>CM074721.1:502060879-502435879 GCA_037306005.1 Rhinophrynus dorsalis | reverse complement strand
AACGGTTAACAGGACAAATGACTGATAACGCAATACCTATTCCTAAGTACACGGAGTTACAGAAATATGGGCATTCCAGTAGAGCATTTCTATTCCATTGGATCCACCCATCTCTGTTAAAACAATGATCAAGTCATGTGTTGCTCTACCATAGATATAATCTGACCATCTCGGGCAATGCTCATTGCTTTTCCATGCAATCAAAGTCAAGTATATCCCTTAAAGTGGCCCAAATTCCATGGATTACAGATAAGCAGATCATGTGTTGATGGCACAAGTGGAAACAAGGCATCCCAGGACGTCACCACACAGGTCTCGCGAGAGCAGAAAAGCAGCTGAAACTGACTTGAACATCTCACAGGCAGTTGCAGGCTTCTCCAGGGCTGTGTGGAGTCCACAAGCGCCAAACTCATTCAAAAGTGAGAATTTCTATCTGTTTGCGGGGTGGAAGTGTTTCGGTTGTTGCAACACCCTGGGAGTTGAAGGTGCCAGTGTGTCTCCTTGAAAGTATTGAATATACACCTGGCTCTCTGCTAACTAAATCTTTTATGACAAAAGACATTTTAGAACAAAATACCATCTAGCACCTTCTCCAAAGAATGTATTTGTACAAGTGGAAACAAATTATCAGATTCCATGAGTTACAGTCTACCAACCTGATGTATGACATAACAGTCACCATGATGGCATAGATACTGGGCTCAAAGAGGAAAGTGACAGGATACATCCAAAGCTGGATATAGAACCCTGGTGTCTGCTGCACAGGGAGACCACAATCAAGTCATACTGCCAAAAATCGATCGCTCCATAATCACACCATCAGTAGAGGAACTGTAATTCATAATTCAGACCCTTAGGATAAAAGTGTGCTCAATTTGTAGACAAGCTTAGCTTCCTTTTGTAGTGGGAGCTGATGGCAATTGCCATATATCCTGGAGATATGCACTTGTACAATGGGCATAAACTTGAAATCTGACAACTGGTGTTTCAATTCACCAAAAAGTCATGCCACAGGTTGTCTGGTACTCACTTTCACATGCAAAGTCCCATCGAATGCCTTTCTCATCAAGGATTTTTGGTTATTAATCCTCTTTGATCATAGTCATTGTTTTTCCCACATAATATAATCCACAGGGGCAGATTAAATACACTTCAAACTCGCTTTCACAGTTCAAATAGTTATTGATTGGGAATACTTTGTGTCGGGATGGGAATATGTTTTGCAACAATCAAAGTTCCACAATTAGTACAGCCCTACATTTGTAGACCCCCACGGGACATGATACATTCTTGCCTCCAAATTAATTATCAAGTGGATCAGCCTTAACCATTCTCTCTCGTAAGTTCCTCCCTCTAGGACAGCAAAACGGTGCTGTGTTCTGAACAAACCTACCCAACTCCGTATCACCTGCAAGGATGGGCCAGTGATTCATAATCACCTGTTTGACTCTTGGATATGAGGTAGTGTGAGTGATTTGGACACAGAAATGATCTTCTTATCAACATCAGTCTCCCTAGGAGACAAAAGGAGAGACCTATATAAAAGCAAACACTTTAGTGACTGCCTCTTGTACAATTTCCACATCATAACCCTCCCTCAGGAGAAACTTATCACCTCAGAGGTCATACGTAGTACCCTGTGGTACACATCTGTGGGTAAGGATGTGCACTTGCTCATAACAGTCCATAAATAATGATGCATAAGTGGGGTCATGTTAGAACCCATTTCTGTTCCATATAACTGGGAGGTAAAAAGAATCTTCAAATTTGAAGTAATTCTTATTGAGAACAATATTAATGAGCAGCAAGAGGTAATAAACTGGCAGTCCACCATATGCACCATCAGATTCCAAAGCGGCACGGACAAAATGTTCTCCTAAATCATTTGGAATATTTGTGTATATGTTTGAGACCTCTATTGTAACAAATAATGACTCCATCTAGTACGTAACTTATTGATAAAATCAATGGAATCTTTAATGAAACTGTATTTTTGTAATATACTCTTGCAAGTAAAAATCCAAAATTGAGAAGGAGTCTGGCATTAAAAAACAAACAAACAAAAAAAAAAAAAAAACAACAAAAAACTTTGCTGAAATTATGGGCCTACCTGGAGGTTTCTTCAGGGACTTATGCATTTTTGGAATTGTATACAATACTGGGACTTTAGGATAGTGTTGAATCAAAAAAACCTCTGGTTTCATTATTGAGCCAGTGCTTGAGTCTTTTATTGGGATTGGTTGGGGAACACAGCGTATGCAAGTTTTGCCAGTACTTGCTATTGTGGAGGTGGTTTTTCAGGGATGCTCATCAGTTTGTCCCAACTGGTGACATCACCCACCAGTGCTCCAGTGAACATGATCCACGTGGACGATGGGCACCATGGAAGCTGGGGGGGGGGGGGGGGGGGGGGATCTCTTGGGATTGGACTGAAAACATTTGTTTTCTCTTTTGAAGTTGCCGACCGGCTAGAAATCTAAATGTGTATATCAGGTGATGACATGGTAAGAACTTCATTCTTGTTGGAAAGCAGATAGTCTCCCCTTTTTCAACAAGGGTACTCCCTAAAATACAGCACACCGCCACACATCTGTATCTAAAATTATACCAGGTGATGATCACTTGGTATTAAACCAAATCATGCCATACCTTGGTGGAATTGGGTGAGTTAGCCTAAGCTGTCCTCAAGCTCCTATTCAGAAATTAAGCCAGTCGTGGAATTTCCCCTTTCCAACAAGGGTAACAACAAGTTCATGAGGCATGAAGTGTGTAGTGAGGAAAATAGGCTCTTTTTCGACAGTCGCCCAAGTTCTAATGACAATGGATCCACTGGTGAGGTTGAAACTATCCACCACCTAAGAACACCGTAAGTAAGGGTTGTCCAAGTTAGGTCCTCAAGGGCCACCAACAGGCCAGGATTTAAGGATTTTCCTGCTTAAGCACAGGTGAGTCAGTCAAAATGAATAAGCCACTGATTTACTCACCTGTGCTTAATCAAGGAAATCCTGGCCTGTTTGTGGCACTTGAGGACAGAACTTGGACAGCCCTGTAGTAAGCAATCCTACATGCCCCACAGCCTCCTCTTATTGCCGAGGATATAATCCGCTGCTTCCTTAGCAGTTTTGGAGCGTCTGCTAAGAACATTGCCCATAATGTCCTTAGCAGCCAAGTGGTCAAGGATCAGAGGAATATGCAATTTACTGCTTTGCAATATGATGAACATCCTTCAGTTCCTTACAGGGTTGATATTATATAAATGAAATAGCTGTAATAACCTTGCTCAGAAGACAAAGCCCTACAATGTATAGGTTTTCAAAGGAGAAGGAAATATACAATAAAAATAAAAAATAGTGCACCTTTAAAGTGATAGTAATGTTTCACAAAAACAGCAGCTCCAATTAATCTTCATAGTATCTGACCCATAGAGAGTGTTATTTCAGTACTGTGAGAGTTGTAGTTCAAGAGTAATTGAATGATAAAGTTTCCCCCTCCCGCCCCTTTTATCTAGTGTAAGCCCCCACTACTCAGATGTGAAATCCAGTCCATAGACAGCTCACATCAAGGGTCAATATTCTGTGAGAACAATGAAAACCCTGCCCCCCTTTTCCCCTCATCTTAATTGAAGATTGTCCCTCTCTGCAATCCACCTAGACACTCCCTGCTGCTCTAAGCTGAACAGTGTTACATCAGTAAAAGGGGTGAGAGGGGGATAAGTTATCATTCAATTACTCTTGAACTACAACTCGGACAGTATTGAAATAAAACTCTCCAAAGTCCAAACACTATGATGATTAATTAGAGCTGCTTTTATTATGAAATATTACTATCCCTTTAAGGGAGTGCCACTAATCATTCCCTCCCTTTTTCACTCATTCAGACAAGACTAAAATTAACTATTCATAAAAAAGTGCTGTAGGACCAAAATTAAAAGCAGAGCATTTCCAGGGCAAACCAACTGAAACGCAAGATACAAATAACATTTCCCTAAAACTCCCATTGAATGCTAGAGAAGTTTCCAACCCAACGTAATTTTATTTTCCAAGAAAAAAAAGTATGTTTTTTTCTCTTGCAAGCAATGAGGGAACACATGGAGGGTGGGTCAGGGTTCGTAAATAGTTAATACTTAACAGAATAGTAAAGTTTTAAAATAACATTAGCTCCAATTAATCTTCATAGTATTTGTACCATGGAGAGTGTTATTTCAATACTGTCAGAGTTGTAGTACAAGAGTAATTGAATGATAAAGTTTCCCCACCAGACCCTTTTACCTAGTGTAAGCCTCCTCCCCTCAGATGTGGAATCTGGTCCACAGACCAGACAGCACACAGCAAGGAACCATCTTCTTACAGGGAGAATAATGAAAACCCTGCCCCCCTTGACAGGTTTTCCCTTATGCTAATTGAAGTTTGTTCCTCTCTGTAAGCCATCTGGACACTCCCTGCTGTTCTGAGATGAGCAGTGTTATATCAGTAAAAGGGGCAGCACAAATATATTTTATATTAAATTGTCAGCAACAGCTCCAACTATTATACTAGGCTCATGAAACACCTTGAATCAGATTACAGCACTTGATGGTAAGGTATAGTTAAGAGCACCACTTGGTAACCACAACCAAAAATTGCAGATTCATATTTTATGTACTCAAGTACTAGGCTGAGCTGCGATAAGACTACCCTTGTTTTCATCAATGGGAAATATCAAAACATGTTTTTCCATTAAAAAAAAACAAAAAAACTTACAATGTTGAAATGCATTGGATACCCTTTGGCCCTCAAAGGGTTAAATAAGTGTGAATGTATTATATTACTTAATACTTCATTTTATTTTGTAGGCATTAAAAAAAACATGAACGATGTAAGTCTTATCTCTCAAACCTTTATGGTTTAAGAGATATTCACAAGGAAACTATCCCCCCCCTGTTCAGCCAGATCAGAAGGGAGGTGCCCAGGTAGACTGCAGAGAGGGACAATCTTCAATTAAGATAAGGGAAAAAGCTGAAAAACTTGTCAAGGGGGGGCAGGGCTTTCATTGTTTTCATTCAAAGAAGATGTTTTCATTCAAAGAAGATTGTCCCCTGCTGTTATCTGTCCGGTCTTACAATCAGATTCACATCTGAGAAGAAATGGCTTACACTAGGAAAAAGGGGCGGGAGGGGGAAACTTTGCTTGTGAATAGCTCTTAAACCATAAAGGTTTGAGAGATAAGACACATATCATTCTTCATGTTTTTTAATGCCTACAAAATAAAATAAAGATAAAACGAAAGTATTACTATCCCTTTGAGGTTAAGTTAGTTTAACTCAAAATTGCTCCACTTGTCTTTCTGCATATATGGCCCAGTACTGGTTGAAAGACCCGTTTCTGCATTTTGCTTAGGAACAGTATAACAGTATTTTGTGACTAGTTTCTGTTCAGCATAATTTTCAGTATCTAGTAATATCTACAAAAGCCTTGCTTCCTCTATTCCCAATATGGCCGTTTTATCCTCTCTCGGGCTGCATACAGGTACTCAGTGAAGGTTGCCTTCCTAGACTCCACCAAACTAGAGGCTTGTGGTTCCTACTCCGTACAAACATTCCCCACCTCTTCTTCATTACCGATGGCAGAAGGGGGAAACTACAACTCCCATCATCTTCAACCAGAGGAAGTCTGGTTAGGCATGATGGGAGTTGTAGTACACAAAAGCTGAAAGCCCCACAACTGATTAATCCTGACCCAAAATAGATATTACTTTATTACAGAGAGAGTCCACATACTCTCCCATGCCCTGGTTTATCCTCTCACCCTGTGGTTTCCTCTTCTTTCTCAAGCAAGAGGTAACATATCTCTCCAACTCTCGCAGTGTGGACGGTTTGAGTGTCTCAAAATCTATCTCAATCTCATCTGGATTGGAGTTTTTAAGTGAAGGCTCTCTGGACTGGATGATGTGCACTACACGGCCCAGCTTTTCCCCTGGCAGCTTGTTGATGTCCAGACTCAGCTGACGCTTTTCATCATAGGACATTGGCCGACAGCGCTGAGGCTCCTCCTCTGAGGACTCACAGGGAGCAGGTAGAACTGCTGGGCGGGGAGGACGTGCCACAGGAGGAGGAACTTCCTTCTTGATGCTAGAGATGGAGGAAGGGTAAGGAGAGAGGGGATCGAATCACTAAGATGGAGTGTGGAGGGAGTGTAAAACATTAAGTACAGGAAATGGACGGATGATAGGTGAGGAGAACCAGGGGTAAAGAATGGAGAGAGAAGTGGAGGAAATAAAAACAGAGAGGGAAAAGAAAACCCTATAGCAAGTTTCAAAATAAAAAATGGTAAATTCAATAAAGGACAAGTATAACACAAAAGCTTAGGCAAAACACAGCACAAATTAAAAAACGGCTTACAGAACACTCAATTTTATGCCGTTGTAATTTTGCAATACTCTTTGTAATGTTTTTTGGTTCTATTCTTCAATAAAAGTTAAAAAAAAAAAAAAAAAAAAAAAAGTATCTATGCGAATGAGAGCGGAGTGGGTTGGCATAGTAACTGCTTGATTGAGTGGGTCAGCCCCATCAATTGGAGAAGGTAGGAAAAGGAGTGGGATATACATGTTCAATGTGGACCTTTCACTTTAACTCCTTTGAGTACCAGAGGGGTACACTATGCATTGCATTTCCCTCTGGCACTCAAAGGGTTAAAGGAGCAGAAAACAAACATCTCGTAGGGCTTTTCCTGCTGAGTAAAACAAGAGTAATTCCCAGTTACTGATAAAAGAGGATTTTAGTCTTACCTGTTAAATCCTTTTCCTCTTAATCCATACAGGTTACTGGTAACTTTGAGTAGGCGATCCACCCAATAGGCAGTAACTATTCTAGAAGTGTATGCAGAGGGTGGAGCCTACCTTCCCTCCTTGGCTGCAGCTAGCCAAACAGCTCTAGAAAGATTTGAGACACTATGACTAGATAGTAGAAGGGAAAGAAGACTCCTGTGAGTATGACCCCAAAGGACCCCCCACAATCTGCCACAGAAAAGCCAAGCATGGTCCCTTGACAGGGTAGGAGACCAGTAACCTGTATGGACTAAGGAAAGGATTTAACAGGTAAGACTAAAATCCTCTTTTCTCTGTCGTCCAATACAGGTTACTGGTAACTTTGGGATGTCCAACCATTGAGTTTCCCAGAGGCGGGAAGGCAAGGACTAAGCGCAGGGCCAAAGTCACCAGAGCATATATGAACCATCAGATCAGAGATAGCCCAACAAATAATGAAGTGTCAATGGACACGAAACAGGGATAACACCCCAAACTGTTACACAGCACACTGAACTAGAGCCAACAGGGCTCAAAAGTGAAGGAAGCACCAAGAACCGAAGAAGATCCTAGACAGGCAAGACTGCCTCCAGGATTTTCCTCCCAAAGCTGGCATCAGCTGATACCAGCACATCAACACGGTAGAGCTTCGAAAGCGGAGGCCTGATTTTTGTAAGCCCAAGAAGCCCCAATAGATCTTGTAGAATGAGCCGTGACCCGAAAGGGGACAGGCTACTTCCTCAGCTCATAAGCCTTACGAATAGTGGGCTTGATCCAAGAAGCAATAGTCCCTTTGGATGCAGGTCTTCCTGCCCTGGGGCCCTCAGGAATGATGAACAGCGCGTCCGATTTCCTGATAGACTCAGTGCGATGTACATAAAACTTGAGACAAAGCACCACGGCTGGCTCCAAAAGGGACTGACAGCGCAGGTGCACGGATGTCACTATGGCAAGATGTCCGTGCTTCCTGCTACTGTCCGCCTCAGAGTAAGTAGAAAATCTTGTAAACCGGGTAATATTTCTGGCGACTAGCGCTACTAAGCAGCTAGTCGCCAGATGAAGACTTAAATAAGATGAAGTTTTTGCAGGGTGGTAGTTCCCCTTTAAGGTCCGGTCCAAACAAGGAGGTACCCTGAAAGGGTAGGGAAAGTAAAGCTTTCTTGGAAGCAGTGTCACCAGACCAGATCTTGAGCCAAAGAGCCCGTCTGGCAACCACAGACATGGTGGAAACCCTAGCCACCAAACGGATGGCATCAAATACGGCAGCAGAAGCATAGTGCTGTGCCTCAGAAATGTTGGCAAGAAGGGGCAACTTATCTGAAGTAGGTGCGTCCTGACGGACGGCCCGGGTCAGCTGTTCAGTCGAGACCACAATGGCCTGGTTCTCCCATGCTGTGGCGAATACTGGACACACAGCAGAACCAGCAGTGGCAAAAATGGACTTGAGGGAAACCTCAAGTTTCTTGCCTGTCCAGTCCTTCAGAGCAGAGGCTGGTAAGGCCATAGATTTAGATAGCCTGGAAACAGGAGCATCCAACTTTTGGTGGATGAACCCACTAAGCAAGCGCAGCTTCAGAAAAAGGATAAAGCTTGGTGAATTTCTTGGACACAGAGGGTTTATTGTCCAGGGATTTCCACTCCTCAGACACAAGGTGGTCAAGAGTGGGGTTAAGTGGAAAGTAAGGGGCTTTGCAGACTCATGGAACACATCAGAGGGGTCAGAAGGAACTTCCTGAACTAAGGAAACTTTAAGAGTAGTTAAGACAGCCCTGATCAGGCGCTCAGCAGAGGTTTCAGGATCAGCCTCAAAAGGGTCCCCAAAAAACTGAGAGGACCCCAATACAGAACACTCCTCAACATCCAAATCCACCAGTAGTTCCTCCTCAGAGGAATCTGACACATCAGGAACTCCCTGAGGATTGGGCAGGGAAGACCGGACAGAAGAGAGGGCCTGCCAAGACTGAAATGCCCCCTGCAATTGGGATAGAGAGAGTTGCAATGTGGACCTAAGGTTCCTAGTCGCAGCCTTGAACTCTTGCACCCAAGCTGGCTCTATTGCATGGCTGGAGATCTATGGAATGTTGTCAGGGACATCAGAACATGCTGGGAATAAATGACCTGAGAATTCTCTAGGTAGCACTGAGTGACAGGAAGAGTAATGCGCAATGGGGGAATACAGAGACACCAGCCTCCTTAGTCTTAGGTCTGGCCCCAAGCTCCAGCGGTATAGACATTCTCAGTGTCAAAATAACCTTACGGTACAATAAATCACCCAATTATAGTGTGTAGGATTAAAGTTTCACTCCAGAAATCGCTAAAAAAACTTATCTGGCAGGCAAAGGGTTAATCAGCATAGGAGAGAGGGAGAGTCCAAGCCCTGCATAGGATACTCGGCCTGCAATGATCACAAAATGGCTGCCGCGGCGGGAGCCAATTAGAAACGAGGGCGCGAAGCAAGCACTCAAGGGAAATGTAGTTTTTCCCAAAAAGTACCCTAAACCCCCTGAGCCCCCCCAACACACTAGAAACATGAACAGGATGATAGAGCAGGGGCAGACAAGTAAAATGAGCATTCTCTGAAGTTGCTAGGTTAAATGGTTGCCGAGATATGTCCCAAACAGAACAGTCCCATAGAAGTGAATGGAGTAATGGCGTCTATGCGGTAAAGCACGCCTTAAAAGCGCAGTACTAAAATTTTACAAAATGAAAAGTATAGCAGTAAAATGTGTAAATTATCAATAGAACATGTGAGAACGCCAATGAATACACCCCTGTGCGGAGGGGCAC
The DNA here is from genome assembly GCA_037306005.1 of Rhinophrynus dorsalis. Taxonomy (NCBI): domain Eukaryota; kingdom Metazoa; phylum Chordata; class Amphibia; order Anura; family Rhinophrynidae; genus Rhinophrynus; species Rhinophrynus dorsalis. Next base: position 502,426,312 of record CM074721.1, on the reverse strand, counting down.
TATGGGACAAGTGGACCTGCAGCACTCAAAGGGTTGCTCACCTTTCCTGCAGATCTTCTGTCTTCAGATTACCATGTAGTAAGAAGTAACCTCAGTGGGTAACACCTGGGGAAGCACTTGGAATCAAGATCCACAAAAAGCACCTGGATACTTGAGCTAGCCACATCTAAGGGCATTGTCAGTCATGGTAATCCGCCTAATGGTGATATTCCATATCTAACAGACAAAAAAGATTCTAAAACTATAGCAGAACTGTTCTCTAGCCTGATGTGGTCTTCACCAAGGAACAAATCTTTCTGAAGCTGGTTGGCTAGCTGCAGCCAAGGAGAGAAGGTAGGCTCCACCCCCTGCATACACTTCTAGAATTGTTCCTGCCTATTAAAGGGGCAGATCGCCTACCCAGAGAGTTACCAGTAACCTGTATTGGACGACAGAGAAATACAAATATTCAGATATTAAAGCTGAACTTTCATCTTCATAATATTGCCCCCAATCCATTAGTAAAGTAGAGATGGTAAAAGCCATACTTTTGTAATGCTGAACAAGTCCAAATTATTAAGAAAACCAGCTTCTTCGGCAGGTATCCAGCAGACAAGAGCGCAGACATCTTAGAGGAAAGGTACCTCTGAGTCAGCGCTGTATGTCCAGTGCACTGCCTGGATTGGTGGTGAAGTCCATTGGTTACCTTAAGATAACGGAGGTTGCTGCCTGTGCAGGCGCATAGAGCTTCTCTTGTTAGCCCTGTGCCTTGGATGCCTGTAGAAGCTGGATTACTTAAATAGTGTGGACTTATTCAACATAATACAAGTATTCCTTTGCCTATGGCTATATTAGTAATGTATTGGGGGCAATATTATGAAGATGAAAGTTCCGCTTTAAAGTTTAAACTCTCTTTAAAAGTGCCCTCTAGTGGGGAGATTTCAATTAGTTTACTGCTCCTTTAAGAAATGTTTAGAGAGAATCAAAATCTAACTATACACTGTACTAAACCTTTCCTAGTGAATTTTTTTTTTTTTTTTTTTTTTTAACTTAATGTAGCACTTGATGCCAATTTATTGCACATTATGCCAATTAGTTGTTCCAGGCCAAATTTACAGCTTGCTGTGCCACTGAGCAGCGCAAGGCATCTGCCTCGATTCATTCATAGTATGTTGTAGGCCACAGCAACCCAGCACAGAAACCAGTTGGCATAAAGCTGCACTGTGAAAACAAGGAACATTTCAGAAAAGTTATTTATATCAAACACAAATTGCTAGCACAACATATAGACAGTTTTTCTTTTTAAAATTACCTAAACTTACTGGACATCACTCTTGTTAATACTCTGGAATATATTAGAAATGAAAAACTATGCATCTCTCTTCTAAGCGACAGGTGAACAGGACCATCACACTGGTGGCTGTGAGTGACAGTAATGTCCCATAAAAATATTTTTTGTTTTGTAGAGTAAAGAAAAATAAATTATGTGCACCTTTACAGTTTGAGAAATATCCTTCGCTAAAGATCCCCCCTGCCTGATGTCTGCTGTAAAGCTGAAAACAGGAGATCCGTGTCGGCCGACATGAGGAGGCTCTTCAGCAGAGCTGCATTAACGCAATTTAAAAAGAAATACTTCTTTGAAACGGTCTAAAAAGCGTGCTTGCAATCCAGGCACACTTTGTAGACCATTCTAATTAAGTGTTTCTTTTCAAATTGCAATATTCTCTGCTGAAGAGCCACCTGTCGGTCCCCAGACCGGGAACTCCTGCAGTCAGGAGAAGAGGAGGGAGGGGGAACTTTAGGACCGAATGTCTGTCAAACCGTAAAGGTTTGAGAGATGGTATTTGCAGCACAGAATTTTTATTTTTTTTAATCTACAAAATAAAATGAAAAACATTGTCCCTTTAAGGACCGGTGACGGTACTGGCACATCATGGAATTCTAGAATCGGTGTGGCTGCATGATGATCTGCAATCACAGAATTCATTGCAGGAAAAAAAAAAAAAATAATTCTGCGGAGGCGGCCACCCCAGGATCACGCTTTTGGCTTTTGTTAAGGCAGTGTATCCATCCTACAAGTTTTCCTAATCGAGTAAAACAATCCCCCCCAAATGCTGCGAGATGCATCTTTCCACAGTTGGTTTCCCCTTCTCCATCTCTCGCTCCCTAACAGCTTGAACTATTATAACAAATGAATAAAACAACTGCCAATGGTGGAAGTACCCTTGTTATAAAAGTTTACTGCTGCTTTAATGGGCAAAAATTATATGACCTGTCAAAGCCAGGGCTGCATTACAGGCTATTAGCAGAGCAGAACAGTTTAAAAAGTGAATACCCCCCTCAAAACCCAAAAAAACAAGGGCATGATGGTTAACAGGAAGATTCAGTGAAGAATAGGAAGTTTCATCAGCATGCTAATGAGAATAGGGTACTCTGTTTTGGTCATAAAACACTACTAAGAGAAGTGAATGAGGCTAATGGCAGTTCAATGCATACTGCAGTGAGACAGCTTAGCAATCAAGCTACAGGAACAATGGAAGCAGTTGTAGAGAGATTTAGGTCATTGAAAAAGGCTGGGATTCACTCCCACTAACAGACCTGGGTGTTCCTACAGGTCCCTGCGCACTCTTCTTGGGTTTCTTGGCTGGTGGCTCTCGGACTTTACTTTTCCGAGGCTCCTCCACCTCCTCCTTTCGTTTGTGCTTTTCCTTGCGCTTCTCACGCTCCTTCTTCTTTGGTTTGTTCGGCTGTGGCTGAGACAGGGCCGCTAATTGCTCATGTACAGCCTTCAGCTGAGGGTAGAGGAGAAAGGTGATCAAGGAGATGGTATTGATAAGACCGCTAAACAAAAACTGTTTAACCAAGTTCACTTTGGTCACAAATCTACATTATCAAAATTCCGATTTTTTAACACTACATTAAACCTACATTAAACCTTTAGATTGTAAGCTTTCGGGCAGGGACCTCAAACCCAATGTTTCGTATCTACAAAGCACATGTAACCATGTATTGTTTAAACCCTTAAATTGTAAAGCGCTGCATACACTTGTGGAGCTATATAAACAAACATTCATTCAAACCCCTTGAGTGCTAGAGGTCTCCAATGCAATGGTGATAAAAGGCCCATTCAAATTTGTCACCTATGGTGCAGTTCAATTGCACTGGAATTGCTCAAGTTTCTTTGGAATAAGACCCTAGGAGTTTGCCTGCTCTGTCCATGCCAACTTCTGTAGAACAGATGGGTTCCTACTTAGTCTGTTTTTGCCAGTCTTACTGATGTGGTCACTCACCTGTTCTTGTAGTTCTGCTAGCCTCTGTGCCCGTTCCTCCTCACTGTCTGAACTGCTTTCACTGTCAGAAGAGCTATCACTGCTGCTGTCACTTGAGGTTGGAGGTGGGACTTTGATGGAAGGAGCAGGGGGTCCTGGAACAGGTGAGGGGGCAGGAGCTGGTGCTTCCTCTGGCTCATCTGGCATCTTAGCAAACCGCATTTCAAACACATCCTAAAAAAGCAAGGATGGGAAGAGGTAAAGAGATGCCAACCATTCTCGTGTGTGAACTTAGTATTGTATAAATTGTTATCAACAGCCACGGTGTTGCTCTGGACATACTGTGCACATCAGGAACCTGGTAGAATGCTGCAGAGGTGAGTCTTGCTGCAGCGATTTTCACAGGAGTGAGTTGGGGGGCTTTGGTCCACCCTCACTCACTCCTAGGAAAACTGCCTCCCCTGATTCGCTGCATGCAGTCGGTTTCTGCCATGGAGTGGGGAAGACTGAGCAGGAAACCATATTGTGTGTGTGTATATCTATACATAACCTGTAGCTCTAGTCGCAATATTATTTTTCTCAAAGCACAACCAAGTTCTCCCATTTTGCCTCACTTAAAGCAAATGAATATTCTTGCTCTCTCTCTCAATACCATTGCTCAAAATTCAGCCATCCAGCCCTAAGTTCACTAAAATAGGATTTTATCTGCTAAATTATTTTCTCTTTAGTCCATATGGAACACAGGAACAATGGGGTTGAACCCCTCATCCAGAAGGGAAGGGAATATCAAAAAAAAGACCGGGTCTTTGGGGTGCAGACTCCCTCTTCTTCTTCAGGCTCAACCCCCTGCCTACTTCCAGATTCATGCGCAACAATGGCCATGGTCAAAAGAACCTAAGCAGATGAGAATAAAAAAAGCTCTGGAGACTAAGACCCTAAAAAGGACTCGCCCGGAAAGGAAACCCAGGTAGGTTTTTCTTTGGATGCGAGTCCTGTGTTGCATATGGACTAAAGGGGAAAAGGATTTAACAGATAAGTTCACAATATGGAACACAAACCATGGGGATATACCAAAATCAGTCCAATGGGGGGGGGGGGGGGAGGAGAGAGAGAGAGAGAGAGAAAGAAACCCCCACACCTTACACTTCTCATGATACAAGCATTCCCTAGGAACAGACTGAATCTGTATAACCGTAGGTGTCAACGGACACCAAACTAGCAAGGCATGCAACTGGGTACAAACTACTGAACAAACTGGAAGTAGATGAAAAGGAGTGGTCCTCAAACAAGCAAGATTGATTGAAGGACCCTTCCGGCCAAAGATGCCTCATCCGAGGCCAGGATATTGATGCAGCAGTGTTTGGTTAGTGTGTGCAAGGAGGTCCATGTCACAGCCTTGTAGAGCTGAAAGCAGAACTTTCATGTATATTAATGTGTCCCCCAAAATAATTTTTAACATAGCATTAAGCATATCAATACTTTATTTATCCTTCATAAGTCCGGCATTATTTAAAAAATGTAACTTTTTCGGAGACTCACCAGCAGGTATCTTGACACAGAGGAATTAATGTGCATGCACTGCCTATCCCTTGATGTACCTTAATGTACAATCCAAGTCCCCCTTATCAATCACAGGAGAGACAGGAATGGACAGCGTAGGTGCACAGTTGCCTTTTTCGCAAGATGGCCACACTGTTCTCTGCCGGCAAGTCTCTGAATAAGCCGAGTTCTAGATAAAATTATGCTCTGTTAAAAATTATTTGGGGGCACTTTAATATGCATGATGTTCTGCTTGAAGCCTGTTTCTTGTAGGCCCAAGAAGTACCCACAGGCCTGGTGGAATGTGCTGTAATCTTGAAAGGAAAGGATTCTCCCTGATCATGTACACCGGCATATGGTAGATCTGATCCCAGGGCTGATGGGATCCTTGGGTGAAGCATGACCCACCCTAGGTCCCTCATGGATAACAAAGTAAGCCTTGCAAAAAGTGTGGTGTATGGTGTATGAAGACTACAATGCCAAGCAGATTGAGTTCTCCTGTGTGGACAAAAGGAAGGCACAACAATCGCCATATTGATGCGAAAATCGGAGACAAACTTAAGAAGGAACTCCCAGTGAGGTACGAAGTACAACCTGGTTTTGGTGGAACACCAGGAATGAAGGCTTGCAAGACAGAGCTTACAACCCAGCCACCCTCCTAAAAGAGAGGACTGCCAAAAGAAAAGTCATCTTCAGCATCAATGGGTACAAAGAAATCAAAAGGAGGCGTCTGAAGAACACCCAAGAAGAAATGGAGATCAGAACGAGGATCCCGAAAAGAAGGAAAGGCATAAGCCACCCACTGAAAAAAGGCCTTCAAGTCCAGCAAGATGGCAATGCGTCCCCAGGTGCCCTAGGTGTTGCACCCCAGCCTCTCAGGCTGACATCCATTGTCACCAGGTTCCACTCTGATCACAAAGGGTCTCCCTTCAGTTAGGTGTAAAAGATGAAGCCACTGCTGAGGGTATGATCATCACTGAGCTGGGCCAAAAGTCACGAGATGAGATGCTCTGGTTTCCACGTACTAAGCAAGTCCCCTCTGAAATTCCCCTTGTGGAGCAAAACACAGGACACATCAGGTGATCCAAGACTCGTATGTAGTTCGTGGTCGTGGCCGAGGGCCATTCCATCCAACATGATATATCCTGAAACAGGAGGTGGATCTCTTCCTCTTTGAGAAGCACCTTCCCTTGGAGGGTGTCAATCATCATGCCCAGAAACACCAAAATGTGGGATAAGATAGGAAAGGATTTCTTGAGGTTGAGGACCGAACTGTGATGCACTAGAATGTGGGTGTACTCATGGACTTGGAGCAAAGATTTCTTCTGAAGAAGCCTTGATCAGCAGATCATTCAAATACAGCGTCAGAAATGCCTTGGACATGGATGAACTCTCTCTCAGGGTGGACACGATCTTTGTAAAGGTTCTGGGTGCCGAAGACAAGCCAAAAGGCAGAGCCGTAAACTGGTAGTGAAAGCAAAATGCAGGAAACTGTGGTCCAGGTGAATTACGCAGCCTGAAGAACTGGGGAGGCTAGAAACTCCCACTGACGCACTGCTGTGATGACAGAATAAGTATTTCATCTTGAAAAGCGTAGCAGCCACATACTGGTTAAGATATTTCAGGTCCAAAATGGGACCGCAGCCACCCTCCTGCTTGGGAACCAATAAACTGCTGTAATAAAAACCTAAAAAGCACTCTTGGGATGGGAAGACTACCAGAACCAGTTTCATCAGACGACAGAATACTGCTTTGTTGAAAAGATGCTCTTTTCCTGGGTACTTTGCTTGCATAAAGGCAAAATATACTGGCCGTCCCTTTGTGTGGGCTGCCTGACTGACGCACACTAATGCAGCCCGGCCACTGAAATTCCCACCACTGTTTTGAAAAGGAGGCGGCTTGCTGATTAGTCACATGTAGTCCTGTACTGCATGGTCCGATGGATAGGCGGCCTCCTGATTGTCTGTCTGCCGCTTTTCAAGCACTGTGATGTACGATTCGACTTTGTTCAACAGGTAGGTGGCCTGCTAATTGAGCGCCGCTTGTCACATCTTGTTGCTCTGGTTCCCATTAGTAAGGAACTGGCACAACACGATTACTTATGCCTCAGGCCCGGCTAACCAAATTAAACAATGAGATGCCATGTCAGCGACCACAAGTTTGTCCTTTGTCTCTCCAATCCCCATTGGCTGGAGATCGGAGCAGCAAGATTGAATTGCGTTTTCTTTGTTCTTTTGCGTTCATGTACTATAAATGTCCCGATATCACAAATAAAGTGTTCTTGAACTGCAGTGACTTGTTCGCTGTGGTTTTATTTCAGGAATGGTCTAAAGAGTCTCTTTTCACTCCCATTCCTTGGACCTTCGCTATCTGGGACTGGCATGGCTAGCCCTCTGTAGCCGAATCAGAGAGAGACACCTGCCATGATGGCCAGTGACTACACGGAATTCTTGGTTTCCATTAAACAGAGTATGCCCAGTGGTCTTGAAAAAGGTGGAGACAACCCCCTACAAGCAATGACTAACAAGGATTCTGAGTCATGCAGAGCTTGGTTTTGTCAGACTTCGCAGAATATTTCTTCTGCTGCCAAGCGTGTCAGGGCTTTGCAGCAGGGAGTGCTTGGAAGATATGAGAGATTTGCACCCTCTTCTCCGTGAATTGAAGATTGGACATGAAACCCACATGAAATCTAAGGCAACAAGGTGCTCTTTCCACTAGAAGCATCAGAACGCATACCATCAGATAGCTGTGTGGGGAGAACAGCTATAGGCCTATTGACCCAGTAAGAGGCAAAGATAGGCCTCAATGTTAGCGTTGTACAAAGAGTCAAGCCTATTCCTTGAGACTCACTGCATCCACAAGGGAAGAGCAATATTTTTCACAAAGTGTGAAATGGGGGGTATCAACAGTGGGGGAGAAGCGCACCGTGCCAGAGGGTATGGTTTGGAAAATAGTTTAACATTGAAAAGGGGATTTTATTCTTACCTGTTATATCCTTTTCTCTTAGTCCATAGAACTCATAAGTACAACAGGTACCATGGGGAGGTGACAGCTCCTCCCAGTGGGCTGGAACAATTCTAGAAGAAGTGCAGGTGGAACCTCTCCCTCCTCCATATCAGGCTACCTTACTAGCCCCACCCAGATAGACTTGTGAAAAGCCTACTACGTAAGATAGCAAGAAGGAAGGGAGGAAAATGCCTGTGAGCAATGAACCCAAGAGGACTCTCACGTCCAGCCACGGGAGACCCAGCATGGTACCTTTCACTGGGTGGGAGACCTGCAAGCTATATGGACTAAGAGAAAAGGATTTAACAGATAAGACTAAAATACTCTTTTCTCTGTCATCCAATATAACTCACAGGTACCATGGGGATGTAACAACATTGAGCTACCAGGGTGGGATGACGAAGGAAAGGACCAAGCGCTGGTCCCTATGATACCGGAATTCCCATGGACCATACAGGACACAGAACAACCCAAACGAACAGTCAACGTACACTGAACAACATAACACAGCACATAAGAACAAGAGCCAACAGGGCTCAACAGTTAAAGAGCTATAAGGCACAGGAAATCAAAGTCCTAGACAGGCAACACTGCCTCTAGGACTTTCCTGCCAAAGCTGGCTTCAGCCAAAGCCAGATCAACAACACTGTAGTGTTTGGCAAAGGTGTGCACAAAAGATCAAGTGGCCGCCATGCACAGCTGTTCAGCAGAGGCCTGATTCGTGCAAGCCCAGGAGGCCCCAACACACCTGGTGGAGTGTGCTGTAATGCAGAAGAGAACAGGTTTCCCTTTGAGCTCATAAGCCTTATGGATGGTAGGATGCAATAGTCACCTTGGACACAGCCAAAGCAGTCTGGGACCTTCAGGGATGACAAATAGAGCATCAGCCTTATGGACAGACTTGGTAAGGTGAACACAGAATTTCAGGCAGAATATCACATCCATTAAGTGGAGCTCCCTCTCCTTGTCAGATTTAGGGTCAGGACAAAAAAGGAAGGCACAACAATCTCCTGATGTGGAACTCAGACACCACCTTAGGAAGTAATTCCTGGGAGGTAAGGAGACCAGCCCTATCCTTTTGAAACACCAGGAAAGGCGGCTTGAAAGACAAGGCCTGCACTTCAGCAACTCTGTGAATGGAGACAACTGCCAAGAGAAAAGCCATCTTCCAAGTCAGAAGATGAAGAGGAATGGAAGCCAAAGACTCAAAGGGAGGCCACTGCAAGAACTAGATTAAGGTCTCAATGAGGAGTGGGAGGCCTTAAAGGCAGGGAAAGAGAGAGAGACACCCTGAAAGACGACTGACATCCGGTAAAATGGCAATACGCCTCTGGTAAAAGACAAAGCGCCAAGGTCTGCACCTTTAAGAAGCCAAGGCTGAGGCCCTTGTTCACACCATCCTGCAAAAGAGACAGGATAGCCGGGAGATCAAACTCCTGTGAGGACAGATCCCTGTCCACACACCAAGAATGAAACTTAGGCCAAACATCGAGGTAGGACTTCAAAGAGACCGGTTTCCTGGCCTGGATCATGGTGGAGACCGCCTCAGGAGAAAGCCCTTCCTTCATGCCGTCAAAGCCAGACGCTCCACGTCCTCACTCCAGAGGCAACCCTGGAGGAGATCTGGTCTGAGTGGTAGAGGAAACGGATCCTGAACAGACAAGGCCATCAGTTCTGGAAACCATGGTCGCCTGGTCCAATAGGTGGTAAGCAAGATGACTGCATACAAATCTTCAACACCCTGTGGATGAGAGGGTAGGGAGGAAAAATGTAGGCTAGATGAAAGCAGCAAGGAATGGACAAGGCATCCACTGCAAACATCAGAGGATCCCCCAGCAAGAACAAAATATCTGAACCTTCCTGTTGTCCCTGGCAGCAATCAGGTCTATCCAGGGTCGCCCCCACTTCTGCACCAACAAGTCGAACACCTCAGGATGGAGCCCCCACTCCCCGGGATACAGTGTCTGGCAACTGAAGCAGTCCGCCAGGACTTTTTCTACACCTAGGATGTGCACGGCAGAGAAAGCAGGAAGGTGTTCTTCTGCCCAGGCCAAAATGGCATTGACCTCTAACCAAGCAGAAGAGCTTCTTGGCCCTCCTTGCTCAATGATGTACGCCACAGCTGTGGCATTGCCTGACTGGATGCCGACTGGAAAGCCCCTCAATGTAGGGGACCAGCACACCAGAGCATGAGGAATCTCCCTGAGCTCCAGGATGCTGATGGGCTGGAGGGTCTCCTGCGCAGTCCATCGACCCTGGACCCCCAGGTGACCCAGTACAGCTTCCCCAGCTGTCAAGGCTGGCATCCATCGTCACCAAAGTCCAGTTCTGGACAAGAGTTTCCCCTTCTAAAGGTTGGACCTATCCAACCACCAGAGGAGATCTTGTCTCACTTCCTGGGGAAGAGAGACCAGAGGATCCAAAAGATCCAGATTCCCCTGACAAGCCCAAATGGTGAACCCCTGAAGCTCCCTCATGTGACCCATGTAGAAGGGCCAGACAGAGAGGAAAATTTGCATACCACAGCGGAGGTCCACCCCAGAGCCCAGGGCACCTTGCTCATGATCTACTGAACAGAATCCCCCTTCAGAAGACCATACCCTGGCAGGTGTTGAACCAGAGACCGAGGAAAACCTGATCCTGAGAAGGAACTGGGGCAGATTTGTCCAAGTTCAGAATCCGCCCGTGATTGAGGATCTGTGCACATTCTCGGACCCGATGTTCCAGATTATGCCTGGAAGGAGCCTTCAACAAAAGGTCGTCCATGTAAGGAGTCACCTGAATCCCCTTGGTGTGCAGGAAGGCAATCAATGCCCCCAAGACCCATGTGAACACTTGAGGAGCAGTGGTAAGCCCAAAGGGCATAGATGTGAAATGGAAGAATTGGAACATGCAGGTAAGCATCCTGCAGATCCAGAGAGGCCAGAAATTCCCCTGGACACATCACTGTGATGACAGTGCGCAAAGACTCCATCTTGCAGTATGGACCACAAAAGACTGAGGTCCTTAAGGTCCAGAATAGGGAGACTGCAGCAGTTGTCCTTGGGAACCACAAAGAGGTTTTAATATAACTCTAAATCTCTCTCTTGCAGAGGCACTGGAGCGAGGACACTTGCCCAAGACAGCCTGCACCCCCACCCCCCGAAAAAGAGCTTTTCTTGGCCTAGAGGAGACCTAGAATGGAAGAATCTGAAAGGAGACAGGGATATGAAGGGAATCCTGTAGCCTCCTGAAACCACCTGCAATACCCACTGATCCGCAACAGGCCCTGCCAAAATGCTTGAAAAAAAGTTGCAGACGACCACCCACAGGTAGGTGCGGACCAGGGTTCGGCGACTCATGCCGAAGGTGTGTTTGGACTGCTGCCTGTGTGTGGGGTACCGTCCTGAGACCCACTCAGATTCAGACTTTGCGTTTCACTTTGTCAAGGATGAAAAAGACGCTGCTTCCTCGCCACAGAGTGTTTGGGGATCTGAGGTAACAGAGTGCTCTTGCCCCCAGTGGCCTCACTGATGAGTTACTTCACTTCGGGCCCAGACACATGCCCTGAAAGGGAAGAGAAATCAGTAACTTCTTAGATGAAAAGGTCAGCAGACCAAATCTTAAGCCACAAAGTGCATCTAGCAGCAACAGAGAAGGCAGAAGCCTTAGCCTCAAACCAGACAGGATCAAAGAGCATCAGTAACATAGTACCGAGCCTCACACTTAATGGCTAAAAGGGCCACAATGTTCTCCTTAGGGGCACCTTTACAGACAGAAAGCTGCAGTCCAAACTGCAATGGCTCTGGTAACCCATACAGAAGCAAAGGCAGGCCGCAAAGCAACACCTATGGCAGCAGAGGCAGACTTCAGGATAGCCTCAAGCTTCCTGCCTGTCAAACCCGTAAGTGCCGTGGCATCAGCCAGAGGTAGAAGCAGTATACTTAGACAGTCTAGAAATAGGGGGATCAACCTGAGGAGGTATAACCCACTGAGCAAAGGCTGCAGAGAGAGAGAAAAATGCTTGTCTGGAATTTTCCACTCATGCATGATTACTTGTCCAGAGTGGGATTAAGCAGAAACATAGTAAGGGATTTCCTGTGCCTCTGAAAGACATCAGAAGATGACTGGCTCTCTACAGGATTAATATGAATCTGTAGGGTAGTCAAAATCACCTTACTCAGGGTCAGGGTCAGCCTCAAAGGGGTCGCAATATGTATGGGAAGAAGCCCCTTCTGCACACTCTCCTTCCTCTGAATCAACCTCAAATGAATCCTCCTCAGAGGAATCAGAAAGGTCAGGAATACCACGTGCCATAAACTTGAATGACGTGTAAGTGTGTGTGTGTGTGTTTTTCCAAGACTGGAGAACCCCTTGGAGGAGAAGAAAGTCCTTGACCAAAAGTGGCTCTTGTTCAAAGCTGGAGTGTCCAGGTGGAGAAGTTTGGCACGAGGAACAGTAAAAGCGAGCGTGTGTGTGGTCAAAGACGCCCCTCAGTCCTTAGCCTTAGGTCTAGCCCCATGTCTCTTTGGATTCGACAGCCTAACAGAAGTGTCCAATAGTAATAGGGAACCCAAATACTGTCACCCAGATTACTAAATCACCTCAGAAAGCCCAAAAAAGCAGTTATCAGGCAGACGAATGGTTAACTTGAGGAGGAGAGTAAGGGAATCAAAGACTCTGTGCAGGATACTGAGCCAAAGAAAAAGAAAATGACATCCGAACTCACAGCCAATCCTAGAAAAGCCCGCAAAATGGCATTCTGGGAATTGTAGTTTCTCAAGCAAAGCTAGAAACCGAACTCCGGGGGGGGGGGGGGGGGGGGGGGGAAGAGACGACACAGGGACCCCCAACACACGAAGGATGTAAACCATAATGTTGGGCAAGGGAAGACAAGAAGAATGAGCCCTCTCAATACAGAACTACCACATCTAAGAAACTTTAGCTTCAATAAGTCCCCATCTGGAGACTAGCTGCTTAGTAGCACTAGTCGCTAGAATGATTACCTTGTTAAGGAGAAATAGCAATTCTTCACAGGCTGACAGGCAGGACGGAGCACAGACATCTTGCCATAGTGACGTCTGCGCACCTGCTCTGTCAATCCCACCCGGCTCTAGGAGGCGTTGCTAGGAGCAGTTCAGCTAAAGTTGCTTAGATGTGGTATTTCCGCTTTAAAGACGGGGAATTAAAGAAATAAATCAAGAAGTTTTGAAAAATGAATAAAAGCACCCCAAACACATACAAAACATGTAGGGACTGCCAAAAACTCAAATCCGAAAGGAGAAGTGAAAAATAAGCCCCAGAACTCAGTGAAACCAGAAGGGAAGGGGTTAAAATACCACAAAAGCAGCTAATCAAGCTCCAAAGACCCTGGGAACAAAAATACCCAACATGAGTGCAGGAGTTATAACGAATTCCAGTAAGATCCCTATGCGGAGGAGAACTGTGGGACAGGTGGACCATGACACTCAAAGGGTTGCTCACCTTTTTAGCTGGTCTGCTTTCTTCAGATAACAACTGTGAATGAAGACGCCTCAGAGAGACACCTTCGGGAGAAAGGCAGGGCTGCAAAGAGTCCACAACCGCACCTGATAACAGGGCAATCCTCCAGGGGAAGCCAGTAATGGTAATCTGCCTAATGGTGGAATTTGGACACACCATATCTAGCAAAAAACAATAAAAGTACTATAAACTAAGCAGAACTGTTCTTAGCCATCTAACCAGGAACGTGGAACAAGTCTATCTGGGTGGGGGCTAGCGGTTTCCCGATATGGAGGAAGGGGAGGCTCCAACCCTGCACTTCTAGAATTTTTCCAGGCCACTGGGAGGAGCTGTCGCCTACCCATGGTACTGAAGGTGTTAACTCCAAAGATTCTTTTGCTAGCCAGTCCACTTAGGGAATGGCCAAGCAGATAAACTGTCTGATGAAGGCCACAGCCTACCTGATTTCCTGTCATGCAATTACCAGCGGTATGTTTAGAGGATTTCTATGTATGGATGTAAGATAAATAATTTTCCCTTAGACCATGGGAACTATTGGTAATGTATTCTCTGGTCAAAAGGGAAGGGCTCTCTGGAGGTGGAGACACACCACAGATTGGAAAGAGAAGCGAGTCAGGGAAGGGTCACTTGAACCAGTGAACTCAAAAGGTCCACAGACCAAATCTTAACCCACAAGGGTGAAGGCCTTACTGAGAATTTGACAGCATCAAAGACTGCTTCAGAAACATAAGTATTGGCCTCCTTGATGTTGACTAATAAATCCTCCTTGGCCACATCAGCACAGAGAGCCATCTGAAAGTTGCTCACACCAACTGCCCTGTTAATCCAGGTAGAGGCAAATATAGGTATTGGTGCTTCCCCGGTGGCAGCGAACGAGACCTTGAGAATAGAATTCAACTTTATCTGCCAGCTCCTTCAGTCTCCCTGAATCTGCCAGCGGGAGGGCAGTGGTGTCTTTGCAAGCAGTGAAATATGGGGTCCAAAGTGGAAGGACAAGCCCACTACGCCAAAGCCAGAGTCAAAAAGGAGTACAGCTTAGAAAAGTTTATTGAGGAAAAGTCTTTTTAATCAGGAGATTTCCACTCATGCAAAAGGGTAATGAATCACATGCCGAAAAATTACAGAACACGTGAAGGCAGCAGAGAGGATTTCTTGAGATTCTTGTTCCAGAATGATGACTCAGTTTTGTATCTGTGGACCGAGAAAAGCTTCTAGAAGGAGCCTCGAGTAAAAGGTAGTCCAGGCAAAGAACTAAGGATTTCCCTGAACATGCATGTGGTCTGCCAAAGTAGCCATGACCTTTATAAAGATCCTTGGAGCAGATGCTAGTCTGTAGCAGAGAACAGTGAACTGGTAATGACTGCAAAGAGCAGAAAAGGCTGATGGTCTGGATGAATCTGTATATACAAATTGGAGTACTGGAGATCCAGAAATTCTCCTGGCCATGCAGCAATAACAGACCGCAGACATTCAATCTTAAAGCACTGGGCTAGCATGTACAAGTTGAGACACGTCAAGTCCATAACATGATAGCAGCCTCCATGCTTTTAGTAACCGCACAAAGGTTGGAGTAAAACACAGTGAAACATTCGTGGGCTGCAATGGGAAATAGCACCTGTTTTTTCCAACAGGGAGGATACTGTGTAAATGAAGAGACATGCCCATAACAGATCCCAAGGACCTCTGGACAAACAAACAAAAAAATATATAAAAACACTGAGGCACAAGGAACTTGAGATCTGCGTGTTAACCTGACAAAATGGCCCGTAAAACCTACTGGTCTATCACAAGAGACTCATAAGCGTCTTGAGAAGAAGCAGCGAATTGCTAATGACCTCGCCTTGGTCAGGTCGAAAAAGTTGTTACCCTACAAAGAGGAGAGACAAAAGTATTTTTTGAAGATCAGGCAACTGACCAGGATCTTGAGCCACAAAGTGTGCATGGTTTCTGAAAGATCCAATGCCTTTCCAGAAAATCTAGTGTCCGCCTCAGTAAAATATGCTTTGGCCTCCATCATACTGGCTACCATGGCCAGCAGTTTCTCTTTAGGAGCAGCCCTAAATAGCAGCTCACATTTCACCCCCAGATAGCCAAGGCATTAGCGACCATGCTGTTGCGAAAATGGGTCGCAGGGCAGACTCAGTGGCAGCAAATATTGCCTTTAAGAAGAAATCTAAAAGCTTATCATGAAAGGCAGTTATATATATATATATATATATTATAGGTGACAGATGGGGGGGGGGGGGGGAAAGAGAGAGATATCACTAGCAGGCTCAGTGACCTGCTAAGTCTCAAACTGCTCTGAGTGCTTATCTGAGTGCAAAGGGTTAAACTGGAGAGGTAGAGAAGAGAGACCAGCATCTGCATAGCGTATGCTATGGGACTAGCAGGATTGTTGCCAAAGCACCACATTATCAAATGCAGAAAACTTGTGAAAAAGGGGATTCTAGGGAAAGTAGTCTCCGATAGAATATGTCCAAGTGATGGTTCATCAGCCATTTAAAATAACAAAAAATTGGTCTGGACATTGTCACATGCAACCATGTGATATAGCAGGTCCATAGATCCATTGTGGGACTATTTTGAACCTTGTAGGTGAAACAGGTGCAGAGATAGGTCTTTTTAACACCTTAAGGACCCATGACGGTCCTGCACCGTCATGGGTTGCAAACCCGTTAAGGACCCATGACGGTCCTGCACCGTCATGGGTTAAACTCTTCCATCGCGGCCGCACGGAGCTATGGAAGAGTTCAAGCCGCTTGTTACCAAGTGTCCCGGTATCGGGACACTTAGTAACAAGCGGCAGAAACATTGTTGCAACATGCGATTCGCTTCAAAAGCGAATCACATGTTGCAAAACCTGAATGACAGGGACAGTATTTGTAAATACTGTCCCTGTCAGATCTCTCTGCCTCCCTCCACCTTGCATACTGCTGAGGTGGAGAGAGACAGAGAGACATGCTGTTACTGCCTTACTGTAAAAAAAAAAAAAAGTTAAAAAAAAGTTTTTAAATAAAGACATTTAACCCTTTGATCACTGTTCTGCAGTGATCAATAAGTGCCCCCCCATCTGATCACTCTTGGAGTGATCAATTTGTTGCAGATCAGTGTTTTCTGATCTGTGGGACACCCCCCATCCCCCTTGAATTTTTTTTAGATTTTTTAAAAATGTTTAAAAAATTTTTTTTTTTTTTTAATAGTAAATATAGTTTAGGTATTTTGGTAGGTAGTTGGGTAGGTTTAGTGTAGACGTGTGTTAGGGAAAGTTTTAGGGATAGATTTAGGTTTATGGGAAAAAAACAAACAAACAAACCAACCAACCCCCCCCCCCCCCCACAAAAAAAAAAATATATATATATAATAAGCGCCGTTTAGATAGGTAGTTCAATTGGGTTAGGTAGGTTCAGGATATACGTAGGTTAGGGTAAGTTTTAGGGTTAGATTTAGGTTTAGGGATAGCGTAAGAAAAAAAACAAACCCAAAAAACCCCAAACCCCCCCCGCCAAAAAAAAAAATATTATATATATATATATATATATATATATATATATATATAAAATAAGTGCAGTTTTAGATAGGTAGTTCATTTGGGTTAGGTAGGTTCAGGATATACGTAGGCTAGGGTAAGTTTTAGGGTTAGATTTAGGTTTAGCGATAGCGTAAGAAAATAAAAAAAAAAATAAAAAAGTTTTTTTAGTGGGCAAAATGCAGCGCAGGTACAGCGTTGAAGAGGCATATGCCTTTTTGGCGTCTGACTCTGAGGCAACAGACACTGCGTCAGATTTTGACATAGCGCAGTTTTCAGAAAGGGAGAGCAGCTCTAGTGATGACGCTGGGCCTTCTGTCAAGAAAGACGCACTGCCCCAAGAGCTGCTCTGGCAACTGCCCCAGCACCTGCCAAAAGAACTGCCCAAAGACCTACCAAAATACCTATCCAAAGAAATGCCCCAAGTGCTGCCCCAAGAGCTGCCCTGGCAACTGCCCCAGCACCTGCCAAAAGATCTGCCCAAAGACCTACCAAAGAAATGCCCCAAGAGCTGCACTGGCAACTGCCCCAGCACCTGCCAAAAGATCTGCCCAAAGACCTGCCAAAAGACCTGCCCAAAGAAATGCCCCAACACCTGCCACTCCGGATCCTAATGAATGGGTATCAATTTATGCCCACAAATCTCAGAATTCACAGGCAACCCAGGGATTCAAATTGATGTGGAAGGATTTACCCATGATTATTTTTTTGATTTGTTTTTTTGGGGGGGGGGAAGACATTTTAGGTGAAATTGTTTCCCAAACCAATTTGTATGCAGCCCAGTATACTGCCGCCAACCCTAAGTGTGAAAAACGCCGTTTTTTTGTTTTTTTTTTAACTTACGTCATGGTTTACGAGGGATTGGTGGTAAAATGGCTGTGTATAAAATTGGAAAACACACCTAAAACGAGAGCCTGGGGTGTCTACTTTCCAAAAATATACACTTTTGGGGGGAAATCTTAAAAAAGAGCACTGTTACACAGCCCCAAATGAGACATGGTACCAGTAACGCAAGCTGTGAAGATTCAAAGTGTGAACCTGGAAACGCGCATGTTCCAATTTGGCCCCCGTAGCTCCCCCAAACCATGAGAAAGCTATGCATGTGGGGTATTGCCGTACTCAGAAGAAGGAGCTGAACACTAAACAATGCATTTTTAAAAATCTTCACCTATCATGTGCTTGAAATTCACATCAACATTGAAGTGCAAGTGTGAAAAACGCTGTTTTTTTAACTTACGTCAAGATTTACGAGCGATTGGTGGTAAAATGGCTGCGTAAAAAAATTGAAAACAAACATAAAATGAAAGCCTGGGGTGTCTACTTTCCAAAAATATATACTTTTGGGGGGAAATCTTAGAGTGGAGCACTGTTACACAGCCCCAAATGAGACATGGCACCAGTGATGCAAGCTGTGAAAATTCAAAGTGTGAAACTGGAAACGCGCATGTTACAATTTGGGCCCCGTAGCTCTCCCAAACCTTGAGAAACCTATGCATATGGGGCATTGCCGTACTCAGAAGAAGGTGCTGAACACTAAACAATGCATTTTTAAAAATCTTCACCTATCATGTGCTTGATATCAACAGTAGTATAGAAATGTAAGTTTGAAAACTGCAAAAAAACAAAATATTACCACAATTTTGAATTTTTTTTCTGGAAAAATAGCTGCATGAAAAACTCCAAAATTCTCCTGATTATTTACCTTATGTGGTCTAGTTTTCAGAAACATATACCTTTGTGGGACATTTTTGGTTCTGGCACCGTCAGCTAAGCTATGATGCTCACATGCCAATTGTTGAGAAATCACAAGTTGGAAATAACGGCAGCCATCTTGTAATATTTACCTTGTAAATGTGAGTAAAGGACTGAAATACTAGGCATATGGGGTATTCTTATATTCAGGAGAAGCAAATGAATATATTTAGGGGTATTTTTTTTCATTAACTAATAGTATGCAAATCCTGACAGAAAAATGTAAGCAAAATGTTGTTTTTTTTCAATTTTTTTTCCTCTTTTTTTCTATTTTAATCAAATTAAACAATGAGGTATTCATATAATTGTGGTATCAAAAGAAAGCCCTACTTGTGCTTAAAAAAACAGTATATAATTTATGTGGGTGCACAAAAGGAATTAAAGAGAAAATATGGTTGAACAAAGACATAGTCAAAAAAGTCATAATTGCTCCGGTCCTTAAGGGAAAACGACATCAGATTAATAAGACTAATAAAATGTAAAGAGAAAGCCCATAAACAGATGTATAATCACACTCCAGTACAGAAAGAGTTACAAATCCATAATACTGAAGCAGTCATTTTTTAGAAACAGTGTGCAGGAGAAAAAAAAAAAAAAAAAAGGACTGAGGGCTCAACAGACAAGAACCCACTTTTTAGTGGGTGCCAATTAATAGCAGGGACATAACACCATAGCACTGTTCAATACTTCTAGAAGAGTCCAGGAACTGGAGCCTGCCCAATTGGGGGATATACAGTCTAGCGCTGAAAATAAAAGAGAGAAGCTTTGCACATGCACATCCTGTAAGGTCACTTAAAATTGAACACTTCCAGGTGGGTGAAAAGTGGTTCAAAAGCTCAGTCTCTACCTCGGGAGACCTTTTTCTGTCCAAGTACCCTGCCCTCCTGGAGTAGGGAACGTTACCCCGTGGTTCCTGTGCTGGACATAAGATAATTATTATGAATATATAAATGCACTGTGTGTGTGCTTGTTCATGCACACCGTGTAACCCGAGCAGCCAGTGTTGCTGCTCTTGAGGGTAATGTTGAGTATGTGGCCCTCAACTTTATTTGAGAGTTTGACATGTCTGGACTAGGTTTGTTAAGATTGTTTTGGTCAGGAAGGTAAGGGGGTTTTTGCTTGGGGGGATTCTCCACACACCCAGAAAAAAAATAGTGAATTGAGTGAAGGTTTTATTTTTTCCAGGAAGGGAAATGAATAGTGGGGTCAAAAATAAACAGATAAATGGAGTAGTATGTGGATTCAGGAGATATTTCATGGGGTCCCCTTTAAACAGTAATTATTCTTGCTTCTGAACAAATTCCGTCCTTTTTTTTTATGCCATTTTCTTAATTATTCTTGCTTCTGAACAAATTCTGTCCATGTTTTTTATGCCATTTTCTTCTTGTTTTATAAATGAAACTATATTCTCATAGCTACCAAAGCCCATTTGTGTGCCTTGTTTTGCATATAAACCTTGCATATTTGCAAAAGCTCAAACTGAACAATTCCTGCATTTTTCTACATTCTCCATTGAGTAGAAGATCTTGCGAGTAGAACTTATTGTAATTTTTAACCCCTTGAAGGCCAGTGGACTACCCAACGCATTAATCTATGGCACAGAGGTTAATCTACAGCAAACATTTATAGCATACAAAATCTTTGGAACTTTATAAAGAAAATAAACAAAGCACAATTGTTCTGTAAGGCAAATGGTATGTGTGCAAAATTTGCTATTTTTCATAATTTGAGATTTGCCTTAATTTACTTGTTCCTCCCCATTCACTTTTTTAAACCTTATTTTCTTGCACCGCCCAGTGTCAATTCATGCAAATTACTTTCATTTTTGATTAAAAAGGTGTGTGTTTTTAAGAAACATGCTTGAGACTGTATTAAGGAGCCAAAACGTGCACAAAAAATTGCTTTGTAAAATGCATACTCTAGAATGCAAAATTCTTGAAGCAGACCACACATACAGTACCTGTAAATTTATTTTGGATGCACACCTCTACTCTAAAGAAAGAAGCAAACTGCTACCAAGTTACAGCCTTGTGAGGTTACCTGCAGCTTGCGGGCCATCGCCACCACCTCATGGTCAGGGGGATTGTACTTGTAGCAGTTGGAGAACATGAGCCGCACGTCTGATGCAAAGTCCTGAGCGTCCCGATAATCCCGATTCTCCAGCTTCAACTGCAAGCAGCAAAAAGATGCCAGGCACTCATAGCTGTTCAGTAGCTTGGGCAGGGTCCTGATGTATATAGTTTCCCTGACCGTGACAGTATATACTACGATCTAGGGATGCGTGTGTATTTATATGTAGTCTAACAACTTATAAAATTAACATTTCTCTGAGTAATACTATGTCACAATACAACAGCAAGAGTGGGAGCAATGTGGGGCAAAGCAGGTGCACTAAAAGGTAATCAAATTTCCCACTGATTTATATAGGGAACTGAAGGATAACTAACCTGCTATTAATCTCCCACTTACTTTGTCTATTAACAGGAAACCCTAATAGCCCATATGAATTTTGCACTTGCTCAAGAAATTACATCTTCCATGAACAGTATCATGTCCACGGAGGTGGATATGACCATTATCAGGACCAGAGGACAAACACTACCCAATACAGGTGGTAATCTTAACCCTTTAAGGAAGATAGAGGTGTGCAATGCACACTGCACTGGACTTTAAATAGAGTGCATGATAAAAAGTAACTATCTGCTTGTGTCTGAAAAGACTTCCAACAATTGTAATGTCTGCCTCTGTAGACCTGATAACCAGTACTGATTAAAGATGTTCTCTCAAATAAAGGCACAAAGATCAAATTAAAAGGGACCATTGGGATTTTATGGTAAGGGGAGGTGGATATTAGAAAGCGTTAGTTCTACCTTAAAGGGATAGTAATGTTTCACAAAAACAGCAGCTCCAATTAAATCTTCATAGTATTTAAGCCACAGAGCGTTATTTCAATACCGTCAAAGTTGTAGTTCAAGAGTAATTGAATGATAAAGTATCCCCCTCCCGCCCCTTTTACATAGTGTAACACTGATACAACCAGATTCCACATCTGAGGGGAAGGCCAGAGAGATAACAGCAGGGGACAATCTTCTTTCTCTGAGAACAATGAAAACCCTGCCCCTCGACAGGTTTTTCAGCTTTTTCCCCCTCATCTTAATTGAAGATTGTCCCTCTCTGCAGTCTACCTGGACACTCCCTGCTGGTCTAAGCTGAGCAGTTTTACATCACTAGATGGGGCAGGAGGGGGATACTTTATCAATTACTCCTGAACTACAACTCTGACAGAACTGAAATAACACTCTCCAAGGCCCAAATACTATGTTGATTAATCAGAGCTGCTTTTATTAAGAAACATTATACCCTGATTTAAAGGGATAGTAAACAAACACCCTTGAATGCTAGAGAGCATCACAACACTTTGGAGATCGAGTATTCAAGGAGTTAAAATCTCCATTTAAATATACGATAATATTTTATTTGTTCCCGGTTACATTTGCTTTGCCCCAGAACTGGCCCATATTTGCTTTTGTACAACTGGTCCAATAAGTTGAATATCAGACTCTCCTCTCACCTTGATGGTGCTTAGGTCCATCGGATGCTTGATAATCTCACAGTAGTCATGCAGTCCAAGGGCCTCAACATCAACTGGTTTGTAGAACGGCCAGGCGTACGCTGTGTGTTTCTTTGAAAACATTTCACGTACAATGCCCGAGCAGTACCGCAGCTGCTCGCACGTCTTGTTGCTGCTGCTCTTTTCTGGGACTGGTGGAGGGGGTGGTGGGGGATGTAAGACAGGAGGGGCAGGAAGCTGGGAGTCGGGCACTTCGGTCTTCTTGGCTGGTCGTGCCTGCCGTCCACTCTCTCTTTTAGGGACAGTCCTGGGTGGCTTGGGGTCGCTGGGGAGAGGGGATGACTCATGGAGAGGGTCATGAGCAGTGGGAGTTGTAGTATCTGCTTTCCTTTTCCTTGTGGTGAAGCTTTCTGGTTTCACTCCTTTCTTTGTCTGGTGAGTTGACAAAATTAAAGTGCATCTGTCACTGCACACCTTCATTTAATCAGTGGAACGGATTTTACATTTTTGGTAAATAATTAGGGGCTCTAAGCTCAGCAGAGCAGTCTTCAGTGACCTGTGACACTTACATAATAACTCACCGGTCCTGTAAATTCCCACCAGCTTCCACCACTGGGATGGAATATCTAATGGGGAGGAAAAATCATGCAAACCTTTTCAAGTAAGATGCTCCCACAGAGGTATGAATTTGGAAAGGTGAGTTATTCTAAAATAAAATATTAAATTACTCTTTATTTAAAAAGTGGACCTGTTACCAACACAGATTTTAGTTGCATTATTTCACCATTAGTTTCACCATTGGATTTAAAATGTAAAGCAATATCAGCACTGGCTTTATTAATTTTCTCCACTATCTAAGAGTGGAGATAGTAATCTTTGAAATGTGCCACTTCCGGGTCTGCGGCACAGTGTATGTGCGGCAGGGAGCTGCAGGACTTCCCGTCACTCCCAGCAGCTCCTTGGGCACGCGTTCGCACTTCTCTTCGGAGCTGCATTTTTCTGATCTAAAGTGACAGCGAGCTCAGTTTCTCATGCTACTGAGGTTGCAACCTCAGTAGCATGGTAAACTGAGCTCGGTGTCACTTTAGCCCAGAAAAATGCAACTGCGAAGAGAAGCGCGAACGCGCGCCCCAGGGGCTGCTGGGAGGGAGGTGGGAAGTCCTGCTGCTCATACACGGTTCCCTAGAATGCAGAAGTGCCACATTTCAACGATTAATACCTCCACTCTTAGGCAGTGGAGATAATAAAGCCAGCACTGATATTGTTTTATGTTTTAAAAGCAGTAGTAAAAGGTTTTGGGGATGTGAATGTTCCCCTTTACACTGCCTATAGCTTCAACTTTGTATTTAGATGTACTGTATTTAGTAATTTAGAAATCTAATCTCAGCTGTGTTTTTAGTCCTTTTCACATGTTTAAAAAAATAAATCATATAATACACCTATATAACTCAACGGGGCATGCTCAATCATCTCTCTGACCAGATGTAGCCATTCTTCATCACTGGACTTTAGAAAAGAGGATGAGTGTGTACTCACAAAATAAAATCCTTTTTAATCCTTGTGGAACGCAGCAACCATGTGGATTTAACTGCTACACTAGGATGTGGGGCACTTGCACACAAAGCTCTCTGGAGGAGACTCCCTCACAACAGGAAGGCAGTCACCAAGACAGAAAATTCAAAACACACCCATTCCAAGCATGCAGACCACTTTTTTCCTGCAGAAAATTCCTGTGTTACACAAGGACTAAAAGGATTAATCATTAAGCAGACTATTCTCCTCTTTAATTCCTTGTGGAACACAGGAACCATGGGGACATACCAAAGATGTACAACAAGAATCCTAGGGAGTGGGAGAAAAACTACCAACAACAAAACAAGTGTCCGAGTCAAAACAAAATGAAGCAATGACCTCAGGCAGCAAACACTACAACAAATGAAAAGGTAACCAGAGAAAGAAGAAACAACCTACACAGGACTTCCTCCCAAACGTGGCTTCAGATTAGGCAAATATGTTGATGTCAATGTCTCACAACATTGGAAGCGAAGACTACATCTCCACCTTGCACATCTATTCTTAGGAAGTCCAGTTCTTGTAGATCCATGATGCACCCATTACTCTGATGGAACAAGCAGTAACCTGAAAAAGGCACTGGCATCTTTCTTATGACACAGACCAGGCTAGTGGTTGACTTGATCCAGGAGGCCACCGTCACCTTAGAAGACACCTAGCCCGCTAGTGGGTCATTGGGAATAACGAGCAACAGATCAGACTTGCAAAAGGACTCACTACTATAACTATAAAACACAAAAGTGGTGCTACAGCAGCCAGTATGTGGGCACACACAGTAATAGACTGGACCTAGTTTCCCACCAGGAGCTGTATTAACAAGATATAATGGCTCCCGTGAGTGTGATATACATACAAAATATAGAACTCTCAATAGTACTATAAAATACCACCTGGATATATACTTGATAAAACTGTATCCCAATGTCCAGGTGCTATCAAGGCACCAACCTAAAACAGAAAGTCCCAAATACTATATTCATGTATGCAAACAATCACACTAGAGAAACATGAATGTGACAACGATGATGATGATGATGATGATGATGATGAAAATGGCAATAGTCACAAATGGTTAGTCTCGATGGTATGGGGGCACACAGATGATGTTGGGACTCATTCACCACTCTTCAACTTCTTGTATGCAGCTTCTCCTATGGCCTTTTACCACACTCCAAGTAACAATGTAATCTAAATAGAAGCGCAAAACGCCATAATCTAAAATCGGAGTTTATTCTCATTTCTAAAACATACTAAACATAAGCTCATTGCACTTACAAGATAAAACAAAGAATAATGCTTATCTGACTCCACGGAATGCTGTTCGGTCTCAGACGCGCTGTTAAGGGGAATCTCCTTTTATAGATCGCTGTTTGTGTCCTCCACAATTACCCGCGATCTCCAGATTCTTTCCCTCCGATGTTAATCACTTTAGAAAGAGGACTACGGTCTGAATTTGGAGTGCCCTGCTCCGTATCAGCCGCGGCGTGGGCAGTCAGTAATGCGCATGACTGCAGCGCCGCCAGTGTACACATGCTTTAAAACTAGTAATCTATAAATAAATAAAAAAATATCCAGAAAAAGGAGCCTTACAAGACAAGGCCTATAGCTCTGCCAGTTGCTAAAAAGAAACAATCACCAAAAGGAACAAGGTCATAAGAGTTAAGGAATGAAGAACACAGAAGCCAATGATTCAAAATAATCCCACTCTCACTGGTTCACGTGGCAACAGAAAAATGTGCTTCTGAAAAAGAACCAATAATGCCAAGATGTGCGGCTTGATGGAGCGAAGCAGAAGACCCTAATGGAGGCCTTCCTTAAGGCAAGCCAAAACCAAAGGGAGGCGAAATGGACAAGGCCAGACCATATAGTAAATATTAGATTAAACAGATTTACAGGTCTTAAGGATAGTTGTAATGACTGGCCTGGAGAAGCCCTTCCTCCTCAGATCGGCTTCAAGGGCCATGCTGTCAAAGCCAAACTCTAAATATCTGGAAGACACAGCACGCCTTAGGGAAAGAAGATTTGGAGATGGTTGCGTCAAAAGACCTGATGTCTAGGAGCAGACTGGTGTACAGTACTCTTGACCCTAAAGGCTTGGTTATAACCATATCCATAGCAGAGGCTGACACAGCTGTAACAGTTCTGGTGGTCCTTGATTTCCTCATGACCTCTTTGGGCTCTGACAGGACTACTCCCCAAAAGATGGTAGAGATAGGCTTAAAGGAAGGAAAATATATACAACAGATGTAATAAAATAAAGTCTTATTCCGGACTGAGCGAAGATCTGGCCTTGAAAAGAAAGCTTGCAGCAGCATACCTCTGCAGAAAGAAGCAAATGCTGAAATGAAGCAGGGGAGTGAAACTTCTTCCATTCTTTCCCCAGAGGTCAGGAACAGATGGGAGAAGGTTGGTGGTTCTCCAAAATTCCCATTTGGATACCCCATTGTACTGGGAGCCCCCAATCACAGTGCTCTTCGGAGTTAAACAGTCAGCACCCCACCCCGCCCACTAGGCTCCAGAACCCTCCCATCAATACGATAAAAGAACAGAATGCAGTTTAATGTTATTGTACACATTTTCCCACAGGAAGTATCTCAGATAGTGGCCAAAAACAGATAGACAGAAGGACAAACAAGGGAAGATCCATACTCATGACCTGTATGCATCTGGTGTCACTGTTACAGCAACCATGTGGTTGAAATTGGTCTTCATTCCCCTGTAGTAACTTAAGGCAAAGGAGGCAGGTATGGAGCTAGCAAAAAAACAAAAAAAAAAAAACAAAAACAGGAGCGCCAGGAAAGGGGGGGGGGGGGTTTACAAACAACTATACCTCCATCAGGACACAAAACTGGAGGCTGCTGATTTGGGCAGGGATTAAGTGGGTCTGGGAAGGAGTCTCTTCATCAATTGAGCTTTGACTGCAAATGCCCTGCCTCCTAGTGGTAGCAACTCCACCCACATGGTTCCTGTGTTCCACAATACACAGAAAAGAAACAAAACATTCATGGTACCACACTTGACAAACGCAAGAGCCCCATAATATTTTAATCATCAGCAACTGAAGTATCAGAAAGTGTGTGATAGCCTGTCTGCATGAACACTACTCACCTTTACAGGCTGGGCAGAGGTGGGGATGACTGGAGGATGAGTCTGAATAGGCTGCGGCGCTGGTGCAGGAGCAACAGTCGTGGGTACAACTACGTCCTGAGTGACGGTGGAAGAGAAGGTAATAGGAGCTTGCGTGATAGCTGGGGGGCGGGCTGGTGGGGGTCTGGTCTGTGGAGGAGTGGGAGGCTGGGTCACGATGGGGGGAGTAGGGGTTGCTGGCTTGGAGACAGCTGATGAGGAATAGCAGAGATGTGTAACAGTTAATTAGAGCATCAACAATCCAACAAGCCTTTCAGTGCCACAGGGGTGTCCAGAACATTGCTTTGCAATGTACAGGACACCGCTACAGCACCCAGATGGTCAAGGTTACAAACATACAGAGGAGAGAGAGAGAGAGAGAGAGAGAGAGAGAGAGAGAGAGAGAGAGAGAGAGAGAGAGAGAGAGAGAGAGAGAGAGAGAGAGAGAGAGAGAGAGAGAGAGAGAGAGAGAGAGAGAGAGAGAGAGAGAGTGTGTGTGTGTGTGTGTGTGTGTGTGTGTGTGTGTAAAATAGGATTTTAGTGTTCTGTTAAATCCTTTTCTCTTTAGTCCATATGGAACACATGTACCATGAGATTGAGTCTCTCCTCCTGGAGGACAGGATTCATCTCAAAAGACAGTCTTATGGGTGGAGGCTCTAAAATCTTCTACAAGAAAGACTCTACAAGGACTCTGCAGCTCAGGAAGGAAAAACCACAAACAAAAAGGTCCCTTTTCTCTGGGTGGGAGACCGGTGTTCCATATGGACGAAAGAGAAAAGCATTAAACAAGAACACCAAAATCCTATTTTCTTTTATGTTCAATACGGTACACAGGTAACATGGGGATATATATATATATATATATATATATATATATATATATATATATATATATATATATATATATATATATATATATATATATATATAAGCACTAAGTTCCCAGAGGTGGGAAAAATGAGAAAGGACCTACCACCCATCCCCAATACCGGAATAACCCAAGTAGTAAGTGTCAACCACACAACCTGCAGAGAACACATGAAAATGAGCCAACAGGGCTCAACAAAAAAAAACCCAAAAAACAACAGTATGGCAAACCAAAAGTGCAGGTCCCTAAAGAGGCAGAATCGCCTGTAGGACCTTCCGGCCAAAGCTAGCCTCAGCTGGGGCCAGGACATTGACAAGGTAGTGCTTAAGCAAAGGTATGCAAGGAGGACCAACTGCTCAGCTGAAGGCTGATTCTTGTAGGCCAAAGAGGCCTAGTGAAATGAGCTGCGATTTTAAAATTGAACAGGTTTCTTCTGAAGTACATATGCCTGGAGAATGGTAGCCTTGAGCCAAGAGGTAACAGTGACCTTGGAAGCCTAACCTGCACTAGGATCCTCAAAGATGACAAACAGAGCAAGCCTAGTGAAAAGACTCAGTACGCTGGACAAAAAAAAATAAGACAACACACAACGTCCAAAAAATAAAGGTCTTTCTTGACAGACTGAGTCAGGACAAAAAGGAGGCACAACAATCGGATTTATGTGGAACACAGAGACCGCCTTAGGAAGAAACTTGTGAGAAGTTTGATGCACCACCGTGCGCTTATGGAATACTAGAAAAGGACATTTGCAAGGCAGCGACTCTCCAGACTGAAGCAACTGCAAAAAGAAAAGCCATCTTGAGATTCAATTGACGTAGAGGTATGGAAGCAAAGGGCTCAAAGGAGGCCTCTGGAAGACCCCCCTCCAAACAAAGTTAAGGTCCCACGGAGGAGTGGGAGCCTTAAAGGCAGAGGAGGCATGAGCCACCCCCTGAAGAAAAACCTCGACATCTGGAATGGTGGCAATACATCCCTTGGGAGAGGAAAAAAAAAACAACAAAAACACACTCTGGACCTTGAGAGCTCAGACTGAACCCTTTGCTCACTCCATCATGGAGAAAAGACTACACCATGAGAGATCAAACTGCACTTATGAAAAATACTGAAAAGGACATCCACATAGAAGCCTTTCCGCCTCAAGATGCTTTAAGAGCCATGCCATCAAAGCCATTTTCTCCACATCCACGTGCCACAGGTAGCCCTGGAATAAAAGTGGAGCAGATATGTCTTAGTGACTGAGGAAGTCAGTCAGAACATTTTCTACCACTTTCTACGGATGAGATGGCTGGAACTTGGGCATCCGCAGAACAGAGAATGTACCTCCCCTCGAACCAAGCAGCCATGTTGCCAGTGACCCCTTGGCACCTGATGTATGGCACAGACTGAATCCTCAGTGACTTCCCCTTCAATTGCGAGGTCTAGTACACAAGGGTCAGCCCAAAGTTCCAAGACATCGATAGCCTGAAGATTCTGACCACACCTGCCCTGGACTCCTAGGTGGCCCAGGACCACACCCCAGTTGTTCAGGCTGGCATCCGTTGTGACCATGATCCACTCTGGGATCACAAAGGGTTTCCCCTGGTAAAGGCTGCGTCAATGCAAACATAACTGGAGGTCCTGACTGGCCTCCGGAAGGGAAGAATTTCTATCAATCTAAATGTTCCGGATTCCGGGAGCAGCTTTAGATGACATGTTCCTGAAGCTCCCTTGCGTGGACCAGAGTGTAAGGTACAGAAACTAGTGTTGACTGCAGTCTGCCCAGAACCCTCATGTACTCCCTGATAAGTGTCCATGGGCCACTCCAGGGCATGGGATACTTCTTGCATCACAAGAAAAATCTTGTCCTCTGGTAGAAAGGTACGGAGAGGACTTGAGCATGTTCAAGATCTACTCACGGTGGACCAGAAGCACACTACCACAATGACAGAACACAAAGATTCTCTATCTTGAAGTGTGCAGTCACCACATACTTGTTGAGACATTTGAGGTCCAGGATGTGACGTCAGCTGCCTTCCTTCTTGGGAATCACAAACAGGTTGGAATAAAAACCTGAACAGTGCTCTGAAAGAGGTACTACAACCAGAACATGTTTTGCCAGAAGGGAATACACTGACTCCTGGAATGAACAGCTGTGCTTTGTCTGGCTTTCTGCACACTTTACAAAAAAAGAAAAACAAGGAAAGGACCAGAAATCTATGCAGTACTCTTCCAAGATACCTGCAAAAACCACTGGTGCGTGACTGAGGACTCCAGGTGTCTCAAAAAGGGTGGAGACACCCACCTCCTGGCAAAGACTGAACAGGATTCTGCGAGTCATGCGGAAGAATGCTTGACAGACTTAGCCCTTGCAGCTGCTCGTTTGGGCTGCCAGGCCATGAGCTTTGCGGCACAGTGCTTCAGAAGTTTGTGAACTTTAAGGCCTCTGAACCTCCGTTTGACATGGGGATTGTAAAAAACAAAACAAACAAAACCCTGCAGTTTCTTAGCCATTGTCAGACATTTGGTGGGCATTTCAGGCAACAAAGTGCTCTTACCACTAGCAGCATCACTGATAATCTGTTTCAGCTCAGATCCAAAAAGGGACAAGCCCTGAAACTGCAAGGAAACCAGTGACTTGGAACATAGGTCAGCAAACCAAATCTTAATCCACAGAGTCCACCAGGCAGCAACAGAAAAGGCAGAGGCCTTAGTGGATGCCTAACCACATGAAAAAAGCCTCAGAAACATAGGTTGCTGCCCAACATTAAGGAGGCCAAAAGTCCCAACAAATCTTCCATGGAAACATGAGCACAGCCTCCACCAGCTGTTCACCCCAATCTGCAACAGCTCTGCTAACCCAGGCAGAGGCAAAGTGCTGTCCCAGAAGCCGCAAAGGCAGCCTTGATGATAGAGTCCAGTTTCTTGTCTGCTGGTACCTTCGAACCTGCTGCATCTGCCAAGGACAGAACAGTAGAGTTGGCCAACTGAGAAATAGGGGAGGGTCCATGGTTGGAGGTAAGACCCACTGTGCCATGGCAGCCTCAGGAAAAGGGTACTGCTTAGAGAACCTTTTGTTGATAAACAGCCTTTTGTCTCTGGTCTTCAACTCATCCATAAGAATATGGTAAAGAGTGGCATCTGGAGGAAAGTAGGGAGAAGACTTACGCCTCTGGAAGACATCCGTAGAGGAAGACCCCTCTTCAGAGGGTCTCCAAGAATGCTCTGATATGTACCGCAGCGGGGGGGGGGGGGGGGGGGGATCAGCATAATTGAAAATATGTATTCTTCCTACTCATTCTCCATCAACCTCATGCCATTCAGATAATACCAATGTAGCTAGAAGCAAACAGAGCCCCAAGAGACTCTGCTGGGAGATGAAACTTGACAGCAAGATTCCTTCCACTCTAAAGAGGAAAATAATAAAATCCTAATGGAAAAGAAGAGTGTCTTGACTTCCTCCTTTGCAGGACACATGGATTCTGGGTAACTGCAGGAGGGGGAGGGGTTGAGATGGTGGAGGAGAAGGGAGTCTCCACCCACAAGACTGTCTTTTGAGATGTGCCTGCCCTTCCCTCCAGGAGGAGGGAATCCACCCCATGGTACCTGTGTTCCATATCTGACGTAAAAGAAATGTGATTTATACATTTGGGGAAACTGCCATCTACTTCAAAAACAGAAGTGCAAAATAGATCATAATCAGAGAGGGCACTTACGTGTGACAGGGGTTTTAGGGGTGCCCTTGTCTCCCTGGGATCCTGACAATACCCTGGTTCTCATTGGAGTTATTGAAGCATCTGGAAGAAAAGCATCACATTAAAATAACCTTATATTTCTCCATCCAGGCTCCTCCAATATATCCTCCCAAATTATCTTCCAAGTTCTTTTACTCTCAAAACAAACTTCAATCCTACACCATCCTCCAATCAACTTACCTTCTAACCACGCAAGGATCTGCCTGTTGCCTCCCACCAAGTGCAGTCCTTCCAATCTCTCAAAAGCTTCTCCCTCCATTCCCTTCATTTGCACTTGCTAGTTTTTTCTTCTACGTCTTTCATCAGGCTCCCTGATACACCTCCATTAACTTCTACTACTGTTTGTCCTGTGATGATTCACTCACTTTCATCTCTAATCAACTCCTCCTAAAAGCTACACCCCCCAGCATCCCCAATAGCATGCATACTTCCCTATCAATCCCCCTCTTGCCAGGCCTGTTTCAGTCCTTTTAGCCTAACTGTTTATACTCTTGAAGCTCCATCTACATTCTCCCTCACGCTTTTCCTAGATTATTTTTCTTCACAGTTCAACTTGGCATATCCAGACTTTCAAAAGATTCCACTCTCTCTCTACTCTCTTACCTGGCTCCTTCCTTCCACGGCCACGGCCCTTATTCTGCACTATTACCAGTTCCGTCTCTTCCTGTGGCATCTCAGATATCTTCTGCAGGAAAAGCTTCTCTAGTGCTTCAGCCATTAGAACGATGTCATCTCCAGGCTAAGAAAGGAAGACGACAGGTAATCATGGGGAGCATATTAAGGGTACAGATTCAGGGCTGTATAGTCAAAAGAAAAGTGGAGAAGTTCTGGTGCAAACCAACTGCACATTGAACATATAAAACTAATCATCAATTTAAATGGGGTTCTAAAAGTGCACAAATGAGAGACCAACACATTGCATACAAATTACCCCTAGAGAATTCCATAGGTTAAAAGTTACCTTAAGGATCAATGTTATTTTTAGACATTCTTCAATAAGGAAATTTTCACCCCCCCCCCATCTACTTTTTACCCATGATTCACTTACACTGTTTAGAGTACCAATATACATTAAAGAGGATTTTTTTTTTTTTTTAAAGGATTGCAAAAGCTTTCTTTTGTTACAACTCTCTCTAAAGATAAATTAAATTTTTTTGCTTAAAGATATGGAGAGGGAAAGAAGAAAATCTGATTCAATCCAAGACAATTCCTAGTGCAGTTACAAAAAAGTGCATATTTCTTTCAACTGGGGAAAGAACAGGTCGATGTTTACATTTGTCATGCATGTTTGGAATTACAGGGCGTTATGTGCAATGTGTACAGTACAGGAGCATGGTTGTGCTGGGCTTGGACCTTAATTTGCAATCCAAAACACCCACTGACTATTAGGAAGTAAACAAAAATGCCAAGATCAGAAAAATATCATTTGAGTTTGTATTCCAGGAATGAATTGTAATTAATTGTCCAGAAGATGGTGCTATTAGGGTGTTTTTTTTTTTTTTTTACCTTTTCACAAATTCAAACATATTGAAATATTTGAAAGTCAGGGAAATCTATACCTGCTTAGATAGTAGAAGTCTTTTGAATAAACTGGTACCTTATTGGTATGAGGTGGCAGGTATATGTGCTCCTGTGTGTTTCAATCTCACTATGGTCTTTATTATTAGGTCAATATGTTCAGTCTATAAGACCTGCCTCCTAGACAATGTGAAGGGAGAATATACAAAGTTAAATACCCAAAGGCAGGGGGAGGTTGGAAGGCCATTAAATTATTCTATACAATATACACAGAGATAAACATTTCTACTAGCCCACTAGTCTGTGGCTAGTCAAAACTTGTTTATCTATATTGAGGGTTGGTTATAAAAGCACCCCTAAACAGTACCAATTCTCCTGTCTGGGGAACGCCAGGACATCTTCACTCACCAACTACAGCAGAAAAGTAATGAAGAGCAACTCTGCTGCAGAGCATCTATATCATAGGGGAGATATAAGCATGCCCATTGAAAGAAATGAGCCTTTAAACCCAGTGAATGCTAGAAATGGTCTCCAGAGCATTGCATTCAACAGCCCCATTCCTATCATGGGAGTTTAGGGAATAAATATTTCTCTCCTGTGATTTAGTTGTCCTGAATTCCTCCTATTTTCTAGTGCAAACCAACTGCACCACAGGGCAACAAAAATTCCCATCAATATAAATAGGGCTCTTAACCCCATAAATGCAAGAGAGAGGTCTCCGACACATTGAGAAGCAATGCACTGGACACCTCTGTAGCATGCAAGGGTTTAAAAGGCTCATTTAAATTAACAGGAATGTTTATCTGTTCTCTGGTGTCTTAGTACCAGAATTGCACCAATTATCATTAGTACATCTGCCTCATTACATGCACACCTCACCTTGTTGTAGATGTAGCAGTTTGTAAACATGGTGTTGAAGTCCTGGATACATTCTTGGGCGTTCCAATAATAATGGTTTTCCAAGCGTTTTTTAATGGTGCCCATGTCCATTGGGATTTTTATTATTTTGTAATAATCCTAAAAGAAAGAGGAAAAAAACCGTCACAAGAAAAAGTGCCATCTCCTTCTCACCTTGGAGGTGGACAGGTACACATCTTACGTTCCCTGAACTGATGACATGTTCTTGTTAAATAAAAGCAAAGCGCTGTTATCTCTATCATTAATGCACTTCTATTAGTCACTCTGTTTCATTCTAGTACTTACTAGTTGAAACTTTACTTAGCATTTAATATACCCCACCCCTTTCCCTGACAACACTCTCTCTCTAGTGGTTTATGGAAGGGCTTACTGAACAACCGAGACATGGGAGGTTTTAAAGGGATACCACAACACAGATATCTTGTTTGCCTCTCTCACACTCACTCCTTTGTACCCGCAGATTACTCTTTGTATGGCACCAAATACTTCCACCAGATTATATTTAAGGTTAGTAAATACCTAAGGCAAGGTGGCTCAGGTCGCTCCCCGACTAGAATGAAACTAGACTAAAACAAAACCCCAAAATGTAATAAAAAATATAGTAGCTATCACTCTCATCAATAGACAAATAGGCTCAAAAACCAGACAGCAAGGGTGGAAGACCAAAAAGGGAGGGTTTACAAGATGAAGTTCAGCCATGAGCCAAATCAAAATAATAGCCAACAGAAAGGCAGTCACCCTTCAGGAGATGCAGTGAAACCAAAGACAGGCAAATAGGAGCCTTCAGAAGTACTCCCAGAATGAGGATCAGATCCCATGGAGAAGTGGGACCCCTTAAGACAGGGTAGGCATGAGCCACCACTTAGATAAGTTTGCTATATGAATCTACAAAAAGGACACCCCCCCCCCCCCTGAAATATGAACTTTTAGTCGAAGATCAAGCCCTTTCTGAAAACCATGTTTAAGAAAAGCAAAGACAACCAAAAAAACGTAAAGGCTGCAACCCCTGATGCTCTCACCAGAACAGGGGACATACCCCGTAATATGCTTTGGAGGAAACTAGCTTTCTGGAATAGTGATGACAAAGTCAGAAAACAAGCTATTACTGAGGATAATGGCCTCAATAGGCAAGCTGTCAAAGCCACCTTATCTGCGTGTGGATGGCATAGTAGGACCAGAGACTAAAACAAAACAAAGAACAGATACAGCTCCTTCAGCTAAGAAACTGCCTTCAGCTCAGGGTGGACAAAAATCAATGATTAAAAATCAGACTTTTTGATTTAAATCAAATTTATTTTAATTAAATGCTTTTGGAGGAAAAAGCTATCTAAAGATAGTTTTCTCTTTATGATACATTTTAGTTTAAAGGTTATTCAGCATGAAATAGAGCTTAGTTATGTACATGAGGCTGTAGAGTCATGCAATTATATTTTTGGTAAACTTATTCAATTACTCCGTTATCTAATCTGAGATAACATGCACTTTTTTCACAGTACAAAGTGTATAAAATAAACAAAGTTCAGTAAAAGATTTTAATCCCATTTTTGTACCAGGTTTTAAGTGTGAGGAGGGAGGAGTAAGCAGTAAAAAAGAAAGTGAAACCTTTTCAGCAGCTCACAAACCTTGGGATCTTTGTGCACAGTCATTGCTTGAAGTTCTTTATTACAGCCCTTGAAGAGCAAAATGGCAGCAGGCCGTAAGAGAGACCCAGTTTGGGAATATTTTAATGAAGTTCCTCTACCTATGGGTAAAGCAGGTACTCGTGCAAAATGCAGGCAGTGCAATAAAGAAATGCAAGGCCTGGTGGACCGAATTAAACAGCAGCACAAGAAGTGCTGTGATGAAAGGAACATGTCTAAAGAGGCAACCTTCAGGTTGGTAAACTTTTTATTTAACCATATTTTTATAAAGATTGCCATGAGGTATTTTCATGCTTGAGCAATAATGTATTTGTTATTGTTACTGCATGGCACTGCAGTTGCTAAAAAGAAATGAGTTGAAATAAGCAAATATTCCTTAGGCTGTATGTACTGAGTAAATACAATAAGAAATACATAATAAGCATAAATGGTTTAAATAATAAAATAACAGCATTGACTTTTTTGTTTAGGGGAATCCACCATCTATATTCTGGAAACTAGCCACCTTCTTCACCACCATCTTCTTTTTGTACAGTTTCTGTCCAGGATAGTGCATCAGTCACATCATTTACACATATCCACAATATATCACCAAAATGAAAATCTGAAACCACCATAGATAAATTTGAGATAAAAAAACAGCAGATTAGAAAGAGTTAATTGACGAAAACATTGCTCGGTTTATGCAACAAACTCTTCTGCCTACTTGTTTTTGCATTTAAAAATCCTGATTTAAATCAAGTCTTACTGACTAGTGATTTAAATCAAGATTTATATACTTGATTTAAATCAAACCCACCCTGCTTCTACTGCAGCCAAATATTTCAGATTTTGACAAATCGGTCCAGAGCACCTGCTGCCATTTTAATGCACCCCAGTTCCTGTGTTTCCGTGCATAGTTAAGTCTCTTGGCCTTGTTTCCACGTCAGAGGTATGGCTTTTTGGCTGCAAGTTTTCCATGAAGACCACTTCTGTTCAGACTTCTCTGGACAGTAGATGGGCGTACCAGGATGGCACTGTTTTTTGCCAATTCTAAGCTGATGGCACTGCTGGACATCTTCCAATTTCGAAGGGAAGCATGATGCGTCATCTGTTGTACCAAGTTTCCCTGGCCGGCCACTGCATCTACAGTCCTCAACGTTGCCTGTTTCTTTGTGCTTCTTCAAAACAGCTTGGACAGCACAATGGAAACCCCTGTCTGCCTTGAAATTTCTGTCTGGGCGAGACCTTGCTGATGCAGTATAACTACCTTGTGTCTTATTGCTGTGCTCAGTCTTGCCATATTGTATGACTTTTGACATTAAACTGTCTTCAGTATCCTCACCTTGTTAGATTTTAGCTGTTCCTCACCCAGTTTTATTCCTCCTACACAGCTATTTTTTTCAGTTATTGACTGTTTCAACCTACACATTAAATTCATCATTAGCACCTGTTCTTCTGTTCACTCACCATCAATTTGTTAATTGATAATATAAACCATTAACATGTCTATTTTTAAAGCATTCTTACTTTACAGCATTTTTTCACAAGTGCCTAAGACTTTTGCACAGTAGTGTGTGTATATATATATATATATATATATATATATATATATATATATATATATATATATATATATATAAAAAAGAATAAGCCCCATTGCATAATTTATGGTACCTCACACACAGAACATAATTTATGTCTCCTCAGATAACAAACACACATTGAACAGAATGCCTCATTACATAATTTAGGTCTCATTAGGAGACAACTCCCATTGGGTGATTCAATGGGGACATTACTGCTCCCATTGGGTGATTCATTGGGGGCGTGTTTATCATACAGGGAGTTGGCCCGCCCCCTCCAGCCCACCTACCAGTATCCAACTGACAAAAAAAAATATAGCTGCCACTCGCTCCTGAAGTAGGGATATCAATAACTTCTCCTGGTCCACACACACTCACTCAGGATCATGACCCCACAAACACACTGTGTCACCTCCCACAGATAACTGTAACCCTCCATACACGCTGTTTCACCTCCCACAGATAATTGTAACCCTCCATACACGCTGTTTCACCTCCCACAGATAATTGTAACCCTCCATACACACTGTTTCAGTACAAGGGTGTAATGTTTCCATACAATACAAACTCAGTGATAAACTTAATAGCAACTCTTAATCTCTTCAGTCACCTCACTGTCTGTTTTCAACTGTCACTCCTTCACTTCCTGCTTCCTGATTCCCGCCCTTTCTCCTTAAAGGGAGAGAGATGCTTTGCTGTATGTTACAGATGGCAAGCCTCAAACACCACTTTCTATTTGATCCCTCAGCATATTGCTACATTACCTCAACTGAAGAGCCACTGTGTGTTATATTGCTATGTTACCTCAGCTTAAGTAAGGAGTTACTGTTCCCATTGGGTGATTCAATGGAGGAGTGATTTAAATCATTCAGGGAGTTGGCGTGCCCCCACTATCCAAGTGACTGAAAAAACAAAATGACTGCCACTCGCTCCGCCACACGCCCGCGCAAGCCACACAGAGAGAGAGAGAGAGAGAGAGAGAGAGAGAGAGAGAGAGAGTGTGTGAGTGTGTGAGTGTGTGTGTGTGTGTCAGTCCCCAGGGGTCCCTCCACCAACCTGAGGCACACAATGAGCTGATCCAACAAAGAGAGGGCGGGATCGGCTCCAGTGTGCCTTCATTTCTGGTATCCACAACACAACAATGCTTTCGGCTCCTGGTGCACAATGTGCTTCTGCTGCAGGAAGCCCAGCTGCTTCATGTAGCTCGGAGGCAGGCAGGCCCAGTACCAAATCCTTCATGTTCCCCCTTCATGAACCACAACACTCCACCCCGCAACAGCCAGATCATGCGGCCCTTCACGGAGCTCTCTACAAGCAGCAGCTGGATGTGACTATTACCTGTGGCTGAGGGGCTGGAGACAGACCATGCTGGGGCCACTCTGTAGTACACACTCTTAAACACAAGCTTCTTCACCGCCGCTGTCTGCGCGCTGTGACACACCTGCATTGTGTAAGTACCCTGGCACAAAGAATATACATGCCACACTATAGCTGCTCCAACAACACACACCATCCCTCCTCAGTTCCCGCTCTCAGTGCCCGGGCTGCATCCCTATTAACGCTCTTGGCCGAGGCCTGGGGCAGGAGGTGTCTTCCTGGCCAGGGAGCCGGGCCGGCGGTTGTCTGGCAGCCTCTGAGTGTGCATGTACAGAGTCCACTTCAGGGACTGTGGACTCCATGACTCTCGCTACATACTGGGACAGCTGGTTAACCCTTTCAGTGCCAGAGGATTAAGCAACACAATGAGCAATGCCTTGCCTTCCCCTCTGGCACTTACAGGACCGTAATAATATCTGTATGTGTGTGTGTGTGTGTGTGTGTGTGTGTGTGTGTGTGTGTGTGTGTGTGTGTGTGTGTGTGTACGCATGTATGTACGTGTATATGTATGATCAATGTCTGTATATGTCACTTTATCTGTGTGTGTCTGTGTGCAATATTATTCTGCTTCACACAGTACACAAAAATACATAATCAGTCAATACAGCTAAATGTAAATTTTTTTTTTTTTTTTTACATCGCTACAACAGGACAATTACCACTACAAATTTGTAATGGGAGATTTCAATGCTAGAATTGGTAAGGTCCAAAATGGAGAAAAATCAATCGGACCACATGGAACTAGGAAACAAAAAATAATGAAGACAGAGGCAACAGGAAAAAGGCCCACCAAAAACAGACATGGAAAAGCACTAATGGTAATACAAGTGAAATGGACTCCATACTTGCAAATAGAGATGTTCACTGACTGCTCAGTTTTAACATTAGAAGTAACCATAGTCTAGTGAGAGCAAAAATCAAAATTTACTGTAAGAAAGAAATAAAAATGATCAAATTGACAAACGTGAAGATAGACTCTAGCAAGCTATTGAAAAATCCTAATCGTTTTTAAATTGCACTATCTAATCACTTCATTGTGTTGCAAGACCTTACAGACACAGACATTTCAACCCAAAATGAACACGTTATTGAGACTATAGTAAAACACAGCCCATGGTATTGCACCTACTGCAGTGGTTCTCAATCTTTTTTTGCTCAGGCCACCCCTAACACGTAATCTAGAACATTTGGGGCACCCCTAACATATTTAATGTACTTTATCAAGGGCATAATGAAGGCTACAATACATAAATATACAGTATTATTTGGTCTTATAATCATAATACCATAACTAAACTTATTGTGCATAACAATTTCTATAAATCTTTATTTAAAAGTCCATTTTGTTAGTGTTTATACAGGCACCATAAATTGATGTCCGTGGCACACCAAAGTGCCATGGCACCCTGGCTGAGAATCACTGACCTACTGTAAAACAAGAAAAAACAACCCAAATATCAAAACTGCCATGATGAAAATGCAATGAGAAATGAAGCAAAATGATATTAGAAACAGGATAGAATATGTAGAAATGTGCAAAAACACAAGGAAGCGCATTAATGAATAAACAGGCAAGTTCAATTTTGAGCTCATCAAAAAGGACACGAAGAAAATCAAGGGCTAAAGAAACCAAAACAAAAAGATGGCCACACATAGGAGACAAACTTTTACATTAAAGATTGATGGTACAACAGCAAAAACTCAAATACTAAAATGAGTGGAAGAATTTTATTCAATTCTTTATAAGGATGAAGGACAACCGAATGCAGTGCCAGTAGCTGAAGCTGTGCCAGAAGTTTTGGTAGAAGTAAATGCTGCAATAAGATCAATGAAAAATGGCAAAGCAGCGGAACCCGATTAGGTTACTACTGAAATGCTGAAAAGCGGAGGTCAACCCTTATTCAAAGCCCTAGCTAAACTATTCTCAATATGCCTACTACTCGGCAAAGTGCTTGAAATGTAGAAAAATGCAGAAGTCATCCTACTGCACACAAAAAAAAAAAAAAAAAAAAAAAGGATGACCTTAAAAAAAACCACACACTACTGACCGATAAGCCTATGTCTTCACGGTTTTCATAACGGTACTATAAAGAATGGACACGAAACATAAGGCAGCACAACCTAAGAAACAAGCAGTCTTCAGGAGCAGTTTCAGTACAATGGACAACATCCAGAGCGACATAATGAATACAACCTTCAATTATGCATAGCCTTCACTGACTACGAAAAAGCATGCAATAATGCATGTCCTGATCAACCAAGGAATAGACAGCACATACATCAATATCCTGCAATCAGTACATGAAAATGCAACTGCATCAATACAGGTAAACAATGACATTTTCTGCAGACTAAACTGGGACAAAAAAGGAATTAAGATAAATGGAGAATACCTATGTCACTTATGTTTTGTACACAATATCATACTCTTTGCCAGTAGCCCTCAAGAACCGCAAGAACGCATTGAAGAGCTATAACAGGAAACAAAAAATGCTGGTCTGATGAGGAGCAACAAAACGCAAGTCATGTTTAACAAATTTACCTTACCAAGGAAAATCACAGTAGATGGACTAAAACTAGAAGGGGACAAGAAGGTTTACCTTGGACAGGAAATGTCAAGATGGAAACACCATGACAGAAATTGAGTGGTAAATAAAACTGGGATGGCAAGCATTTGGAAAACTTAGTAGTACAGTATTTAAAGGGGAACTTTCACACTGAAAACAGTCTCATGTGATGCATCCGTTAATATATGTGGATTTTTTTTTTTTTACATTTGTTTTGAGAGATATACGGTATAATATATACACTTAATGTGGTCACTTCCGCATTCTGCCACTCAGGACTTCCCAGACCAACAATTCTCCTCCCACCTCCCAAAGAAAAACTGACAGAAGAAAAAGTAAGAAAACAGTGGCAAAACTGTCTGAAGGACCTTCCAGCCAAAGCTGGCCTTAGCCGAAGCCAAGACATTGAAACGTTAGTGTTTGGTGAAAGTATGCACGGAGGACCAAGTCGCAGCCTTTAACAGCTGTTCAGCCGAAGCCTGGTTCCTGTAGGCCCAAGAAGCACCCACAAATCTGGAGGAATGCAGTGTGATCTTGAAGCCAACAGATTCATTCCTAATCTCATATGCTTGGTGTACAGTAGACTTAATCCAAGAGGCAATGGTTACCTTGAAAGCAGCTAGCCCGCTCCCTGGGACCTACAGGGA
The DNA here is from genome assembly GCA_037306005.1 of Rhinophrynus dorsalis. Taxonomy (NCBI): domain Eukaryota; kingdom Metazoa; phylum Chordata; class Amphibia; order Anura; family Rhinophrynidae; genus Rhinophrynus; species Rhinophrynus dorsalis. The sequence goes on along the minus strand of CM074721.1, from coordinate 502,384,660 downwards.
TGACAAACTGTCAGCCTTATGAAAAGGCTTAGTAGGGTGCACATGAAACACAAGGCAGTGCAAAAAGACTAGAAGATGGAGAACTATCATGAGCTGAAGCAGGGTCAGGACAAAAAGAAAGCATGACAATCTCCCGATTGATGTGGAACACAAAGATGACCTTAGGAAGAAACTCCTGATAGGTACGAAGTTCCACCTTATTCTGGTGAAAAAACAAGAATGGAGGTTTGCAAGAGAAAGCTTGCAGCTCAGTTACCCTAACACAGAGATGGAAACTAGCAGTTCAAAGGGGGGGGGGGGGGCAGAAGAACATTCAAGACTCTCCCATGGATGTGTGGGAGATCCTGTAAAGCAGGGCACGTGCAAGCCGCCCCCTAAGAAAAATCTTCACGGCTGGGGTGATACCAGTTCTCTGAAAAATAACAGAGGGTGGGCTTATTAAACTAAAGGGAACTCGAGCAGAGACCCTTGATGACTCCATCCTGGTGGAAAGACAGCACCATAGAAGGTCAAAAAAACTGTGGGAACATGTTCTTGTCCACACTCCACCAGCGGAAAATGCACCAGACCCTATGGTACAGATTAGAAGAGATCTGCTTCCACACCTGTATCATGGTGGAGAGGACATCAGCGGAGAGGGGTTTGTGCTTGGTGGAAAGTTCAGGCAACAAAGTGCTCTTACCACCAGTAGTGTCACTAATTATGTGTTTCAGGTCAGGCCAAACAGAGCTTTGCACTGAAATGAAAGGACACCATAGGGTCCTTATTATATTGCATCATTATAGTTTAGTTGTGCTGTTATTAAAATGCTCTCCTGTTCTAATGGTTGCCCACAACCTTGTGTAAAGGCAAACTGTTGCAGCGTTCTCCATTTTCCACCTTCAACTAAGATCTGCAGCAAAGGTATGCGTGGCAATTTAACAGTTCACAACTGCCACTATATGTTATGATACCCATTGTGACAGGCAGTGAATGGATACTGAACATGGGCATTATCCAGTCATGACTTCTGTTGACATGCACAGCAGTTACAAGGGTGATTTGAATGTGTCAGCATTAGAGCCCCTTTCTGATCACTTGAAAGAACATAAACCAGCCTGTGTTCAAGCAGGTTATTATATACCCTTCAAGTGTCATATTTGCTTGACAAGCTCTGTATATGACAGGGCGCTTAATTTTCTCTTTTTTGCCCATTTGTGGGCCAAATGATCAGAAAACCAAGAGTGTGATCAATAAATCCATATTTTTTTTAAAAAATGCGACCATGTCAGCTATTCAAAAACGTGGATTTATTGATCGATCAAGTTAATGACAATACTGATATTTGCCAAACAACTACACTTGAACTGTACTGTTTGGTACTGGCAAGCACAGGATTAGGCCTTACTGACCTGCTAGTCAACCCCATAACGACGCATGACGTACATGTATGTCATGAGGTTGCAGTCCCTAAAGGACCAAGGACGTACATGGACGTCATGGAATTCCAGGCTGGCTGCGTGCCGTTTGGGGAGTCCGGAATCGGATGGCAAAAAAAAAAAAAAATATGCAGGCCACACCCTGGGGTCAGTTAGGCCCATGGCATAACAACTTGCCAATAACAAAGATGGACATTTCATGCATAAAATGACATCTTTGTTGAGGGCAAGCTGCTGTGTAGCCAATCAGGAAGTGCCTGAGAGGTGGTTTTTGTAAAACAGAGTGTTAAAGACACTGTACTGCACACCATTCGGGTCCTAAAGTGGGTTAAAAAGTCACCTCTACAGTCTGAGAGGGATAAAACAAAACCTTACGTATTTTTCCTTGAACTGTAGTCCACAGTTCTTGTGCAGGTAAAGTACTGCCCATCTCTGTTAATGTAACAGGATTGGGCATAACAGTAAACAGTGAAAATATAACAACGCTTTAACCCCTTAAGGACCTATGATGTGTTTCAGTCACTCTGTTTTACCGGTACATGTGATCGCGCTCCTACAGCGGTCATGTGCACTGGCTTTTTCATTCACCTAGGCAATGTGTTTTACACATTGCCTTTGTGTCTGTTCTCTGCCTCTCTCTTCCTTACCATGACAGTAATAGGGAGAGAAACAGAGAATAGACAAAAATAAATAAATTAAACAACTAGATGCCAGAGTTGGGGGTTTTGTATTACACAGACTAATTAAAAACACATTTACTGAGGTTTAAACAAACATTAATGGGAGTTTTACAGTTGTGAAGCAATGTAATACACTTACATACACCACACAAATCATATATCCAAACAAATTGGGAACATGGAGAATAAAAATTAAACATGGGGATACTGGCCCCAGTGGGACAATGTCCCTATAAAGCAACAAATTCTGTAGTTGTTTTTTTTGTTTTGTTTTTTTAACAGTTTTCTTTATTTTTAATAAAATAGTGTGTTTCAAAAGAAAGCCCTAATTGTGCGTGAAAAAAATGGTTTATAATTTATGTGGCTGGAACAAAAGACTCAGAGGAAAAACACTGCTGAACAAAGACATAGTAAAAAAAGGTCAGAATTGATAAGGTCCTTAAGCGCAAACCACCCCAGATTTTCCCAGTCCTTAAGAGGTTAAGGACCGTGGACATGTCAAGACTGTCACAACTTCCGGTCCATTAAGGACCGGTGACTGTGGTGGCAGGTCATGAGTTTAATGATCAAGGTGCACCCTTAGCTGAGCTGTGATCATGCCAGAAGCCTGAAACCGACTGCTCCAAGAACAAGTACATGTGATCGTCACGTGTTGGCTTTGCAAATAAAATGGACCTTGTCCTCAGTGCACAACACCTGGGGAACTTAAGGGGTTAAACAATGACTAATTTCATGCAAGTATTATATAATTTTTTAAAATTATGTGGGAGAGCTCTGCCACCCTTCTATTCCATGCAATTTACCACAACAATCCTAGCAACATAAATAAATAAATAAATCTCATGCAAGCACCCTATAACCATAGAGCACACACCACTGACAATCAACTGACTACAAGTGCCACCAACCAGCCATATTAGGATTCAAAATGCTAAAGTGACAAAACAAAAAAAAAAAAATTATATAAAAATTGTGTGACGACTTTCGGGGTAACAATAGAGGACAATCTCTACATACCAGATGAAAAGCCACTAAAGGTGTCTGTTGCCAACTCCTAGAATAGAATGGAGGTGTGTGCATGTAGAGGCGTGGGTATGTATGCATAGATTCTGGGAACAGTTACAAACGTGACTTGGGAACTGAATTTTATTTCCTTTTGATCTGTCCGCTCATTATGACAGAATGTAAACCTTTGTGTAGTGTCTTTCTAGCAATATACATCAGCATGAGATCTCTTAGAAAACCCAGGAAGAACTGGTTTCTGGGAAATGTCATTTTACCAGGAACTTTGGCTATCCAGCTGCTTAAAAACTGTGTCCCCCAGTAAGTGTGTTCCAAGGGGAGACTAGAGTACCTCACAAGAAGCATGATGAGTCCACCTACAGCCTCTTAAATGCAACCAGAAGCAAGCCGTCCCAGGGAAGAGTTGTGTAAGAAACCCAAACTGACCTACACATGGGTACCCGGTCTTAAATGGGCCATGGTACAAATTCCATACATGTAAAGAATAGACTCTGAACGCCCAGTAAAAAGAACAAGAGTGAGCAAATCACTAGAGAAGCCCACTGCTTTATGTGGACAGTTGCCCAAATGGGACAAATGTGCCCAAGAAAGAAGGCAGGCATTTTAGGGGTGAATAGCACGTGCAGTGTAATAGAACCATAAAAAAAAACCCACAAACTAACAGCATGTATAGAACGGAGAGTGCAAATCAGGCAACAATCCACATGAGCATGTGGATACCAGATAATGGATATACTCACAGGACCAAAGCACTCAATAGCTTAACTTACATGAAATCTTCATTCTTCAGGCTCCCATCAGAGGGAATGAAACACAGCTTGAGAAGCTATAGCGAGTTAAAGGCTGATAAATCAAGAGGCTCTCCACATCTATTAATCCTGCAGTGTGTGTAGTTAAAGAAAATAAGGAATAGAAAAGTATAAATAGGTACCCAGTCTGACGCAGCCCCCCCAGCATTGGCGATCAATGCAGCAACCAGATAATCACTGCCGTCCTTTTAGGTTCTCCTCAACCCAGTGTTCTATGAATGCCCGGTTAGACCAGGAGGATCTTCAAGACCAACATGCATCATGCCACTCCTACAGACCCACACATCGCCTCACACTAATTTGGAGTGTTATACCTCACCTCCCTTCTAGCAGGTATTTTTAAATACACAAGCTTCCTTCCACACCCATGTATTCTCACCCTCACCCTGAAACACTTTCCAGATAATGCTTGAAAGGCACTGGGAGAATTAACGGCACCAACTTAGAGACTAAAGTAACATTTAATTAACACTAGACAGAATATGGCCTCTCACTCAGATTTGGGTGAAAAAAAATTTTCAAGATACATTTTGTTAATATGAATCAAAAACATTTATCCTGATTTAAAATTTTAATAATTTTTAGAATCCGTGACTCCTCAGAGTACTAAAATGGCACATATATAGTTTTACCTACATTAATATCCTTAACAGACCTCTAACAGGAGCACAAGTGTTTTTCTACTTTATGAACTAAAAATGCACATCCCATTGGCGTCAAGGTTTTCGAAAAAGATTCAGCTCCCAAAGATGCTTGAGTTTGACGCTAGGGAGCGTAACTTTGGGGCGAGGACAGTCTCACTATTCTCTTTCTGCAGCCAAGAACGGGACATGTGGACCTCAGCACTCAAAGGGTGCTCACCTTTTTTCAGCAGGTCTTCTGTCTTCAGATTACCATATATCAAGAAGCCGCCTCAGTGGGCAACTCCCGGGGAAAGAACTTGCAGCCAAGATTTTCCCCCCAGGGCTTAGGTCCACAAAAGCACCTGGTAAGCTGAGCTATCCACATTTGAGTGATGGGAATTGTCAGTGATGGTAATGCGCCTAATGGTGGTTTTTCATATCTAACAGAAAATTAATAAAAAAGCTAAAACTATAGCAGATCTGTTCTCTTGCCTTGTGTCTTGACCAAGGAACAAATCTTACTGGTTGGGGATTGGCTAGCTGCAAGCTAAGGAGAGGATGTAGGCTCCACCCAGCAGTCACTTCTCAGAATTGTTCCTGCCTATTAAAGGGGCTGATCGCCTACCCAAAGTTACCAGCAAACTGTACTGGACGATAGAAAAATGTGCCCTATCAAAGGGAACTGGGAGCAGGGAAGGACTGCTTCTTAGATATACCCAGCGGAGGGCAAATGTAGCAAGCTAAGACTGCTTACAAATTCTCCCCCACTGAGGGAAGAGTAGGACTGCCAGCAAGCATGTCTAACTGCTAGCAGATAGTTAAAGGGATAGTAATACTTCGTTTTAACTTTATTTTATTTTGTAGACATGAAAAAAACATGAAGAATGATATAAGTCTTATCTCTCAAACCTTTATGGTTTATGAGATATTCACAAGTAAAGTTTCCCCTCCTGCCCTTTTACCTAGTGTAAGCCATCTCTTCTCAGATGTGAATCTGGTTGTATGACCAGACAGATAACAGAAGGGGACAATCTTCTTTGCATGAAAACAATGAAAGCCCTTCCCCCCTTGACAAGTTTTTCGGCTTTTTCCGTTATCTTAATTGAAGATGGTCCCTCTCTGCAGTCTACCTGGGCACCTCCCTTCTGATCTGGTTGAACAGGAGGGGGGATACTTTGTTTGTGAATATCTCTTAAACCATAAAGGTTTCAGAGATAAGACTTATATCATTCTTCATGTTTTTTTAATGCCTACAAAATAAAATAAAGTTAAAACAAAGTATTACTATCCCTTTAAGGAAGCAATAGAATGAGGCACCAGTAAGCTCAAGGCAGCCAAGGAATGGCGCTTCTAGTAGCTGCAGAGAAACATGCTCCGAGGAAGCAGCATGCTCCAATGGACAATCTGGATTGATATGGCTAGAGTCAGACACAAAGACCAGGCCCAACACTTAATGCTATGCAGAAGGCTATGACCGCACCACCATCGGCTGGAGAAGTAGTCCAACCCGGGAGACCTGCCAAGTCGCCTACCAAGCAGGTAAGCCCCACAACCCAACAAAGCAGTACGGCAGAAACTATCACTGTAGCAGCCAAGCAACATAAATACCCAAAACACAAGGAGGACTGGAGGCTGTACTCAGAGTGGCAGAAACCCTGTCTGTCGGTGGAACAATTCTGAGAATATTCCCGCAATGAAAAGACCAGTGCCTACCAAATTGTCCTCACACAATCTAGGCTAGGCTGCCCATTCTGGGCACTGGAAGGGTACACAGAGAGAGAGAGTCAGACAGGCCAAAGTACCAGTAGTGACTGGGAGAAACTAGAAGAGAAAGCCAAGTCAACATGCTAAGCCAGATGTATCGGGAACACTGGGAGTATCAGAGATAAGCCAAAATTAAAGTCCAAAACAAGCCAAGGGAATCAGAACTGGGAGCAGTAAAACACACAAAAACATAATTCAATGTCACAGCGAGGAGAAACTACAGCAGCCAAAACATGTTCAATAATCAGGAGCTGGGTGCTCTACTACAATTCCTTAAAAGCTGAAATGCTCCATTCAAGAGACAAGGAAGGAGCTAACAAAGTATGTATGACTGCAGCCAGGGAAACCAGTATGACAACTGGTTACCTGTTAATACTATCCTACATCAGCTCCTAGCGGGAGAAGCAGAGAACCCTTATGGGTTCGGTAATGGAGAGCAGCCTTTCTGCTCCTCCCATTGGACTTAAAGTTCAGAGAACGTCAGGTCCAGGAGGAGCATAGGAAGCAAGGAGGTGAGATCACCCACACAGTCATGTAAGGATCACTCTGGTGCTTCGTGTTCAGATCAATTGCAGCAAGCAGAGTGAGGCCCTACGGTCCTGCTAGCAACTGGAATCTTGGCATCCATGGATAGGGCATGCAGAACTGATTGTACATGTCATCAGCTGACCAGTGTAAAAGCAAAATTCATAAGGGCCATTAGGATTGTCTGGCCATAATAAATACATTTAAAAGATAGACTAACTATCCTCCCCCTTACAGATGTATCGCCAACAATTACAGTACACCTTACTGTAACATTCAGTACCCATTTATTGCTAATAAATTCTATATACAATCTAAAGCAAATATTTTTTTAACTTTATTCTGACAAGGCAGTATAATGTTAAATTGCTTATAATTTAATGTCTGATGCACAAACTTGATACCTAATTTTATAAAAACAGTGTTCTCTGAAGCTCCAGAGATCACTCAGTTTGATTAAAAGCATGCATTATAGGCAGGACTACACACAGCTAAGCCCATCCATTGTTTGTTTTTTTTCATTAATTACTAGTTGAAGAGCCCATGTACACGAGCCACAGTGCCACCCAGCAACGGCCGCGGTGCAGTCATGCACAGTAGAGACTGACTGCACTGCTGTTGATAAGGAGCAGAGAGCTCTGAATTCAGACCGTTGTCCTCTCTGCGCACCTTCGGTCTGAATTCGGTGCCCCGCTCCGTTATCAGCCTCAGCGCAGGCAATCCGTACTGTGCATATCTGCTACTAACCAACATACTAGTGAATTATTATATAGGATTATTTTAATAGTATTGGTGGTGTTAGAAGAAAATACTTCACTGATGGATTCCCATGACTGTTCAGTACCTCATGTCATGCATGAAGACCAAGGGATTCAAATATGGACAATCCTTTTTAATGTTTCTTCAGTCAGCAGAGATAGTGCACATTGCTTCACTATCCCTGCTTTCCAATCCGGGAGGAGTAAGCTCTGTCTTGCAGTTACAAAAGCAAGCAAAAAGGTTGAAATGGAAAAAGACTGCAACTTTTAAGAACTAATCTTATTTCTATAAGCGCTTGTTGTTCTAATGCAGGAACAGGAAAAGGTGGTCAGCGACTGAATGGAGATGATGGGAGATGTACTCAACATCTGGAGAGTCTCAGGTGATTCAAAAGCTTGCCACATTTAAAGGGGAACAAACCACCCCGCAATAACTTTACCTTAAATCAGTCTTCAGCAATATTACCTGGTTCAAAAGATTTTTGCTCAAAAGGGACTGAGCGCAGGGGCACGGACGTCACCGTGATGAGATGTCCGTGCTTCCTGATCCTGTGACCGTCAGAAAAAGGCAAAAATCTTTTGAACTGGGTAATATTTCTGGCGACTAGCGCTACTAAGCAGCTAGTCGCCAGATGAAGACTGATTTAAGGTAAAGTTATTGCGGGGTGGTAGTTCACCTTTAATGGTGGGAAGCCTGTAGTCCCCCCGATCCCAAATATAATCTCCGTAAGACAAAGGTTACCTCCACTCTCAAAACGTTGACTCAACGAAAGTCAGGTCATCTTAAATATGCAACAGTGTCAGATTGTAAAGCCAGATTGGGGGGGGGGGGGACGACATCCTCAAATAAACATATCAAAAGCGCTTTCGGTTCTAGCTCAAATTTGAAAGAATGTGTTTTCTGTATAAAAATAAAGTGTTCCGCCTATTAAAGATATATAATTTTCTTCGCACCACAGACATTAAGGTGATAGTAATACCTAGTTTAAAATGTGTTATAGGCATTACAAATATTAAGAACTATGTAAGTCTTATCTCTCAAACCTTTATGGTTTTAGAGATATTCGAAACTAAAGTTCCCTCTTCACGTCGGATTTAGCCAAGTCTGCCATCTAGCTGACTTGATCCGCGGACCAGCCAGCAGCTCTTCAGCAGAGCAGAGATCACAATCTTTAAAAAGACCTACTTCCCTGGAAATGTCTACAAAGTGTGCTTGAAAACCTGACACTTTGTAGACAGTTCCAATGAAGTAGTTATTTTTCAAGATCGTGATCTCGGCTCTACTGAAGAGCCGCCAGCCGGTCTGCGGACCAGAATCCAAATCTGTCAGTTAGAGCAGTGACGTCACAGAGGGGGGGAATTTTAGTTTCGAATATCTCTCAAACCATAAAGATTTGCCAAGTTCCTCCTTCCTTCCCCTTGCGCTGACGTCGGCTTTCTAACTTACAGACTGAGCTCCCGGTCCGCAGACCGCCCTGTGGCTCTTCAGCAGAGCCGAAATCGTGCTAATTACAAAGAAATACTTCATTTGAACAGTCTACAACGTGTACCTGGTTTGCAAGCACACGTTGTAGACCGTTCTAGTTACGTAATTCTTTGTAACTAGAGCGATTTCAGCTCTGACGAAGAGCCACAAGTTAGAAAGCTGACATCAGCGCAAGGGGAGGGAAAGGGGAACTTTGCAAACTAATCTCTCTCAAACCATAAAAGTTCCATAAAGAGATCGGAAACAGCGCAATTAACTCATTCAGTTTAATATCTACCGAATTATATTTCTTTAAATCCATGTATTACCATCACTAACATAAGACAATATGCCACAAGATTCCATTTCTTTTACAAAACATTCACACACTCTCTCAGTAATTACATGCATTATATGAACAAATTAATACCAAGTAACAAAGCCCATTACCAATTTTAACATACCAAATACCTCAGACTCATACCAAAAACTCAATTTGACTGTCTACAGAAGATGTACCTGTGACTGCAGTTTGTCCAAACCAACCAGTCAAGCAGGATTTCTTCTTGAGCACAAATGAGTAAGAAGAAAAGCCACTGATTCACACATCTGTGCTTAATCAAAGGCGGCTGGCCTGCAAGTGCTACAGGGGTCTTTTGAGTGCCATGAGTGTATGCATTGCATATGCCTCTGGCACCCAAAGGGTCAAACATAGGGAAAATGCACACATCTCATTATTTTACCATTTAACCGTTGTTACTCCTACTTCAAAGTGACAGCGGTATAAAAGTACAGACATAATTATACAGGCTTCTTGAACCACCTCCTGCAAGAGCTGAGACTGATCCTGACAGGCTTATTTTCTATTGGAGTGAGTGAGTGAGTGAGTGGCCAATAAGATCAGCTGCCTCTCTAGAGCTCATAGCACCAGCTTTGAGGAGAAGCTGTTCAATGGTGGTACTTGTACACAAAGAGCTGTAAGTGTATGCAGCCACTAATGCCAGTACTGAGAATAGCAGTATTTAACCATCAAATTTAAAGAATAAATATAAAAAGGTCATACGGTCTGTAAAAAAACAGGTTTTGAAACCCTTGCTCTGAAATCCAAGGGTGCTTATCCTCCCCCAAACAGTGCAGGACACAGAGCACAGGTAAATCAATCAGTGGTTCAATCTGACAGCTCGGCCAGAGTTAATGTTCATGTTTAATTGAAGATATCCATGTATCATGCCCTTTATTTTATTTATTGGGGGGGGGGGGGGGGGGCTCATGACATTAATACCCCAAGACAGTTCTTCCCAAAAAAAATTGTGTACTCACAGGCAGGTTGAGTTTGATGGCATCCACAGGCTGCTGGAAGGGCCATGCAAACTGGTGCTTCCATAGTGTCTTAAGCACAGTCTTAAGCAAGTATTGCAACTGGTTGGTCTGGCGCTTGGGTTGGCTGGCTTTGGTGGTCTCAGGAGGAGGTGGATTGATGCCCTGTGGGGCCTGTGGCTGGGGTTGGGGAGGGGCAGGCTGTTGTGGGCCCGACATCTGAGCCCCTTCCACTCCGTCGCCCATTCCAGATGTGGCCCTTAGACGTGTGCCAAGCCCAGTCTCGGCTGACATAGCGGAGCTCCCATCTCATGCAGAGCCAGGCAACCTGGGAAAAGAAGATTTGGAATTAGTGTGATTGTGAAACACTCAAAGGGATAAAGGTTTCATTAATGTGTTGGATACCACCTGGAACTCAAAGGGTTAAACATGGCTGGCACTCCGTAACTACATTAAAATTAACCTTTGAGGACCTATGCATTAAGACAAGTACTGATCCACCATGAAACAGAATGCCATCTCCATGACCATAAACCAAGGAGGGTGTTCTGCAGTGTGAGGCTGTGGCTATTCACAAAATTGTGTCAAGCACACCAAAGACCTTAAAAAATGCATAATATGGGCCATATGCTCAAAAATCTATTTGGGTCATGCCAACTGCACTGTAGAGTAGATCTAAAAATCCTATTAATTTAAATAGGTATTTAACCCCTTGAATGCTTGAGAGGTCTTCTGTGCACTGCTTTGCAATGTGTTGAAGCCAACTCTAGTTTACAGTTTAAATCAATGGGGTGGGGCCAGGTCTTATGGTGTAATTGGTTTGCCACAGAATAGCTACACTTTTCTTTTGAACATAAGAGGGAGGAACACCAACCTCTCCATCCAGTTTTGGAAATTTTGGTTCTGAAATATGGATTTTTTTTTTTTAGGATACAAGACCTCACACATCTTATACCACTAATAACTAAGACACTGGATTCCACTGCAGTTGATAACTTCAAGTGTTTTATGTACAAATGTTTCCATGTAAACTGTTCCCATGTCCTTCCGGAATCTGTTAAATCAATTTGTATTAATGAAAACGACAATGTGATCCCCTGGGGGGGGGGGGGGGGGGGGGGGTTGGGGGAAGATAACCACGGATTTAAAGGATAATTTTTAACCACTGAACACTAGGGAGGTGCAGTGTATATGTATGTATCTGGCATTCAAAGGGTAAAAGCATCAAGTAAATCAGAGGGAATTTAAGAAAGTTTGTCCTCATGGCACATTTGATTTACGCTATAATTTCTACATTTGTTACAATCTGACTCTGTATGTAAAAGACTATCGCGATAGATCACCAGTGACTATCTTGCTGGGAGACTGTGTTGCCAATCTGCAACAGAGATCAATGATTCACATACGCTGCTTAGTTAGAATCCTATATTTACAATCTATAAATACTACAGCAGCACATTATTATTATTAATATCTAAAGTATCTATAATAACTTACATCGAAGTTAAGGCAACATACCTAAGTAGCAAACAGGAACTTTACAAGGCAATTATAAGTTTTGGGAACCAATGCATAATGTACGGTGCATGAATTAACCAAAACATGTAGAAGTCAGAAGTCCCAATTTAGGGGCCACATTTCCAAGCTCCTGAGAACTTCAGCAACAACATTTAACAGATACACATTAAGGGAACAAAACACAAACCTCTCATTATCCTATATTATAATTCGCTAAAAAGCTTGTCATGACAGTCATGTGCAGTAGAGACTGCTGCGCGCGCTGCAGTCATGCAAGTACTGACTGGCTGAAAGCACCACGGCTGATATGGAGTGGGGCACTCCGAATTCAGATCGGAGTACTCTTTATGCACCTTCCTGGGACCGCTTGGTCCAAGGAAGATGTGCAGAGAGGACTACAGTCTGAATTCAGAGCACCCCGCTCCGTATCAGCCGCTGCACGTTCGGGCAGTCAGTACTGGGTATGACTGCAGCTCCGCCAGTGAGAAGAGAGGCTCCGGCCACCAGACGAGGATGCTGGGTGGCACTGTGGACTGTGTACACGGGCTTTAAAACTAGTATACAAATAATTAAAATGAGTTACCACATAAACACACACACACACATTTTTATACATAAGCATACACTGATGTAAGCCTGAGATGTCCAAACATTCTTCACGCGCCAGACTGACAAAACAGTGAAGGGCCAAATATTATCAAATAAAACACTGTTGTTTAAGTTATATATTTTTAGCTTACAGTGAATGCAGTGATAGTGTATGCAATTAATAGAGTGATAAGGTCCCTTACATTTTGTACAGGAACACAAGATAGGTTGATTAGGCTTTACGTGTGCAGTATTAAAATCAACCTTTAAGAACCAGAGGTTGCTGAACAAATTTTGAGGCAGTGTGTTGCACACACTTCTTCCTTAAAGGGTTAATATGCATGGAGGCATGAATGAACATGTTTATGCACTGCAATTTGCCACAGGGGCTTATTTAGGAGTTGCATTTATATGTATGAGGAGTTACACAGACATAGACAAACATTAAATCAGCATTAAAATACTACCAAAAGTTTTGAAACTCGGGATACACACGATACCCTACTACACAGGTACACCATTTTACACCTCACAATTATACAGGAATTAACCACACACCAGTGACAGGCAACAATGTTCCCAAAAGTTGTATTTAGCCCTCAAACACATCCTGTGGCAACCCCATCATTTTCACTGGTCACAAACCTAGCTTAACCCTTTGAGTGCCAAAGGGGTAACGCAACGCATTGCAAAGCAATGTGTTGCGTACTCCTCTGGCACTCAGAGGGTTAACAGAACAGGATACTCAATTCCAACAGCTACCAAACGCCTACCTTTCTTTCACCCATAACATACATTCTTTCCAACTTCCACTATTCGCTGCCTCAAACTACTATGAATGAGACATTTTTGGCACTCATGGGTCCAGTAACAGGGTTACTCCGCATCACCTAGGGTGCAGTCTTTCATACATCAGTCAGATATCTATTTTTCCATTATAGCCGCAATTTCCTGTATATAGTGATCTCCACCAACTCAACCCCCCAACACACACAATAAAATAGGCTGCAAAACATAAGTGCTAGGTAACAGACTGAAACTATTAAGAAAATAAAGAATGCAAAAAAAAAAAAATAATAAAATAAAATAAAGAAAGAAAAGGAAATTTGAGTTCTGCTTGAGGGTACCCTATCTTATCTAGTCAATTCCTTTAGATGCATACATTTTGTGACAAATGCTTACTTCTTCCTACTCTCAATTTAAAATCTGAAAATTCAACCAACGGACTCAAGAATCAGGCTGATGTAGCCTACTGTGAGGCAATATGAACAGAAGGCTTAAATGCAAGTACAGGCAATGCAGATCTACTTGCATGTTGTATTAAGGACACATATTTAACCCTTTCAGTGCCAGGGGGTATGCAAAGCATTGCAGAGCAATGGGTTGAGTTGTGTTCCCCTCTGGCACTGAAAGGGGTACGTAACCCTTTCAAAAACAAGTTGATAGCTTTTCCCCCTATACACATGGCTCTTAGCATATACCTTACACTGGCTCTTAATATAACCCTGCTTTGTAGCCCACCCCCAAACACACACACATAATTAGGGTACATTTATTATTGCAAAAGGCAATAAACGAATATGAGAATGTTACACGTTTAAGTCAAACTCAATGATGGATTTATTGGGTAGCTATCCGTGGTTCTGTGGAAGTTTATTTAGCTCTACAGATAACTTATTTTTCGTAGTTATGAGATTTTCTGTTCACCTGTGCTTTACAATACTGAATATAAATGTGCTTTTATAGCAAACAAACTTGTAGGAGCCAGTGAAATCTAGTAGTCTTGGGAACAAGAGAATAGTACTGCACATGTATGATCACAGGCATAATGAACAAATCAATAAGCTAAACTGGTGCAATTCTGAAGCAAATCGATGGCATAAGGGTTAAATACAAATAACATTCTCACGCTTAAATTTAGCTTTTAACCCCATGATTGTCAGAGAGCATACCAATGCTTTGCAAAGGGTTGGAGGCATCTAGCAATTTGTGGAGTTAATAGACAAGCATAAAATAAATGAGAATTGTAATGGTCTCCCATTAGGTGCAGTTGGTTTGCTCCATAAAGGCACCACACGTTATCTTTAAATATATTCGTGGACATTAATGCAATCAGAGAGATGCACGTTATTACGGATGACTATTTCACCAACAGACAGACAACCGTATAGAGCCCCTCCTTTACTACTGCTGTGCAAGTTTAGTACAAATTTAATATACAGATTAACCAATACATGCATAGAGGGGTATAATACATAAATCCGGTTCCTCTTCCCACCACAACATACACAGACACTATTTATATACAGTGTAATATATACACCTCCCCAGGCCTCCTCTCCCAGAAAATGGCGCCGGCTCGGGGCTTCTCTTCAGGCCCAGGGCTCCACCTCCCCTGTATACCCCCCACCACCAAGCCTGAAAGGTTGTGTACATGTATAAATATACAGAAAGATAGACCGGTCTGTAAATATACATATACACACCCCGAGCGCGTCACCAGTAGCGGACTCACCGTCCGACACAGTGCCCGCCAAGGAGACACAGCGTTACGGAAATTACGCTGTACCGGTACTGGTATAAGAGGAATTCTGCGTATCTCAAATATTCACCAAGGTTTGCGTTACTTAAAAGGCGTACACTTCCCCTGCTAGTGATGCGCAAATGACTTATGAACTGCTTACGCTATATAAATGTACGTACCAGAAAAATCATATTACAGTGGGAAATAAGAGCGACGTCACGTTAACAGCGTAAAAGGCTTGATTCACAAACACGCCGGCCAAATCACGGAAGTGATGTAAAGCGCAGCAGGAGCGTGGTGATGCAATCGACTGTAATGGGAGAGGCGCTGCGGAAAATGCGTACATAGGGAGGTTGGCGTACAAATAGAGTTTTTCAGACGTAAACCAACCGCGCTATAGAGGACACATGACATCTCCATTGACTTGAATTGGGATTTACACACTGAATGCTAGACCGGTCATCAACCCATTTTAAAGTAATTCGTCTGAGACCACTTTGGCATTCGATGTGGTAAGAGACGCATTTAAAATCCATGCGACTTATCTCCCATGATACAATGTATACGCATAAAAAGTCATTCCGTAAATAGCGTAACGTTCTTAACTTTTCTATACCTGCTTAGCGATGATAACGTTTCTATAAACAGCACCGCTATACAACAATACTTTATTTACTAACGTAACCTGAAATACAACGAATACACGAATCAATCAACATTCAGATACTGGTTTTAACAAGAACTGGGTCAACCCAACTGCACCATTGTCGACAAAAAAAAACAAACAAACAACCCGCTCATTTAAATGCTAGTCAGACATCTGCAGCAATCAAGGCGTTAAACCCACCATTAAGTTAATTCGAATTTGTCTCCTGTGGTGCGGCTGGTTTTCCCCAGAATTGCCCCAACAAGTCTCTTTAACCAGATTCCCAGAATGTTGTAATGCAGGGATACATAAACTGTGGGGCTGGCCCTTCAATGGGCCCCAAAGGACTGCCTGGAGGGAACTTGAAATCTTTCAACTCTACAACTAGCTTTAAAAGGGATAAGTAATGTTTCATAATAAAAGCAGCTCTAATTAATCATCATAGTATTTGGACTTTGGAGAGTGTTATTTCAGTTCTGTCAGAGTTATAGTTCAAGAGTAATTAGATGACAAAGTGTCCCCCTCCCGCCCCGTTTACTGATTTAACACTTCTCAGCCATAACAGATGGGAGGTGCCCAGGTAGACTGCAGAGAGGGACAATCTTCAATTAAGATGAGGGAAAAACGTTTTTTTTTTTTGCAGGGCTTTCATTGTTCTCATAGGAAGAAGATTGTCCCCTTCTGTTATCTGTCTGGTCTATGGACTGGATTCCACATCTGAGAAGAGATGGCTTACAGTAGGTAAAAGGGGTGGGAGGGGGAAACTTTGCTTGTGAATATCTCTCAAACCGTAAAGGTTTGAGAGATTAGACTTATATGGTTCGTGTTTTTTTTAATGCCTACAAAATAAAATAAAGATAAAACGAAGTATTACTATCCATTTAATTAGTCATTATGTTGCATGTATCTATATACTTAGGGCATCTCCAAAGTTTGGCAAAAAAAAGGGGTTTGTCTAAAAGGTTTGATCACTCCTGTAGCAATGACTGAGAAGAGATGGGGAAAAGGGCACTCTCCATCAGAACCCTTTAGTGTAGACTTCCAACAGGTGTTTTGAGTAGTGCGTTGCAGCACAATCCATGCATCCTTAATCAAAATTACCTACATAGTCCTTGCTTTCCCCCGTTGATGCTGCGAACGTGTGAATACCGCACTGCATCCCCACATGCTGAATTCCCCTAGACTGTAAAGTTCTCACAAGCAAGGGCCCTAGGGTCCTTTTGTTTTCTATGTTCCATTTGTACTGCTTTATGTCTCTGTTTATTCTATATTGTACAGCTTCTATTCTATATTGTACAGCTCAGCAGAATAAGTGGTCTCATATACTGTATATATTACATACTCACTAAGATCTGATTTTTTATTTTCCAGACAGGGTATTCCAGAATTTCAGAGCTCTGATGGAGAAGGCAGAACGACCGGCTACTTTCTTGTATAGTGGTATACTCACAGAGTTGTTAGCAGTTTATAGTTAGTATGGAAAGCTCTAAGTGAAACTATTGAGTATCAAGACCTCACCTAGAACCGGCAGCAGCCATTGGGGGACAGGGTATAAAATAAACACAAGCTCCCAACTGGCTGGCAGCAGACTGGACCTCAACTAGGAAGTATGTGGCTCTCCGCAACAAACGTTTTAGGTTGCACATAAAGCCTCCATGGATTGTCTTGGATTTTACAACACTACACAGTGCGTCTCTGGGGACTGCACACACAGCCCAGCAAGACTGATCTGCTAGATTAGTCTTGAATTTAAATATCTTCACACAGGACCAACAAGATTAGGGGGGGGGGGTCACATTGATCACAATGCAGCCACTGCTTCATCGTTAAGTTTGCTTTCCAGGGGAGAAAATCTGTATGTGCCAGTGGATAGAGGAGCCAGCCTGGGGAAGGGGGAGTGCATGTGATGATACAGGTGTCTGGTGGAACCAGGCTGTTTGGTTAGACACTGCACGTTCCAATACCAGTGGAACCAGGAGGGGGAGAGAAGAGTATAGTGTCTATGTGTCAGTACCAGTGAAACGTGGAATCAGGCTGTGGGCCAGACATTGTACGTGCAGCGCTGTCCAAGTTTAGTCCTCTAGGGCCACCAATAGGCCATGATGCAAGGATTTCCCCGATTAAGCACAGGTGAGTCAATCGCTGACTCATTCATTGTGACTGACTCACATGTGCTTAATCAGGGAAATCCTTACATCCTGGCCTGTTAGTGGCCCTTGAGGACTGAACTTGGACAATGCTGCCCCTATGGTGTAGCTGGAGTAACCAAATTGTCACTTTTACTTTCCAATAATGGCACCCGTGGCCAATAAGTGAACGAAGTGCAGCTCTGGAACAAACTGCAACATAAGGCGGCGGTGTAAAAATCCCAGAAGCCGGGGAGCTAGGGCTCCTAAATTGTGATGCATTACTATACAACTGTGTACAAACATGATCACCCCCTGCCACAGGGACAAATAACTCAAAAATGCTAATTATTTAAATGAGGCTTTTATACCCCTGCATGCTATAGGGGTCTCCTACACACTACTTCACAATGTGTTTGAGACCTCTAGTAATAAAAGGAGTTAAAAGCTCCATTTAGGAAAAAAAAAAATTGGGAACGGATATGGTCTCTGAGGGAGCAGTCGGTCTGCTCTACACAGCACAGAGCATAGCCTCTGGGGCCTTATTCACAAAGAAATGAGAAGCCATTCTGGAGCAAGACACAGGAATGCAGATTACTACAATGAGATATAATGACAGCACATTTATACAAACAGAAATCTGCACTGCACTATGTTTGTAGTGTAACTATATCACCACATTTACATTTCTTATGTTTATAGAGGAAAGTTTCTGACAGCAAACTAGCTGGATCTCCTTTTCTGGTCGATAGCTCATCAATCAGAATGTAATATAGAGGTGGGCAATAAGACTCTTTACAAGCTGGCACACTAGACCTCCTGAATGATTGGGCTTGTAGACTGCCAACACTGGTGGGCCTTATGCTGCCCCCATATCTGATGTAATACAATTTTAGTGTCTCTCAGCAGCACTAAATGATGGGTGCTGTTGTGTATACATTGCATCACAATTATGTGTGTTCATGTTCCCTGTTAGAAAGCTACCTGCAAACAAAGCCATGGAGCAAAATATCAAGGACGTGTGCGTAAACTATAGATGAAGAGTATAAGGAATCTGACTTTGCATATTTTCTTGCAGAATATTTCAGTGAAAGGGTAATTCTACTTTAAGGTCATCACCCCCCCCCATTCAGGAATTAAATACATGCGGTATGAAAGACAAAAGAAGTCATAGAAGACCGCC
Source organism: Rhinophrynus dorsalis (assembly GCA_037306005.1). Classification (NCBI taxonomy): domain Eukaryota; kingdom Metazoa; phylum Chordata; class Amphibia; order Anura; family Rhinophrynidae; genus Rhinophrynus; species Rhinophrynus dorsalis. The sequence continues at coordinate 502,365,693 of CM074721.1, read as the reverse complement.
AACACTTTTCTTCAGAAACAGCATACAACACAACTCCATGGCCATAGGATTAATTTCTTGCTTCCTGACACAGTTTTAGCTATAGTACAAGGTTATGCTTACATAGGTGACTTGGATAGAGAAATTACCTTTGCACTAAAAGCACCAAAACACATCATCCCAATGATGCTGTTCCAGTGGGGGATTTCTGCCTCACAGAATGCAGCATGATGCAACAAAGCTGATTTACATGGTAGCCTGTGCCATCTGCAAGCTCCGGTGACTGGTTGACCCACATGGGCATTGGTCAGTTACGTATGGCCAACCACCAACTGGGTCAACCTAATGACACACCTCAGCCTGCGCTTACACATAACAGGTAAGATGGCAGGGCAGCTTGGCATGCATTAATACACAGTGTAGCCAAGTTGCCCAAAATAAAATTGCTCTAAGGAGCAAAGAAAGATGTAAATGGATAGGCTTGTCAGTAGGTCCTGGATGTAAGAGCGAAAGATACACAATGGGCCTCACGTAAAAGGTAGAGAGGAGCAATTCTGGGAGAAACCAACTACCATGCAGGGGACAAAAAAAAAAAAAAAAAAAAAGTGCCAGTAAAATCACAGGTATAATACGCAGATGTAAATTGTACCTAAGATTTTAGGGGAAAACACCACATACACACACTATATACACACACATACATATATAATATATGCATCCTTGTTTTCCCTCCATCCACCAAAAATAGTTAATTTGCTTCTCTTCCTCCACCTCAATATGCTCCCCCCCACTCACCTCCTCCAGAGGCATCTGGGATATCCGAGCAGCAGGCAGCACTTGCATTTGCAGTCCACCTCCCCCTGTGAGGACCTGAGTTAATTCAAGATAATGCTAGCGCCCTATGGAGACCTGAAGGTTCTTGCAGGGAACTACCGTAGATCCAATGCATAGACTTTTGCCTGCTGAAACTAAAGTAATGCCCTGTGAGGACATTTAGGTCCTCAAAGGGCACTACAATTATCTTGAATTAATACAGGTCCTTACAGGTATATGAGGGAAGAGGGTGGCAAATGTAAGCATGCTGTCCACTGCTCAGATGTCCTGGATGCCTCCGGAGGGGAAGATGGGAGCAAACTGACGTAAAGGGACTTTACAAGGATATCTATAATTATTTTCTCTCATGTATTATATATGCGTCCCTCCCACACTTAGCGTAAGGTGAAAAAGAGGCAAAGTTGTAAGTATCATATGCAAGGCTTTACAGTAGATAAAAGCCATCAGTAACTCTAGAGCCAGGCAATATTGTTTGGACCCAGCTGGGAGTTTTATGGGTCAGTGAAGGGAGGAATGTGCACACTTGTATATACTACTCCAAACACCTTTAGAAGCCAGCATCCCTTGAATAGTAGGGATGTTTAATAAACAGAAGTTGGAGACATCGCTAGCATTCAAGCAGTTAAACAACGTAATCATTGTGAATTGTCATTTGTCTCTACAGAGAAGTTGGTTTGTTCCAGACTTGTTCCCATTTGCTTCCCCCCCCAACACAACACTGGACTTCATGTAGCAAAGCAATATTAGAGCAAACCAACTGCAACACAAGTGAGAAGTGAACATTCCTTTATCCCACATAAATGCTAATAAGGTATGCAAGAGGTTAAAATCCCCATTCAAAACTAATGATCAATTTATTTGATCCCTATAGTGAAATGATTTTGCCCTATGACTGAGATCACAAGATATAAAAATAACTATTTCATTGGAAGGGTCTAAAGGTGTGCTTGCAAACCAGGCACACTTTGTAGACTATTCGAATGAAGTAGTAGTTCTTATATCTCGTGATCTCGGCTCTGCTGCAGAGCCACGGACGGTCCGCAGACCAGATTCCAAATCTGACAGCTAGATGGCAGACTTGACTGTTTTGGTCAGTGAGGGGAAACTTTGCTTGTGAATATCTCTCAAACCATAAAGGTTTGAAAGATAAGACTTATATCGTTCATGTTTTTTTAATGACTACAAAATAAAACAAAAATAAAATGAAGTATTACTATCCCTTTCAGTGACAGAAACTTTCCAATTCCAATGTTACAGAGCAGAGTTTCTCAAACACTGTCCTCCAGTACCACCCTAAGTACAGGTTTTCTGGATATCCCCTGTCTGAGCTGTTGTGTGCAATTGCTGCGCTGTTCAGGCTTATTTGTTTAGGTGTAACTCAGGCAGACAAATCCCAAAATCCTGCACTGTTCACGCTATTTGAGGGCCTCAGTTATGTTCTAGAGGCTATAAACCTCTCCAACTTGAATCCCTTGGTGACAAGGGTTTTTTTTAACTACACCAGAGGACAAGATACATTTTGGCCTTTTTAGCATGTCTTTGTTCACCCACATTTTCCCCTCAAAATTAAGTTCATACGTATAACAAATCAATATTACAAAATAAGAGGAAAACAAAATATGGAAAAAGTTTTATAGGTTTTCCTGGACTTCTACACAATGAGCGCGCAGTGTTCCGCTGTAGCAGTGATCGCAAATGTGAACTGGAATTGGATGTCAACTGACTGTCCCCATTACCGGAGCAGTCATCAACAAACAGCCTGGACAGTTATCTCCCCCATAGGACTACATTCTGTGAAGATACAGGCACATCAACCAACCATAAGGGAATTTGCCTGGACTGATACAGCAACTCCAAAACATACCCAACCAACAAAATCAGCTGGATGTCCTTCAAATGACTAACAGTGCGCTTTAGGGAATATTCACTTAAAGAGATAGTAATGTTTCATAATAAAAACAGCTCTAATTAATTAATCATAATATTTGGGCCACGTAGAGTGTTATTTCAATAGTGTCAGAGTTGTAGTTCAAGAGTAATGGAATGATAAAGTATCTCCCTCCCGCCCCTTTTATTGATGTAACACTACTCACCTCAGAGCAGCAGGGAGTGTCCAGGTAGATTGCAGAGAGGGACAATCTTCAATTAAGATAAGGGAATAACTTGAGAAACTTGTCAAGGGGGGCAGGGCTTTCATTGTTCTCATAGGAAGAAGATTGTCCCCTGCTGTTATGTCTGGTCAAGCAACCAGATTCCACATCTGAGGGGAAGTGGCTTACACTAGGTAAAAGGGGCGGGAGGGGGAAACTGTCATTCAATTACTCTTGAACTACAACTCTGATAGTATTGAAATAACACTCTCTATGGCTCAAATACAATGAAGAATAATTGGAGCTGCTGTTTTTGTGAAGTATTACTATCCTCTTTAAGGTTAGGTCACACAGGCATTATTGGTAAAGCATTTCCTGTATATGCAGAAGGAAAAATAGAAGGACCCGCCTAAGTTTGGCATCAACGTTGCATAATCAGAATTCTTTGGCAAAACAACTACACTGTTACACATACAACAACCCCCACTGGATGCCACAAAGGTATCCAATGTATCGCTTTGCAGTACTCTTTAGAGCGAGCAACCAGGGTTAATAGTTTACCTTAATTCAATGGTACCTGTTCTTTGTCACATGATGCAACTGATTTGGCTCCTCATCTTTATACATATGGCACTGTGTAACGAGGATGCCATTCTGGTGCTTTTCTCAGCCCCTAACCCTGGTTTGTAGCAATTTTGATCCAACAGTGCATTAATGTACTTACACATTCATAATATGGGTTTCAATGGGACTGCAATGGAATAATGCAAATATCACATATGGTTGCTTGCTCAGCATGACTGTTTCATACTGAGTGAGGGATATGGAGAGAAAGGGAAGAAATTAACTGCATGGAAAATACATAATGTCAACGTTTTCATGTTCTCCCAACACAAACGAATATAGTCTTATTACTGACTAGAGTTAAAGACATTGCAGCAATCCTGGGGCAAACCCACAGGGGACAAAAACCATTTCCATTGAATGATCCTTATTGCATTTTAACCACCAAACCCTTTAACCCCTTGGATGGTAGAGATCTACAATGCATTGTTTCCTGCAAAAAGTATTTTCCACCAACAGAAGTGATCCACCAGCCTTGCCCAGCTGGTAGCCATAGAACTGCACATCTAGAAAAGTACAGCGCAAACACAAGAAACGAGATACAGAAAAGTCGAAGTGTAGTATATTTATTAAAAGCAACTATAAAGAAGGAACTTAAATGAATACACTCACATTTGCCCTATCGTGGGCTTGAAGCATATCTGGGGTCCCAACCCCTATTAGCCAGTGTTCTGTGCCCATCTTCACCAGTCTCCAGAAGCCCTATGTATCCAAATATCCATCAGGTGCTGAGTGTACTGAAAATAAAAGTCTATGGCCAGTGCTGTACTGGATGTCTTGTCCAAATGTGGACATTAGAACACCATTTTCAATTATGGATTATATGGAAATTGAAGTTCATGGAGAGATTGAAGAAAAAACAAAAACAAAACAGCGACACAGTAGTTAATATTCAGGCCAACAATGGCAGGCAGTACAGGGAGGTGAGGCTGACCATTTAGCATCATTTTATCATCTATCTGTACCATCATTCATCCATTTCTGCTGTTGATCATTGCTTATACAGGCTATGGATTTGTAATCAGGTATTTCAGGGACAGATTTATTTAATATAGCTTTTGCACTGGTAGTTATTGTTTTTGTGTTTTATTTTTTACCCTTTATTCTGCATTATTTTAACATAGAACCATACATACCGACGCAGCCTAGCCTTGTTCCACAGTAACTATAGAGCGCACACACAGCGACCCATCTTGTTTCACTGCACTGTTAGCCACAGAACCACACAAACAAAGCCCGACTGACAGTATTGCAGAGTGAACTCTCAGGCCATAGGCAGAAAACATAAAATAGCTTGCTAGAAATTTATCGAGGTTAGAGAATTCCGCAAACTTCCAACTCATGTAAGTGGGGCTTTTTACCCTCTGAATGCTAGAGAACACCACATCTTGAAATTGTGTGTTTGACACTTAATTTGTCAAATTTAGGTGCCAGCAAGGCGATTACACTGCTTCGCAATTTGTGGAGTACCCTTCTGGCATTGAAGGATTTCGGTCAATTCAAAACTGTGTTTTGTACTTTCAATGCAGTTTTCTCTAGAATTGCTCCTCTTAGTACATCAACTTGTCTGCCACCCCAGCCTTGTTCCACTGTCCTCCATTACAAAGGTCTGTTCCATGGAATCCCTTGTGCTCGCTTAGGGAAGATCCACAATTTCAGAATATCCACTCACTTAAGGGAAAATACATAAATAAAAATCCTCTTATTACATCCATTAGAGGAAAAATGGATATTGTGGTAAAGTAACTGCGCAATTTGGAACAAATTGCTCCACTTTGTTCTTTAACCCTTTGAGTGCCAGTGGGGAACACAACGCATTGCAAAGCATTGCTTAACGCTCTTGCACTCAAAGGGTTAAAAATATGTCCTATAACATAAAGCCCCAAAAAACAAAATCTGGTGTACAGTGACTAGTGTCTACAATACTTTGTTCTTGAGAAAGGTCCTTACTGGACCAAAATGCTGACTATACAATAAAGTCTATTTGATTTGAAGTCCCATGAGTGCTTGCCATCCTGTTTTATTATATACTAGTGTAAAAGCCCCGGTAATGCGTTGCGCACCCCTCTGGCACTCAGAGGGTTAAGAGGCCGCTACCTCAAAGCTCCACGAGATACAGTCTTGCATCGCCTCACTCACGTGATGCAATCATGCGGAGTACAGAGTGCCCGAACAAAGGCAGTCTCTACTGCACATGACTGCATCGTGACAAACATCCTAGCGAATTATTATATAGGATTTATTTTATGCACACTAAGACTTATCGCATAGTTCATTTCCTGGCCATTGAGCTTACGCTATTTATAATCACAACAACTGCCATCTTAGAAGTCCTTTCACTTCCTAATTTCTGTATTGCTGCTAATTTTGTCAGCTTTGAATTTCTCTCTCTCTGATAAGTCACTTAATAGCAAACAAACTAGAGGTTAAACCAGTCAGGGAAATAAGCTACTAGACAGGAGATGAAATTACTAGTCCACCCATTGTTAAACATGGAACAGCATTATTTCTTACTGGTCTGTGATACGTGTTTTCACTGGTATTTAAGCCTATAATAGGCGAAAAAGGAACGAGAAGGGGTAAGAAACAAATATTATACGGAGCGGTTCATGAAGGAGACCATCCCATTGCATAACATAGTATGCCATATCACTAAATTTTCAATGAACAATGCAGCAGAACCAATCTGAACTGCAATCTATGTGGTCCCGTTTAAAGGGATAGTAATACTTAAGTATTACAAATCCCTATATTAAAGCCCTAGTATAAAAAAAAATATTGCCCCCAGTGTCATCTCTCAAACCTTTATGGTTTGAGAGATAATCGCTTCTAAAGTTGCCCTCTCCCTCCCCCTTCCCCGTAGTCAGCATTCTAGCCGACTCAGGGAAATCCGGTCAGAGATGATCAGGCGGCTCTGCAGCAGAGCCGCGATCGCGTTAACTAAAAATAAAACTTTCACTAAAACGGTCTTCTACGTATGCTTGCAAACCAAGCACACATAGAAGACCATTTCAGTGAAAGTTTTTTTTCCAGTCAAAGAGATCAGGCTGTGCTGGAGAGCCGCCTGAAAGTCATACGACTATTACCTGCATTCAGCTAGAACGTTGACTACGGGGAAGGGGGAGGGCAACTTTAGAAGCGTTCATCTCTCAAACCATAAATGTTTGAGAGATGACACTGGGGGCAATACTTTTTTTTATACTAGGGCTTTAATATAGGGATTTGTAATACTTAAGTATTACTGTCCCTTTAAGCTATTCATTCAGCTAGTTTAATAACTGACACTCATTTGAACTATACAATTAATGGATGCCCATGTTGGCATCAGCCAACCATGCTTCACAGACGATGGCTCTCAAATCTCCCAGAGCGACAACATTACCAGGGGAAGGCAATGACAGCACATGTAAAATTATGAGGAAAAAGGAGCATGAAAGCATCATTGCCACTTTCTAATCCCCTCTGAAATAAATCTTAGGCGCTAGTTAGGGTTTTCAGGGGCCTGTAAAGGAGCAGCCTTATATAGATGCTATGGATTGCACACAAAAAGCAAAACAAAAACATAAATAAGTAAATCATTTTAGGAGCCAGTAGTAAAGTTTAGACAAAACACAAAGAGGGCGCCTAATCGTGCCTTATCTCAGGATATCATCATTAAAGATTATGCCTCATATCTTGAAAAAGCGGTGTAAACCGTGAAACACTGGTGTTGCCTTCAACATTGTTTTAGGATCATATGATCCGGATTAAAGTTTTTTATATAATTTTAACAGCAGCTGTTTGTTTTATTATTTTTATTTTTTATTCATTATTTTTTATTTTGACACATATCTGGGAATTTTTTGCCAGTGAATTCTCTGACTCCAATAGATGAAGATTTGAACTGTGAACCTGAATAGGGACAGGTATTTCCCTATATATTTTATATGTTGTGTTTGGATATAAATCCAGATTACAACCATTACTTTTGTGAGTATATTTGATTTATATAATCTTTAATGATGATATCCTGCGATAAAGCACAATTAGGCACCCTCTTTGTGTTTTGTCTTTTCTGAGTGGCTACCCTTCGAGGTTGAATAGAGGAGTGGCCGGAGAGTGCTTAGAAGAATTGGAGGAACATACTGTTAAAGGGGCAGTGTCTTTTGAAACAAAAATCCCTAAAGCTAAGATTTCAAGTGAACATATAAGTGTGACACTGAACATTATAAAGTGCGAGTTTTATTCTAACATAGGTGATGGGCTGGTGTAAGATCTTATGAAGCGTTAATACACTAGGAGAGCCTTCTTGTTTTGTTTGTTTCTGCAGTAGTAAAGTTTAGACACTCTTTTTCCTGGGAATTTCCACCACAATGATCTAAGAAAAAAAAAAATCGAGACATGGCGCAGTCATATATACTACATATGTGACTCAAAGCTCCCTTTGTAAACATTTGTTTCAACAAAGACTGATGGGGCAAGCTTTAAAGGGATAGTAATGCCTCTTTGCTAAAGTATTTTAAAGTCTTCTGTATATTAGTAACATTGTGCTATGTCTAATGCCTTACTTATTTGTAGTTACTTATTCAGCTCTAAAGATCCTCCGTCTGTCCCTTTCTGACCACCTCCCTCTGATTGTCAGAACTGGTCGTGCGACTATTGTTGCAGCGAGGGATAAACTTAAGTATAAGGGAAACCCTGCCCCCCATGACGAAGGAGGGCAGAATTTCCCTTTGCTTTCTGAAATTTATCCCTCGCTGCAGCCGTCCTGACCAGACTGCAGCTTCTTAGTGATGTGGAAAGAAGGGGCAAGCGATCTTTTGTGTTGAACAACCTTTGAACAAAAAAGATCTTTGAAATAGAGCATTGTGTTACTATTAATATACAGAAGACCCGGCATTACTAGAGCGGTATTACTAACACTTTAACATAAAAGATCCTTTTAGATCATGTGCAAAAATTGCATAAAATAGCTTGCATTGCACCATATGGTTCTGTTCATAAAGCACCAGCTTGAAGGCGAAGAATGGCTCTCTGGTGACAGCCAATGGCTGCTGTAGAATTGGACAAAAGCATAAGGTCACCATGCAGGCTGTTCACACAAGGGATTGGATAGCCACCAAAACAGCACGACTACGCTTCAAACACCAGTTGGTCCACATGGGCACCATCCAGATACTGCTGACACCTACATGGGCTGGCCAGTAGGTTTAAAGTGCACCCCCACATTTTGCATTATTATCAACAAAAGTTCAGCTGCTATGTTGCTACACTATTGCTCATTTGCCCCGGAAAATAAAGCCTTAGAGAAATGTTTATATATTGAACAAGTTTTTACACTATATTACATTTATTAATATTCCTACACCCCAACTGAATGTATTTCAGAAGAGGTAATCAATTACAGCCCTAGATGAAAGTGTAATATCTGTGTGCATTACATATGGGACTAACTTCACACACATTTACAAAGCGCGAGAGATGCTCTCATCTCATCAGGTGTTCCAGACTGGAATGCACTGCAATAGTCAAATATTCAAGGAAGCACGCAACATGCTCTCAGTATGCATTTGAGCTTTACGAGAAACACGGATTTTAGTGAAATTACTGTTAAATCTTTTTTCTCTTAGTAGATGTACATACAAAAAACATGAGAGGCTCTGAGGCCAAAATGTACGTCTGAGGTTATAGCTAGTGTTCCAGTGCAGAGGGGACTTGCCTGTCATTTTGGAACTGGACTGCCCTTGTGGGTGGGGTTAGTCTAATATGTACGCAGAAAGGTATCCTCTGTAATAGCACTAGAGTGCTAAAACATGATGCTGCCGGGCGGTGACTAGCCATAGAAGAGGCCATTGTGCTTTATGCTCGTCCTCAGAGCCCCTCACATTTTTGTATGTATTTCGAATACTCTTAGTAGATCTCCTAAGAGTGAATCCAGACATGGACCCCTTTGCTCTCAATGTCTAGAGTTTCCAGCTGCACCTCACTGACAAAGCCCCACAAGGCCAAAACATACATCTTGGGTTAGCTAGTGTAGAGGGGACCTGCCTGTCATTTTGGAACTGGACTGCCCTTTTGGGTGGGATTAGTCTAATATGCACATGGAAGTTACTCCTCTGTAATGTGACCAGAGAGTTAAATTGGGATGCTTCTGAGCAGTAAACTAGCTGTATAACAAGCCATTGTGCTTTATGTTCGTCCTCACATTTTGTATGCTCTTAGTAGATGTGGAACACAGAAATCATTGATTAAAGTTCCTTCTCCCAGAGGGCAGGGCACTTCAAAAAAGGGGCAGGGAGTTTGAAGTAAAGACTCCCTTCTTTTCCTCCAGCTTTACACCCACCCCCCATTTTCACGTATGGCAAAGTAACAGAAGGAATCAAATGGAAGAGTAAAGAAGGAAATCCTCTGAACAAAGGCCCCAGTTTATGGCCCTTCTGCCCAGGGCCATAAACCGCATGTATTTTTTTTTTCTCTGGGTGCAAGTTCTGAGTTCCACAAGGAACAAGAGAAAATGATAGGTACACTAAAATTATCTCTCACCTCCAGTTTAGAATATAGGGCCACAGTGCAACTTCTTATTCACTCACCCATATAACAAAAATAATGTTCTAATAAACCACTGTAATAACTTAACATGCATAGTAATATGGGATACTTTAAGGCACAGTCAGTCATAAAATCTGGTGTTCATGGACAGCCATGTTTAGTCTTCTGTAGACAATACCGATTTGTTCTACTATAAGAGAACTGCATTACCTTGAGCTGTCACTTGTGCCCTGTGCTGTTATTGAAAGGTGTGAGAAGGAATGAAGAATCTTTGGAGATTAATATGTTAAAAATGTATATATATATATTTTTTTAAATAAATATCCATCTTCGAGAAGATCAGTATATGCTTCATCAATTAAAAGTAGCTCTCGTTACATAAAGTGTTGGCAACACCAGGTTTAGACTTTTGCTCCACAATGCACTGAAAAACTATCAGGCACAAGAAGGTGGTGGGGGTGCTTTACCTGCTCACAGAAATTGCCATAAACATGACCACCACAGCATTGTTAGCTATTCCTTAGAAATGCTGTTCCCAAAACACTGGCACAGCATCTCTGTACAGCAGACCGCAAAATATTAGCAATTTCGGTCAAAACGAACAGCACCATGGAGTACAAAACAAACATTTCCATTGTTTTAAAGTGAAACAAGCTCTATTTATTGCAGGGGATTTTTTTTTTTTTTTTTTAACAAGAATTTACAATACCTTATATTTAGGTTAACAAGTATGTTAATTAAAAATGGTGGTTTAAAAGATTTAGCTTTGTCAGTATATGCAAATTACAGTTAGGAAATAATGCCTGACACAGCCTGGTGTGTCAGATAACATTTCACTCTCCCAACTGCTACTTCCTACCTAGGACTCATTTGCATTAAATGCCAAAGCTAACCATCTCCATTGTTTCAAATAAAGAATGACTATCTCAGAATAATATTGAGAATTATGACAGTTGGCATCAACACAGATAGGATGCTGATCCATTTGGAGTCAAGAAGGAATTTTTCATCTGTTTTGGGTTGGGCTAAATTGGAAATGGCTTCCTCCGGCTCAACATGGCTGAAGGGGCATGGGATGAAGTTGATGGACTATTTTTTTCCAACCTCATTAAACTATATTACTAAGTATAGGGGATTTTGAAAGCCATTTCAAAATCACCCAAGTCACCAAAAAGTGTTAGTTCAACTTTAAAGGGGCTAACATGAGTTCAATACAGAACCCTTTTAACCCACTGCAAGGGCCTCAAACATATGGGGGAACAACTTTTCCATAGCTTATAACTCACCTTTTGTCTGCCAGTTTGCCGTGCACCAAACCAACCTGTGAGCTATGATCTAAAAGGATCTTGTATTGACCCAATACTGCCCCTTTTAAACACCCTGAATGTTAGAGATCTTTAACACAACATGCTTGAGGACTAAATCAGTAAACAAGGGTTAAATACCCAATTAAATCAATATGAATATTTATTTGTCCCTATGATGCAGTTGATTTTCCCCTAGGGGTGTTCTGAACAAAGATTTGAAATTATGGGGGACAAAGAAAGTCCCAATATTCCCTGTGATTTAAATGGTGCTTTTAAAACCTTTAGAGAGGTCTGCATGTCATCTAACATGCAAGGGGTTAAAGCCTCATTTATAGCAATGGGAATTTTTAATTTTACTGTTTGATGCACTTGGTTTGTTCCACAATTGCTCATCTTTTGGGTTCTGCATACAGCCCTAAAACAGTGCTTCCCAGACACTGATCTGGACTTTTCAGGACAAAAAACATTTCCTAGGTAATTTGTCAAGTACATACTGAAGGGTACAGATTCATTAATATAGTTTATTTTAGCCCCCAACATGAGAATAAACACACTGCATAGAATTTACATTAATATACATGTGAAACTCTAAATACCAATTTCTATCAAAGTTTTCAGAGGAAAAAAAAATGGGCACCCTTACATGGATGTCTGTTGCACCACAAACCTGTGTCCTACAACCAAATTCTAGGAAGGATATGGCATGCAGCAGGGAAGTACTGCTGTACAGCAATATAAGGGCTTACTGATTAAAACAACTAAAGGGATAACATTTAATACTCAAAAAATATATACTGTAGGAGTTATACTCCTGAGTAAAAATAAGGGTACTCCAACTGCTGAAAGGTGTTTTATTCAAAAGTTAGAACAGCTAAAACTTTATTATTTTTTTTAAGGTGCATTACCTTAATGGCCAAGAATGTTACAGTGGTGCTGTTGCGACACAATCCTATGGACTTTTCTGGTCAGTTGACCATAAACCTTTATAAGATGGTGACACAGCAGCGCCACTAACGTCTCAGGTCATGAGATATTGCACCTAATAAAATTCAAGTTTGAGCTGTAATAACTTGAATAGAGCACCTCAGCAGCGGGGGTACCCTTGTTTTACTCAAAACTATGAACCCTACAACATATGTTTTGCATATTAATTGCTACTAACCCTTTAAAAAGACAAACAATATCAAAATCCTTTAAGCAAACTAACCTTCCACCAACAATTTTTTTTTGAGCCAGAGTGCTTCATCTCCCTTAACAGTACAAAAGGTTTAAGTCACTCGTGTAAACATAATACCCTACCCCCATGCACCTCCCACTTGCTTTTCTAATTGTACTCCCCCACTGGCCTTTATTCTGGTTTCCTGCCTTCTCATCCTCTCCTGGTCCACTAGTATACTCCCAGGCCAAACCTCAATTACAACATGGAGTCAACTGTGATGGGACTTCTAGGTGTAGTAGTGTTAAAGAATAGGGAGGACAGATGCTAAACACAGAGCTAAGTTGAGGCTGGAGGACATTAGAACAGATTCTGTGGCAACTGGCTTTTTTGGGGGGTGAACTCATCTGCAGAAGCATTGGACCATATTTATAAAAATAAACTGGAGTTATTCTGAAGTAAACCAACTGCACAATGCATTGGAGAAAATTTAGTTATTGGGTTAAAAGTCCAATTTAATAGACCTGCATGCAAAATTTCCTGTGTGTCACGTTAACTGAAAAGTCCAGTGGGGGTCTAGTTTAGGAAATAATCCCATTTCTTTCTGGGGAAAGTTAAAAGGAGCAGTAAACCTTTATGAGGAAAAATAAAAATAACCCCTTAAATCCATCATGTGCCAGGACCGTCATGGGTCCTTAAAGAGATAGTAACCCCCCTGAACATGACGCCAAATGCGAGCAATCCCATCTCTCAAATCTTTATGGTTTGAGAGGTGAAAGACAAGATAGACCTCTGCCCCCCCCTTCTCATGCATCTGCTGTATAGCGGACGTCATGAGATCCTGATTCGAGGACCAGACGGTGGCTCTGCAGGAGCACTGTCATCTAGATATCTCCGTATTATTACTTCATCGGTATGGTCTAAAACGTGTGCCTGGCTTGCAAGCACATGTTGTAGATCATTCCGATGAAGTAATTATACGGAGATATCTAGATGACAGAGCTCCTGCAGAGCCGCCGTAAGTCGGTCGACCGGATTCTGCCTCTGACAGCTTTACAGCTCAACATGCAGAAGGGGGAGGGAGAGGAGGTCTTTCTTGTCTTACATCTCTCAAACCATAAAGGTTTGAGAAATGGGACTAAGGGAGTTAAGTATGTTTCCATGATTGCTTAAGTAGTATATGAAACGTCACTGTTACCACAATTAGCATTCATTAGCATACTCTGCCAAGTATAAATATCTCTGCTTGATGGTCTTTTGGCTAACATGGAAGCACATAGGCCGTTTTTAATAAAGACTTCAAATATGCAAACCTGAATCATGTGCGGTCCACTCCAGAATAATGCCAGTTTTTATAAATCTGGGCCATAAGGCCTTATATAAAGTTAAAGAGGAGCAAACCAAGTGTGCAACAGGGCAGAAACTACCACTAATTTCAATGGCACATTTAACCCTATGAATTCTAGAGTAATGCACTGGAATCATCTCCAGCATTCGATGGGTTAAAACACTTGATTTAAATCAATAGGAAATAAGGGAATTTCATTTGTCCTGTATGGTGGTTTGTTTTCTCAAATATTGGCCCTTTCCTGCTTTATGAACAAGTCCCTTATCCTAGTATATTTTGCTAGGATGTTTGTCATGATGCAGTCATGCGGAGTAGAGACTGCCCGTGTTCAGGCAGTCTCTACTGCACATGACTGCATCGCGTGAGTGAGGCAACAAGACTGCATCGCGTGAAGCAGTGATGAAGCAGCCTCTTAAACCTTTGAGTGCCAGAGGAGTACGCAATGCATGGCAAAGCAATGTGGTGCATTCCCCTCTGGCACTCAAAGTGTTAAAATTACCCGGACCTTGGCCCGTGTACACGGGCTTTTACACTAGTTTTTTTTTTTTTTTTTTTTAATAAAAGGGAAACAGATTTCGGGACAAAACCACTCACCATTTCAAAAGTCGTTTAACCCCAAGTATTAACATCCCCAATGCACCACTAGAATTCAAGCAGTTAAAATTCCGATTTAAAGGGACAGTAATGTCCCAGAACATGTTTTTCTCATTTTGTAGGGATTAAAAAGTTAAGTTTAATACACAAAAAAAAAAAAAAAACCTCTCTCTCAAACCGCTATGGTTTGATGTCTCCTGCTGTCAGCTGTAAAGTGTGCCTGGTTTGTAAGCACACTTAGAAGACCATTGCAATGCAGTAATTCTGTTTAAATAACACGACTGCGCATCGACAGCTTTACAGCTGACAGCAGGAGACGTCAAACTTTGACTGAAGAGATCTCAAACCATAGCGGTTTGAGAGGTACGATTTTTTGCATTAAACTCCGGTCTTTAAAGGGATAGTAATGTTTCACAAAAACAGCAGCTCCAATTAATCTTCATAGTATCTGGGCCATGGAGAGTGTTATTTCAATACTGTAGTTCAAGAGTAATTGAATTATAGTTTCCCCCTCCCGTCCCTTTTACCTAGTGTAAGCCATTTCTTCTCAGATGTGAATCTGGTTGCTTGACCAGACAGATAACAGCAGGGGACAATCTTCTTCCTATGAGAACAATGAAAGCCCTACCCCACCTTGACAAGTTTATCAGGTTTTTCCCTTATCTTAATTGAAGATTGTCCCTCTCTGCAATCTACGTGGACACTCCCTTCGGCTCCGGCTGAGCAGTATTACATCAGTAAAAGGGGCAGGAGGGGGACACTGTCATTGAATTACTCTTGAACTACAACTCTGACAGAATTGAAATAACACTCTCCAAAGTCCAAATACCATGATGATTAATTAGAGCTGCATTTATTATGAAACATTACTATCCCCTTAATCCCTACAAAATGAGAAAAACATGTTCTTGGACATTAGTATCACTTTAAATCTATGGGATTGTGTTAGCCGTAGAAACACAGGAGACAAATATAGTCAAGTTGAAACATTTACCGGCTAATTACGCAGATTTAGGATGCAAGCTTTCATGACCTCTCAGGTCTCTTCCATAGGCATGTTATGCAGATAAATATGAAAATATCCATTTTAAATGAATGCTCCAGTTTAATACTATAAATACAGGTGTAAAGAATTTGTCACATTATCACACTGTGGATTTGCTTGTACAACAGAGTCCCACTGGAAGTGTAAATACCTTTCACTCTTCCAGAGGAGGACTACAGTTTACAGCACAGTCATTTACCATTGACAGATCACAGAATCTGGGTCTGGACTGAGCTCTCTTATCTGATTTCTATTCTAAATAATAGAATTTGTACTTGTATTTAAAGGGATAGTAATGTTTCACAAAAAAGCAGCTCAGATTCATCTTCATAGTATTTGGGCCATGGAGAGTGTTATTTCAATAGTAACTGAAAGATAAAATATCCCCCTCCCTCCCCTTTTACCTAGTGTAACACTGCTCTCCTCAGATGTGGAATCTGGTACTGGGACCAGACCGCTCACAGCAAGGGACAATCTTCTTATTGTGAGATTAAGGGAAAACCTGAAAAACCTGTCAAGGGGGCAGGGTTTTTCGTTCTTTCCCTCTCTGCGATCCATCCAGACAGTGTTGCATCAGTAAAAGGGGAGGGAGGGGGATACTTTATCATTTAATTATTCTTGAACTACAACTCTGACAGTACCGAAATAACACTCTCCATGGCCCAAATACTAGGAAGATTAATATGAGTTGCTGTTTTTGTGAAACATTATTAACCCCTTTAAGAGATGTTTTCATATTCATCTGTATAAGATGCCTGAGGAAGAGACTTGAGAGGGCTTGAAAGCTTGCATTCTAAATCTGCTTAGTTAGCCAATAAAGGTATCAACTTCACTATACACAGAATAGCTCTATATTTCATTATACATAAATGTCCAAAACAGATATGTATAAAGCCAAATTGGCAGCAACTCTAGAACACACCAACCATCACAGAAAACAGACATACCTACTTATTTAAACTAGGATTTCACCTTATTGTATGGTAAAGCAGCCTCCAGTGCAAGCAATATAAGCCAGGGCTCAAAATTTCCACTCACCACTAGCCAATGGTGAGTGAAAATCTAGCCCTGGTGAGTAGAAATTCAGCCCTGGTGGGTATGTTATGGCTTGCAGTGGCGAGTAACTTTTCAGGTCTGGGTAGTAGCAAAGGACTTCAAGTTTTAAGCCCTGATATAAGCAATGCTTTGGAGAAACCATTCAATGAGTCACATTTTCAAATGAGTGGGAGTTTTATTTGACCCTTATGGAGTGTAGTTGGTTTGCCCTTGTTCTTAGTACATCAGACGCAATGCCTCAGATTCACACCTGTTTGCCAAACATGGGCTCCTAAGACTTCAGCTTAAAGGGATAGTAATACTTACAAATTACTAATCCCCATATTGTAGGTAGGCTGAAAAGAAATGTATTGCCCCCAGTTTCAAACCATAAGGGTTTGAGAGATGAGAGATAATAGCTCGCAAAGATCCCCCCTCCCTCCCTGAAGTCTGACTCTGACTTCAGGGAATGGGGACTTTGCAAGCTATTATCGCTCAAACCATAAGGGTTTGAGAGAGGACACGGGGGGCAATACATTTCTTTTTAGCATGCATACAATATGGGGATTAGTAATTTGTAAGTATTACTATCCCTTTAAACCGATCCAATAGGCCATACAAACTCAGGTGACTACCCCTACCTTCTGAATAATGCATTGTACTGATTAAAGGTACATTTATTGCATAAAACCAGATTTGCCCTAATGAATGCAGTCCAAATAAATATATGATCATACCTGCCCAGAAAATGAACATTTAATAAAAATGCCACTGTCTTTCAACACACCACCACAATGTACTAAAGATCTTGATCAAGGCCTCAAGTGCTAGTTGAAACGCTGATTCAATAATTCCATCTATTTGTTCACAGCAAAAAAGTATCCTGTGAGTTCTTTCCCCATGTGTCTATGTATGTATGTATGTATGTATGTGTATACATGTCAAAACGTGGACACCTCTGGCAGATTTCAAAGTGTATATTACATGCCGTACTCTAGTCTCTATTATAGCAGCGTCATTTACAATAATATGGGCTGTTACCAATATGTAACAACCTATTACCCTTTAATTACACTTTAATTGCTGGAGTCAGTTCTAACTTCAAATTATCATCTGAGTTAATTACATTTACAAGAACAGTTAATCGAGGCAGTATATTCAGTATGTAAAAGTGGTGTCAGTAAGGTTATAATACATGTTGACCAGTATAAACAACAGTACTACTGGGAGGGCAGACATAGCTATGCAATATTTGAATTATTTAACCCCTTGAGTAACTGAGGTAACCAACACATTGCAATGGATCTCTCTGCATTCAGAGGGTTAAAATAGCACGTTATCAGTAAGTATGAATTAAGGCTAGAGACAGTGGGATAATGAACCTTGAAGTCACAGTATCTACCATGTGTCAAATAATTTATGCACAATCTTCAACTCACAGTACCAACACGGTTCGCAAACGCATATAACATGTATTTGATATAGAGAAACTCTGGCATTACAATCCAATCATGACTGTAGTATACTAAACATAGATTTGCTGTTTGAATGAGAAAAAAAAAAAAAAAAAAAAATCTCATCTTGACATCAAGTATATAGTAAATATGCTATTACAATATTTTGAGCTTAGGTGTTATTTGATTTTTTCATTATATATATATTATAAAATCACATAGCAATCACTATGTTCTTGTTTTAATTACATAAAGTAAAGCTTGGTATTTTTAATTTGCAGTCTTACGACATTGGGATTTCCCTCCTCGTAGTACTTTTGTACGTTCTGTACTTTCTGTTCGGTCCTCTTTTACCTGTTTGTGAAGTCCATGTTAAAATACCAATTTAAAAGCAGCTTTTAACCTTAAATGCTAGAGAGCTCAAATGCATTAGATACCTCCAGAATTCAAGGCAATAAAGCTACATATAAAGTCAAAAGTCATTAAAGGGGATGTGTCACCTATGGACAACATCACAAATAGTTAGGAGACATATTCAATACCATGAAAACATTTTTTATTTTAAGTTTTAATTTTAGTTTAAATTTAACTTACAAAAGTCTATAGACTGCAGCCCGACGCACTGCCTCTGCTCTCCTCCTCCTTCTTCTGATGACGGAATATTCTGTCAGTAAGCTGGAGCACTCTCATTGGCTAGATATTGATCTCTGCCAATGAGACCACTCCAGCTTACATATATAAGCCTCAGTAATCAGAGGACAGCAGAGGCAGAGCTCTGTAACCGCAGTGAACCGCAGTCAACACACAAGTGGCTGCAGCACAGACTTTGTAAGTTAAATTTAAACGAAATTGTAACTTAAAATAAAAATATAGTTTTCAAGGTATTGGATATGTCTAACTATTCATGGGATTTTTTCCATAGGCGACATCCACTTTAACATGTTTGTTTTGGTGTAATGCTATTCCATTCTAGACCAGCAATATAAGCATACATAATCTGTGCTACAGGTCTGTGATGGGGAGGTAAAGAACAAGAAGTCAGGACAAAAACTAGATTCCGTGTCACTGAAGTCTGGCACCCAGTAAAAGGGATCCTCACTCATTCCATTGAGATACCAAGCAAGAGGAAGCTCTACATTTAACCCCTTAACAACCGGGGTGATGGTTCTGACTCCCTTGTTTCCGTGCCTTAAAGGGATAGTAATACTTCAAAATTACTATACCTTATATTGAAGTCCTTTAAAAACTGAATTAAATGCCACCAGCAGCATCTCTCAAACCTTTATGGTTTGCGAGATAGCCGCTTTTAAACTTCGCTCTCCCCTGACGTCATCGTTCTTGCTGCAGCAGGGAAATCCGGTCCCGGGACCGGCGGAGGCTCTTCAGCAGAGCCAAGATCTTGTTATGCAAACCAAGGACACGTAGAAGACCTTTTAAGTGAATGATTTCTTTTTTATGATCGAAATCGCGGATCAGTTGCAGAGCCACCACCGGACGATCGCAGGACAGACTTCCCCTGCAGTCAGTTACAATACTGACTTCAGGGAAAGGGGAGGGAGGGGGAACTTTGCAAGTGAATATCTCTCAAGCCATAAAGGTTTGAGAGATATCACTAGGGGCAAATCATTTTTTTTACTCCTACAATATTGGGATTAGTAATTTTAAAGTATTACTATCCATTTAACTATTTTCAAGTGAAACTACAGTTTGTTTATAGCAGACATATCAAATATGCACCTCGGGGGCCAGTAGAGTGGTGCTCTCCATTGCAAGAATTTGTAATTGCCCTGCAGACAAGCATCAATAGGTTTAGAGACCCATTTACATCAGTGGGAGTTTTTCCTCACAGTCACTTTAAGCCTCTGAATGCTAAAGAGGTGTCAGACACATTGCTTTGTCATGTAATAGTCCAGCAGTATACATATGCACCTATAACACACCTGTGATTATTCAATGAAGAGATAACATCTGCATATGTATACATGGAGGTGTTACATGACTGCCTTCATAAACACAGTGTGGACACTTGATTGTTTGTTACTTTTAGATGTTTTATGCACCAATTCACTTTATCTTTATTCATCCAAAGTTACTTAAATAAGGATTTATATGCTGTGGTAATGACTATTTTGATTGCCGTTTTTTCTTCTGTACTGGTGGTGTGCACTATAAAATTATCTTCATAAAGACCCAGTGAGGATTGCAATGTTTATCTTTTCTACATAAATAGCAATTGGTTGAGATTTGCAAAAGCCATTTGAGTAGAGTCAACATTTCCATCCGCAACTCAGACCTTTAAGATGTCTTGCTAATCATCAGAGATGCAGACCGAAAAACATTGATGCTTCCCTATGCATGTTTTAACAATATACTTACTGTATATCACTTTTTATTAAGTATTGGGTGCCTCACTTTTATATCTATACAGAAACATATTGATAATGTGTGCATACAAAAAGCCACAAGTTTATATTCTTGCTTTTTCGGTTCACATGCAGGCAGGTGTTTATAACCATTTGAATCCTTTCACTACACAAATGGTAAATGCAATGCATGGAACAACTGAGTTTCTGTGACTGAACTGGGTGGGTTCTAATCTCAAACAATTTATGGTTCTCAGATTAACATGTCTCATCTGTAGCCACTTTTTATGTTTATTTTGAATGATTTTATAACTTTCACACAATAGGGGGTGAAAACACAGACACAGAGTACAAATATTTAAATATAGGTAGGAACCCATAATAAAATGGTAAGAATGTCCATCGAAAAGGTGTTTAGGCATTTATAACTGCAGACAAAGTGCAGCCCCAATACAGCTAATCAATTATTTGGTTTACACTGTTTTTAACCTTTTCCAGGATTAATAGGTTTTTTCCCCCCAAATGTTTATTAAAATACACAGTTCTCGGATGATATTTGCAGGGATCATCCAGAGATACATTAAATTTATTTATGATTCATCTCGTATCCCTGCCAAACACACTGTTAGAAAATAAACTTACTTCACAAGAAGGGCACATTTGGACCAACATGGATATATACTACTTACAAATGTGCCATACATGTTCAATGTATTTGTATGCCTCATCCCCAATGAAGTCAATGGGTTATACCAGCCAGAACTGTGTATTTCCGTGATTTATATTTGCTCTTGTACATAAGTAACAATACAAACCTATTGATAAAAGTGATATCATCACAGAGTGCCTACCATGTGGTAGTTGTACAATATTACTGTACATTAGTTTTGCAATGGACTAGGGAGCCTTCATACATGAAGAGGGTTAAAAAGCTTTACCATCTCACTGTTGGGGAACCTCATCTCTCTGTGATGGAGATGCTTATACTACATGTAAAATATAAGAAAAAAAAAATACAATATAGGGATGGACATATTAAAAGACACTTTGGAGTAAGAAAGATTTGGATAAACTGAGTGAATGAGTGGCAGATTTAAAGGACAAATGTTTGTTTCTGCAACCCAGATGCATAACCTAACAAGTGATACACACATATGGGAAATCAACTTCGGGAAGCCTCATTAGAAATATTTAGGAGTTCTGATGGACAGTAGATATCCACAGTAATGTCACTCAGCTGCTGTAAGAGCCAATATGCTGCCACCCTCTTGATAAAAAAGGGTGGCATGACAGACTGAACGCGATGGATAGATTGTTATTTTTGAGCCATATGAACTGTACGTTTGCTTTTTTTTTTTTGCTTTGCTCCAAAATTGTACCTATCTGTTCTGATGATTCTGAAAGGGCTTTAACTTTTGTCCAACAACATAGGAACAGAGGGTTGGATAGAGCCCAGGCTCTTACATCTTGACCTCTGGCTCTTATATTTGCATTTATTTGTAATACATCTATGTACATTCACTCAACTGAAACTCCTAGTTAGCTTTTAAATATTCTCATACTCCAAGTTAATTTTATTTTGCTCACAACTGGGACAATAAGAGTCAGAAGCCATACAGAAGCTTAACCCTTTGAGTGCCAGAGGGGCACACAATGCATAGCAATGTGTTGTGTACCCTCTGGCACTCAAAGGGTTAAAGATAATAAAAAAAAAAAAAAAAAAAAAAAAAAAAAAGTAAGTTGATGCATATGAAATAAAAGCCATCCTAGATTAACAAGTGACAGGCCACAACATTCACCCCAGGGGGTCAATATAAGGCCACCAAATCGCCACACGTGGTTAAAGATCTCTGTATTAACAAAGAGATTCATGTGTAACAGTGTACCAGCTTTACCTGATTTACAGGGAGAGTCCCTGTTTTTGTCTCCCTGTACCTATATCCTGATCTACTTATTTTTAAATTGAGTTTCAAACACTATTCTGGGTGCTTGTAAAAGTTTAATAGGTTCTAACCTTCCTCATGTTAAAATTGCTTACTTATACGATTAATGTAGTCTTTAGATACTGGTAATGCTTATTTATCTAAATATATATATGTATAGTTTTATGTCTGATGTCATCATGCTCTGTCATCTGACTGCTCAGGGGAGTGTCCCTGGAAACGCTGGCAAGGATGATATGCGTCTGATATGGTAGAAGTCATCGTCTCCTCTTCCAGCTATACCAGAATACAGACAGAATGCAGCAGGAGAAATCTTTGGGAAATGCATACATCCCCAGGGAAGCCTATTGCCCATCACTGCCCTACCAATATACTTTTCTACAGAGCCAAACTAAATTGTCATTTCAACACTATATATTGTTAATTTGATTTACAACACACACTTACTAGCATTGGAATAACTAGTGCTAGTCACAAAAGCATCACAAACATACAGACTCCCATTATCAGAGATCTGGTGACAACCACCGGTGTTGCACAAAATATAGGCCTCTTAAGTAGGAGTGCTTTAAACCTTTAAAAGGGATAGTAATGTTTCATAATAAAAGCAGCTCTAATTAATCATCATAGTATTTGGGCCATGGAGAGTGTTATTTCAATTCTGTCAGAGTTGTAGTTCAAGAGTAATTCAGTGACAAAGTATCCCCCTCCCGCCCCTTTTACTGATGTAACACTGCTCAGCCAGAACAGAAGGGAGGTGCCCAGGCAGACTGTAGAGAGGGACAATCTTCAATTAAGATAAGGGAAAACCCTGAAAAACTTGTCATGGGGGACAGGGCTTTCATTGTTGTCACAGGAAGAAGAGAGTGTCCACTGCTGTTATCTGTCTGGTCTATGGACTGCATTCCACATCTGAGAAGAGATGGCTTACACTAGGTAAAAGGGGCGGGAGGGGAAACTGCTCGTGAACATCTCTCAAACCATAAAGGTTTGAGAGATAAGACTTATGTCGTTCTTCATGTTTTTTTTAATGCCTACAAAATAATGTGATAGTAATACTTCATTTTATCTTTTTTAAGTGCCATGTGTACTCCTCTGGCACTCAAACTTAAAATACACAGACCTATAGGACCTGCTTTTTCCTCTAGCATACATTGCCTCCTACACATCTTTTGCTTTACATACTGCCTTACAAATAGTGGAGTTTAACCCTTTGCAATGCATTCCCCTCTGGCACTCAAAGAAATACATTTTGTACAACTCTGGCACTCAAAGGGTTAAACACTCAGAACTTCCCATTTGTACAAGTCCAAAAGAAATTAGAAGTTTCAAATTCATTCAAAATTGAAATGTCAACAAGTACTCACATTAGTATACAGAATTCACATGCTAATTATTAATATGCGATAAAAATGTGATACATAATAATTCAGACAAAAATACATGCAATAACTCAAACCTCATTTTTGTTATATACAAAGATTTAAAATCCAGAAGGTATACATATCATTTTAAACAAAATTTAGATGGACAGCTTTGCTTACATAACCATGTAGTAATAAATGTAGACACACAACAAAATACTAATATATATGTACTTGCTTGCAGATACAAGTACATAATAAGAACTATAAATAGATAATATGCACATCCATTAGTAACCCCAAACATACACCAGATTCAATTGTAAAGTTAGAATTTGACAGCAGATAAGACCTATGTATCTTACAAAAGGTGAATGTAAAATCTTGTGCAGAAGTGCAATAGCCACTTAACATAGCAAACAAAATATACATTTGTATTAGCTCTGAGTTGCAGAGGGGAATGCAATCCTGCAATTCATTGCACACCTCTCCGTTACTCAAAAGTGTTAAACTGGTACAATTTCCTGAGAATAAGTAGCTTTTAAATTTACCAGAGGGCTTGACTCAATAGGTGCACTTCAAACAGGGTTGTTGTTGTTTTTTTTTACTGTTTGCATACAATCTATTCTAAACTGTTATATGGAGAACATCTACCTATTTAGCTCAATGCGCTAAAATAATGAAGAGCCTAGAAAGCAGATCCAAAAACAAACACATACCAAGGTGACAGGACACTTACAAAAGAATATTGAAGGGAAGGCTAAATTATCTTAAAGAGATAGTAATACTTATTATGTAAATATATACACACATATATATATATATATATATATATATATATATATATATATATATAGCTGCGTTTATCCCCAAGAAAAGGGTACTCTCACTGCTGAAAGGTGTTTTATTCAAAATGTATTACAGCTGAAAATTGAATTTTGTAGGTACAACATGACAGTGGCCTGAAATTGTACAGTGGTGCTGTTGTTACACCATCCTATGGACAACTCCCGTCCATAGATCATAAATCTCCATAGGATGGTGTATCAACAGCGCCACTCTACAATTTCAGGCCACTGTGATATTGCACCTAAAAAATTCAACTTTGACCAGTAATAACGTTTGAATAAAATACCTTTCAGCAGGCGTACTCTTGTTTTACT
Organism: Rhinophrynus dorsalis; assembly: GCA_037306005.1. Lineage (NCBI taxonomy): Eukaryota > Metazoa > Chordata > Amphibia > Anura > Rhinophrynidae > Rhinophrynus > Rhinophrynus dorsalis. Next base: position 502,340,866 of record CM074721.1, on the reverse strand, counting down.
TAGGGGGATAAAATGAAAAAAAAAGTTGTATGGTTTAAGGATTACTATCCCTTTAAAGGAACACTAACATTCAAAAACGAACCGGGATTACATACATTCAATAGACATCCTTTCTAGCGACTGAAAAAATTCTACATTTTAAAGACCTAAAATGTAGTCTTAAGTGCTGAGGGAGCAGACAATCATGCATTTTCTGGTGCTCCCATTCTTTGTTTAAGATTATCTGTTAACGATCAGATATGCAAGGACAGTGGACACTAATCACAGTTACCTGACTAGCTCTTCTCTCAACACTAATACTACAACATGAAATCCTACTAGAAGAGAGCATTACACACAAGCATTAAAAGTGTAACATATTTTAGTCATGTAACATAAAAACCAATGTTTACAAGTGATAGTTGTAAGTACGCTATATTGTTATATCAACCAGTATATGGGTATGGCTTTCTCTTGTTACGAATATCATCATGACTCTTCCCAGTGAATCTGCTTAGGTGCACGCTACGTAAATATACAAGAATGTCTTTAGCGGGATACGCAAAGAGCGTAACACCGATGCTGCTGCACAACTTTACGCACATACCGTACCCATCTCCTCCGCCCATTTCAAATAATCTGGACTGAACCAGAGCCCTCCTACTCGAGCACACCAAAAGCATGAAGGCATAGGTCATCAGACAAATGTAAACAATACTACGCGCCAACTTAAACGAAATACCCAAAAGACAACCCAAGAAACCCCTTACAGGACGTATCGTGCTTCGGGCCTGGTACACGAGCGTTCAGTAAATAACGTACCTACTTTACAGCCACTGTACTGTGCGAACGCGTAGTCAGAAAACACAAACACTACCACAGCCTCTACACTATCAACGTTGATGAACTACAACGACCATCCTCAGTTGGACAACAGTGGGCTTAATACGATGGGAGTTGCAGTACAACAACTGATTAAAAGCCAGTGGTTGCCTAGTCCTTCAATACTGCCAAGACGAATACATTCACTTAAACCTTTAAGGGTCAGAAGAGTGCGCAAAGTATTGCTTCGCAATGCATTTACCGCTCTGGTCTTCCTTAAAGGGTTAATTACCACACACAGGCCTAGAGACGTACATAGCTTATTAGTGGGGGTTTTCCCACAAATGCGCAAGTTGCGTAACTCCGCCTAAAACCAGTCTAAATGTACGCAAACTGCGCAAGCCGCCTATTCGGCGTTGCAGAACACAGAGAACCAAGGGAGCCCAAACGTAAACTACGTAGATGCTTCCAGGCAAACTACGCAACTCCTCCCCCATACTCCCTTGGTTACGCAATGCGGGCCCGGCGTTCCCAGTGCCCGTGAATATCTCGGGCAGTGTCCCTGCACTCACCTGCAAGGCCCCTCCGGGCGGCGAAAAGACTGGACGAGCGGCTAAAAAAATCCTGCCGCTATCACATACAGCGAGAGCCGAATGGTAACAAGCCGGTCACCGCCCGGGAGTAATACAGAGCCACCGAGCGCGTACTCCCTCAACTCCTTCCTCACACAGCGCCAGCGCCGCCGCTACGTACAGTGACGTCACGCGCATGATCCCACGTCCTTCTTGCTACACCCACCCTCGTACGTAATTGCACCTCCCCCTCCTCGTCTTCCTGCAGGCAACGTGCCAGTACGCACATCTGTTCCAATCTATGGGTAGTGAGTTATGGAGACATAATGCAATGAGTTCTCTCACGGTTTGATTGAGGTATCGGAGTCAAAAACAAATGTATCTGGGAGAGAGTCCAGTTTGTCCTACAACATTCAAGAGAACTATGTGCTTTCCAAGCATTTCTTCATTTTTTTGACAAAATGATGGAAGTTTCACTTAACTGTCAATTTTGGTCTGGTTTCTGCGCGTCGAGACAGCCCTGTCTTTCAGGAAGGGCTGGAAAAACGACCCAAAACTAAGGCATCCCACCCAGCCGCCCATCACTGAGGAATAAAGATGGCCAGCGCCAAGCAATAAATAATTTACTGGAAAACCATAATGACAGGAAGCAGAAACCAGCAGGAGATGAAAATGACAGCTGAGTGAACATTCCCTCAGTTCAGGTATCCTAAGTGGCACATGCAGATAATGGCACTTTGTATGGAAAAAAAAACACTTCCCCTGAAGGTCCACACCATATTGCTTTGTGAAAGTATGCAACTTTCACCAGGTTGCAGCTATATTGTACTGATTATGTTGTTTTTTTGTTTTGTTTTTTTCCCAAGAAGTCGCAATTTCTCTGGAATTACCTTTTATCACAAAATTAGTGTACAAGTTCTGAGACTTTTATGTTTACAATGTAGCTGGGCAATGCCATCTAGAAATTGTTTTTAGAAGCCTTAGAACGTCTTGTTTGTCCCAAATGATTCACACATTAAGATGAATTATGAAAGTCCTTAGTCCTGCTGATATAAGCCTGAAAAGAGACCCTTCTGGCTCAGATTGAGGGTTTTGAAAGACCACTGTGTGACACATCTCTTGCTCCCCCATGGAACTAAGATGCCAGCTTTGGTGTGAACTCTTGAGGTGCAGAAATTCTGAATCTTGCTGGAAAATACTGTAAAGGCATAAATAGAGATAACATGAGACAGCAGAAGTTCTTCTAGCTGTGTTAGAGCTACAAGCAATGCAGTCTTCAGAGACAACATCTTAATGGAGCAGGAATCTAAAGGCTTAAAAGGGCCACCCTGCAGAGCTCTCAAGACCAAATGAAAAAAGGATACTTCTAGGCTGAGAATAGCCATTGATTTCATGTTGGGGGTCTGTAAAGTACTCTTTCTAGAAAATACCCAAAGCAGTCACCTGAATGCTCAACATGCTTGGGCTTGAGCCTTTTGGTAGTCCTTCCAACAGCAGTCATAATCCTTCCTATATAATAATTTGCTAAATGTGTGTCAGAAGCTGTCTTGTGCAGTCATGCGCACTACAGACTGCCCGCGCCACAGCTGATAATGGAGAGGGGCTCTGAATTCCGTGTGCAGAGAGGACTACGGTCTGAATTCGGAGCGCCCTGCTTCATATCAGCCGCGGCACGGGCAGTCTCTACTGTGCATGACTGTACCGCGGCCGTTGCTGGGTGGCAATGTGGCTTGTGTACACTGGCTCTTCAACTAGTAATATATTATCTGCTGTCTGTCAATTAATTTCTATATTTAGTGGACTGAACAATCCTATAACTTGATCAGAAAGGCCTCTTAACTTTAGGAGCAAGGTCTGCTAGATTGAGGTTCACTTTGCTCTGAAAAAGTACTGGACTTTGATGGTGAAGATCCTTTTTGTTCTGTTGCATAACTGAACCTGCAACTATTAGACTCCTCAGGGGGGGAAATATGTATGTGGTCTGAATGATCAAATTTGAGATGCAGCATCTATTGCTACAGGACAGTCCTGAGACTCGAGGGGAAAAAAAAAAGCTTGAACTTTAACAATTTTCCTTGTTGCCATAAGTTCTGTTTGTGACATTCATTCCATGGTCAATGAATGGAAGACCTGCCTGATTCAGAGACCTGAAGGACTGGCTTCCTGCTCAAGCTGTGTGCCTAACTTTTGTCCCTACCTCTTATGAGGATGGAGGTATTGAATGCAGACTGAGTTATTCCCAGTGGAGATTGCCTGTTAATAGATAAATCAGCAAAGGACTCCTGTTTTTTCCTTGTCTGGATAAGTAAGATTCTATTATGATGTTGTCTGATCGAAGTCTGGTTGGTTGGTTCCATCTAAGATCATCCCCAGAAATCTCTTCCTGTGAAGGGGCAAAGTCTGACTTGGTCAGGATTCTCTGTCAGCCCATTTTCAGCAGGGCAAATAGTAGCAGTCTGATATACTGAATCAGTAATTATGAGTATGTGGCTTTGATCAGCCAATTGCCCAAGTAGGGAACTACCACTACATTCTATTTTCAGAAGGAGGCAGTTACTACTGTTGTGATCTTGGTGAACACACATGCAAACCATGGTCCCTTTGCTAGGGGTTTTGTAGTTACTGCTACCAGAACAGAGACTTTCACCAAATATACCAGATGAAGGAAATAGTGATGCTTTGGTTCTCCACGAGGCACCTTGGTTATAATAATCCCTGAGATAGGAAAGGAAATTGCATCCTGTATACATCTCTGATGGATAATACTCAGGAATCTTCAGTAATAGCTTGCAGTTGAGGATGGAAATAATTCAGCCTCCTTCCAAGAGGAACATTGGCCCTGACATCAGAACCTGGGATTTTTCCTGGCCGCCTTGGAAGAATTTCTTTGGAAATCTACCAGTCTTGTAATAAAAGGAGTTCCTTCTTGAAAAGGAAATTTTCTTCGAAAGGCATGGTGCAAAGCTTGGTGTAACCACACAGTTCTTTGACTTGCCATGCCTGACGTCAACTATCTGGCTGCCATCCTAACACACTCCGTAATGGCATTTCACACAGATAGTCCACTGTTAAATTGAAGGTGGATAAAGATTTTAAAAGGTCCTCCCTTGACAATTATAATGTCATCTTCTAGCTGCATAGGCCACAGACACGTGGCATTAGAAACACAAAAAGAAGCCATACTAGGTTTAAAAGAAATAGCTGCTGTTTCATATCCCCAATGCAGTGCAGCTTTAGTCTTTTCATCCATAGGAGCTCAAAAATCTGAACCATCTTTAACAGTAATGGTAGACTTCCTCAAAAGTCTGGCACTATGAATGCACACTTTTAAAATGTTGTACCGGAAAGAAGAATTTTTGGCATCAAAAGGGTAGATATACTTTAATTTCCAGAAAAAAGTCTCTTTTCTGGGTTAGACTTTCCTGTTTCATAAGTGAAAGAACTACCTCATGTACTGGAAAAACATTGTGTTTCTCCTTATATCCTAAGGTTGTCAGCAGCTCACCTAAGGGCTTCATCATGTCTAAGATCCAAAACTTATTTAAAAAAAAAAAAAAGTGACGTATTTGTGAAAGTGAAACACAATAGAAGCAGCTGCAGAGAGAGGTAGATGTGCTGTGATCTGAAAAACTGAGGAAGAAGAGGCTCATAGTGACTGGTTTAAGACTAATAAAAGGAGCAACCGGTAGGACCCTTGTGTGTTCACTGAGTCTGAGGAGGAGAAAGTGAGCAGAACTGAATCAAAGCTGTCCAGCCCCACTAAATCACACCTAGGGATCTTGGGAGATGTAATGGGAAGGGAGAGAGAAAAGGGTAGTACTAGTGAGAGCAGGACAGGTCAGCTGCCTGTTCCTGCCGCCAGACATGCTTCCCTTGCTGCCACCAGTGCTGTGCCTGCTGTCAGATGTGCTGCCCCTGTTGTAACCAGTGCTTCCCCTGCTGCAATCAGAGCTGTGCCTGCTGCCCATGCTGAACCTGCTGCCACCAACACTGTTCCTGCTGCCACCAGTGCTTGAACATTCTGCTAGTGTGTCTTGTAATACTCAGGAGGAAGGAAGGAGAAGATGATGCCAAGTGTGACAGCAAGGGACCCTAAGTCACACTTGCCATCACCAAGTAGTGCTGCCAGTCCTAGTACTACTACTACTAAGTTCCAGCAGCTTGTTAGCATTAAGAGTGAAGGAGGGGTAATCAATATCCTCATATTAATAGTGGCTGTGATGAGGAAGACTCTGGGGCTGGACTTTATGTGGTTGGTTTTAGTAGTAACAGTAATGGTGAAGCAGCCAGTGGGACTCCTGGTTCTAGTTACAGTGCTGATTCTGAAGCAGTGGCAGCAACATTATCCACTGCCACAGATGGTGAAGGGGAATGTGGAGAAGAAGAAAGAGGCCATTCTTCTCCACCTGTTCCCTATCCCCTGTAGTCATGGGTGTGGGACTATTTTTCTCTTAGGGCAGGCATTGTGCACAATTTGTGACAAGTCAGTGAGAAGGGGAAAGGAGGGAATACACCTTGGCACAACCACCCTGATATCACACATGTAAAACAGACACCATGACATTTATGTCAAACATGTTGAGGACACACCCATCGCAGAAATCAAGCACTGCTGTTGCTGTACCCCCTGACTCTCCAGAAAGGCAACAAGAGGTGAGGTGGAGGTCAAAGAGGAGGAAGAATAGAGAAACCCAAGCAGAGACTGGAAGTTCCAATACCGAGCAAAACAACTAGCTTGCCATCACCTTCTTCCTCTAGGATAACTACATCTTCTGCCAATCCACATCGATCATTACCTCCTCCGCAAAATGATAGTCACTCTGTTGACGTTAGGATGTGGCAGTTCGTCTCCACACATTACACACTGTGTGGTGCACTGACCACACATGGCAGTGTAGTGGAGGAGAATCGTGAGCAGGGCATCAAGCGGCATCTGAGTAGATTCCATCCCACAGAATATGCTAAGATGCTGGCAAGGGGTTTCATCATTGCTATTAAACTGTCAGCAAGTTGTCATGTGTCCTTAGTGGGGTCTGGACAAAGGGGTATAGTGACAGTGGCAATACTTGGGTTCTGGTGTCATGGTGTTTGTATACAGTTGTGCCCTCAGATGTTATTTACCATACACACACACACACACTGCACATTGTAGTTGCTGATGAGAGGCACAGTTCCTGCTCTCAAAGGAAAAAAATTATATTCTAATAACACACCCATGATTTTGGAGGAGGGGCAGTTACAGAAGAACTACTGGCCAACTTCTTTTCTTCACATATACTGAAGGCTACTTATTGTGCTGCTGCTTCCTCAGGGGCTTCAATAGAGCTAGTTGTGGCAAGTGGAACCTTCATCATCCATCAACCATGTTACTGGGGTTGTTGATCCCATTCCCTTTCGGCTGCCTAATCATCCTGCTGCTTAAGCAACTCAGCAGCAAGAACAGCAGTCGCAAATTCCGCATCTATATCAGGGCATTTGACAGTGACCACTAGCCAACATGACATCGCCTGCTGGCAATGAGCCAGTAGGGAATTTTTTTTTCCTGTCAGGGCTTGTGCGTTAAAATCCTACAAAAAAATAAAAAATTTGAGGGGGGGCTTGTTTCTAACAAGCCTTTTGTCACAGCTTACCTTGGTTTCAGCACGCCGCTTCAGGCGACGCTCGAAATGATGCTTCGGCGTCAGCGGCCATCCATGCAGCCCATTGTTCTCCTCTTTTTTGTGGGAAAATCCACTTTGAAACTAGTGATTAAAATTTTTGCATTTTTCGCCCATTGGCCAAAATTTTTTGCCATTTTTTCAATGGCTATAAAGTTTCTGCTCATTGATTTACATTTTCACATTTCCTCTATAGAACGTGACATATTTGCGGAAGGCAAACACAATAGAAACAGCTATAGAGCAAGATAGACCTGCTGTGCTGTTCTGCTGTGATATTTTGGCAAAATTGAGGCAGGAGAGGCTCATAGTGACTGTTATCACTATGAGTAGCAAAAGGAGGAACTAGAAGGACCCTTCTGCCAGACGTGATGCCCCTGCTGCCACTATGTCATGAGCTGCTGGTCAGGAAGGGGTGCTGACCACAGCCGCAAAAGTAAATAAATAAAGTGGAACCCAGTGAGCAAGAAAACCGGCACACACAATTAAAGGGAACACAGTTGTATTATATATATGCATACAAGGAACATGCAAAAGAAATGCACAACAAAACATTCAATGAAAAGAGCAGGGCCTCTGGGCAATGGGAACTGGGCATGGGATAAAGCCAGCTCAGAAACACTGGAGGGACAGCCATCTCAGGAACTTGGGAGGGGGGGGGGGTACAGCCCGCTCAGGAACTCAAGGGGTACAACTGCCAGTTCAGGAACACAGAAGGACAACTGCCAGTTCAGGAACACAGGAGGGCAGCTGTCAATTCAGGAACACAGGAAGGCAACTGCCAATTCAGGTACTCAGGGGTACAGCTGGCTCAAGGAACTGATCTGAACTGACCAGTTTAAATTGTATAATCTGGCCCAGAGCAAGGGGAGAGACTGAACTAAATAGGGAGGAGGTGATTGCAAGGTAAGGACAGCTGGGAACAGAATCAGGCCCCTGTAACTTGATTGCAGCAGCTTACAACAGCACCAAGGGAAGGTAGTGGCACTGTGAGGTACTGCACCAGACTTTGGAGAGGACAGGATCATGACACACTAGTGTTGTACCTGCTGCCAGATGTGCTGCTGCCACCAGTGCTGTACCTGCAACCACCGTTGCTGTACCTGCTGCCAGATGTGCTGCCCCTGTTGCCACCAGCATTGTACCTGCTGCCAGTGCTGAACAGACTGCCACCAATACTTTGCCTGCTGCTAGTGTGTCTTATAGTACTCAGGAGGGGGGGGGAGAAAATGATCCCAAGTATGACAGCAAGGGACCCTAAGATACACTTGCCATTCTCAAGAAGTCCTGCCAGTGTTAGTATAACTGCTACTAAGGTCCAGTAGCTTATTAGCATTAGGAGTGAAGGAGGGGGTAATCAATAATATCCTCATATTACTAGTGACTGTGAGACTGAGGAGGAAGACTCTGTGGCTGAACGTGACGTGGTTGGTTTTAGTAGTAGTAGCAGTTATTGTGAAGCAGACAGAGTGGTAGGGGAAACATTTGACAGCGTCCAGACTAGTGGTCAAAGGAGCCAACATCATTTCTCTGTCCCTGGGACTGGGAGACTTCCCCTTCACTACGGTGTCCAGGTGTTACAGTTTACAGCTTACCTTGTTTGCAGCATCATCTACAGGCGAGAGGCTTCTAGCATGCAGCAGGCCTCTGTTTTATTTGTTTATTTCCTGTAGTCTCCTCCTACCTACTTCCTCCCTCTGAGCTGCTCCTCCTACTTCCTGTGGAGGGGTTTAAAAGGCAGACTGAGTCCTGACTCAGTCACCCTTGCGTTGTTATTAGGTGAAGTACTTGGGCTCTGTGTGTGACCTGGCTATCTACGAAAACCCACTCTGTGTATGACCTGGCTATTTATGAGAACCCGCACTGTGTATGACCCAGCTAAGTACGAGAACCCTCTCTGTGTATGACCCAGCTAAGTACGAGAACCCTCTCTGTATGACCCAGTGATCAAGAGTATCCCTTACGTGATCAATTTGTGCTATGGGCTTAAGACAGACCACTGTTATGGACAGAGGTTCTGATTGGTGACTGCAGGCGTGAGTCACAGGGTCTCGATATAGTGACTGCAGGCGTGAGTCACAGGGTCTCATATGGTGGCTTCAGAAGTGAGCCACAGGGTCTTTATAGGTGACTGCAGGAAGGAGTCAAAGGGGTCCGATATAGTGACTGCAGGCAGAGTCACAGGGTCTCTTAGCGGTGACTGCAGCCGTGGGTCACCGGGTTGCTGCAAAGGTGTGGTGTTCCTGATTTGACTGATTGCAGGCGTGGGTCAGTTCTCCAGTCCAGCAGTCCTTGTGTTCCTGTTCATCGGATCAAGATTGCTGATCCAGTGTTCCAGTCGACGGATCAAGAGTTGGTGTTCCTGTATCCTGCTGAGACTAACAGGGGCTTCGGCCCAGTCTCTCGCATTGTGGTCTAGCGAGAGGCCTACTATTTCTGGTAGTAGTGTCAGCTAGTAACCCTTTGCTTGTTGTACCACTTATTTATTGCTGTGACTTATTCTAATAAATATTTTGCATTATATTACCGTACTGAGTTCTAAGCATTCCTGGGTGCCCATGACACCAGGTGGAACATGATCCTGAAGAGGCCAGAACTGGTGTTGGGGGATTAGAGCAGGCTCAGAATTAATACCACCACCACCACCAGCAGGAGCACAGATGAGCTGCCTGTGCCTGCTGCTTGTGCTAGTCTGCCTTCTTCTTCAGGTCAAAAGGAAATGCCAAGGGGACCCTCTGTCACATTGCTCGTCACCTGCTCCAAGCAGCAGTGAGATGTCTGGAATAGAGCAGCAGCACGTGGGAACTAGTGGGGGTGGTGATGATGATGATGCTGAGGATGGGCATTACCACTGCCACTAGCAGTGAGTTTTTGGAATTAGAGGAATTTGTAACTGCTCTAATTCCTTCTGTTGCTGAGTTGCAAGGGCAGCAGGGTGCTGAAGATCAAGCTAGTGTTCCACAGACCACCGTGGACACAGTGGGAATGGGGTCAACAAGTGATGTGGAACTAGTTCCACTTGCCAGGGCCAGCAATGCTCCTGGTCCTTGTTTGCATTGCTGAATCTGAGTCAGTAGCAGCAACATTATCTGCTGCCACAGACAATGAAGGGGAATGTGGAGGACAAGAAGAAAGCGGCCTTTCTGCTCCATCTGTTCCCTTCCACCTGAAGTCATCATGGGTGTGGGGCTATTTTTCTGTTGGGGCAGGCACAGTGCAGTCATCAGCAAAGGCACTGTGCACAATTTGTGACAAGTGAGTGAGAAGAGGAAAGGAGGGAACACATCTTGGCAGAAGCGCCCTGATATCACACATGAAGCACAGACCCATGACATTTACGTTAAACATGTTAAAGACAAACACCCACCACAGAAATCAAGCACTGCTGTTGCTGTCCCTGACTCACCAGAAAGGCAACAAGAGGAGAGGTGGAGATCAAAGAGGAGGAAGAATAGAACAACCCAGACAGAGACTGGAAGTTCCATGACGAGTGAAACAACTAGCTTTCCATCACCTTCTAGGGTAACAACTACATATTCTGCCAATCCACGTCGTTCATCGTTACCTCCACCGCCAAATGATAGCCACTCTGTTGCTGTTAGGATGTGGCAGTTCGTCTTAACCCATTGCACACTGCGTGGTGCAATGACCACACATGCCAGTGTGGTGGAGAAGAATCGCAAGCAGTGCATCAAGCGGCATCTGAGGAGATTCCATTCTGCAGAATATGCTAAGATGGTGGCAGGAGGGTTCATCATTACTATTAAACTGTGATGCGTCCTTAGCAAGGTCTGGACAAGGGGTATAGTGACAGCTGCAGTACTTGGTTTCGGGTGTCATGGTGTTTGGATACAGTTGTGCCCCCAGATGTTATTTACCACACACACACACGTACTGTGCACATTGCGGTTGCGGATGAGTGCCACAGTTCCTGCTCTCAAGGTAAAAAAACATATATTCTAATAACACACCCATGATTTTGGAGGAGGGGCAGGTGGAGATTTAATGGCCAACTTCTTCTTTTCTCCACATAGACTGGGGGCTACTTATTGTGCTGCTACTGCCTCAGGCGCATCGCTGGAGCCAGTCGTGGTAAGTGGAACTCTCATCCTCTATCTTCCATGTTACTGCTATTGTTGATCCCTTTCCCTTTCAGCTGCCTAATTTTCCTGCTGCTTAAACAACTCAGAAGCAGCAGTTGCAACTCAGGAAGACATTTGACAGTGGCCACTGGCCAACATGACCTGCTGGGATTAGGCCAGTAGGGCATTTTTTTTTCTCAGGGCTTGTGCTTTGAAAAAAAAAAAAACCTAGTCCTACAAAAAAATAAAATTTTTTGGTGGGTTTGTTTCTAACAAGTCCTACAAATCAACGTTTCCTCAGGGCTTGGGCCTCTAACAACAAATCATCCTCTACAAAATACTCTATCAAGTCAAGTATCAGTCCACCCCAGTGGCAGCTTATGTCAGGGGGTTCCTGTCTCTATCACTTTACATACAAATTTCTTATTTTATTGATTTATTTTTTTATTAACTCTCCCCCCAATAGCAGTCAAGAACCCCCCCAAAACAAATTCCTTGTTCAAATGATTCATTCATTCACTAATACAGGCACCCTCCTCAGACCCCTTTTATACCATGATTTATGGGGTTTTTATTTGTATTTAGGATTTATTTTATATTAACTACACCCAATCCCAGTAACTCCCCCCCCCTCCAAAAAAAAATCATCCCCTGTTCAACTGATTCTTTCCCCACACCAACGCAAGCATCCTCATGCCCCTTTTAAACTATGCCTTTGGGAAATAAAATAATATTTGCTATGTGTTGTGTGTAGCCTCTGTGTTCCCATTGATTTCAATAGAATGAGCTAGACAAAAAAAGGGAAAAAGCGGAAAATCAGCACTTTTTACAGGAAATTTTTTGCTAAGCGGAAAGTGCCATTTTTCGCTGATTTCAGTTTGAGGGGGAAATTTTCGCCCCATCCTATTGGTCAGACAAGAAGTCTGTGCAGAAGGCCCAAATTGACAAAACTACCCCCAGGCTATAAGATGTTGCCTATGTTTTTTCCACTGTATGTGGGTAGATTCTGTGACAGTGTAGTGGGTTTTTCTGGTAATTTCTGAGGGGTACCACATAAATTTCAAGTCCTTTCCTCAATGTCATTTCTTCACGCCCAGAGTTCTTTGCGATAAAGAGAAAAGTCATCTATTTTTGGACACCGTTTTTTCCCTGCTAGACATGCAGGTGTTAATGCTTACATTTCCTTATTGGGAAAGATTCACAGGGTTCTATTCCTAAAAAAGACAGTTGATTCCGTCCTATTCTGGACTTAAGATACCTCAACCGTTTTGTGTGCTCCACTGTTCAAGATGGAGTACTTGTGCTCTGTCAATGCTGTCATACATCCAGGAGCATTTTTGGCATCCCTAGACACAAGGGACTCTTCTCTATACATCCCTGTCCATGCAGATCATCGTTTCCAGTGATTTGCATTCCAAGACCGTAATTTTCAGTTCACCCTTTTGTGTTAGCATCCACTCCATGGTTATTCATGAAGGTCACATCAGCCCTGACAGCTCACATCTGATCTCAAGGGATCTCTTTAACTCCCAATCTGGATGACCTTTTACTAGAGGCTACTTCAGAGGAAACTTTCTGCATTCAGATTTAATCTGGAGTGTCCATTCTGAGGTAACATGGTTAGGTTCTCAGTCTCAAATCATTTCTGGTTCCATCAATGGTCCTTCGCTTTCTTTATATGAGATTCAACATTTCTGGGGAAGGTTTTTTTTCCAGACATGAAGAATCTGTTGTTCTACCTTGAAGTGACTAGGGCAATATCCAGGCCATCTGAAACATTGCGGGAGTACATGCAGATACTAGACTACCTAGTCTATTCTCTGGAAGCAGTCCCGTTTTCTCAATTTAATACTTGGGAGCTGCAACTGGAAATTCTCAGAAATTGGTCCAGCAAAACGGTGTCACCCTTCCAGTGTTATGTCTCTGTCTGACAGAACAAAGGCAGACCTTCGTTGGTGGCTTCAGAGCCTCCCATCTATCCTTGGTTTGGCTGCTGGTTATCCCAAAATGGGTCATAAGCACGAAGAATGCCAGCCTGACAGGCTAGAGCACCACTTTGGTTCCTCAAACTGCTCTGGGTCTTTGGACCAGGGAGAAGAGCACTTGGTCCATCAGTGTTCTAGAGCTTCGGGCAATTTATCTAACACTGCGGCATTGGCCTCAGTCTCTCCAGGGATCCCAGTGTGACAACGGGATGACGGTGGCTTATGTCAACTGTCAGGGAAGCACCAGAAGTGTGACTAAATGTGTCGAGGTCTGGATGACTTTCATGTGGGCGGGGCTCACTGGTTAGCTCGCCCTGTGGTTCACATTCCAGGTGTAGACAACATTGTGGCAGACTTTCTCAATCACAAATGGAAATTGAGAGCTCATTCAGAGTGAATTTGGTTTCAATAGTTTGACCATGGAATCTCCCAGTGGCGGTCCTAATGGCATCTCGACTGAACCACAAGGTTTCTGAGTGCTGTGCTAGATCCCAGGATCCTCTAGCTCTCACGGTATTCAGGATTGTCACTCCATGGCATTTCCTCTTGAGTATGTGTTTCATCCAGTTCCTTTGATTCCCAGGGTGCTGAGGAAAGTCGGGGTAGAGAAGTTGATTTTGACAGGTTGGCTGTTGAGGCTCGCATGAGTAAAAAGGGTTTTTCTGACAGTCATTGCTACCATGCTACAGGGTCAAAAAAGCCAGTCTCTTCCAATGCATATCACTGGGTATGTCCCTGTTCTATATGTGGTATGAGGACTGATAGCTGCAGCCCTGACCTTTTAAACTTCTGGTTGTCTTGGCTTTTCTTTTGACTGTCTTCAAAAAGGGCTTGGTTTTACTTCAGATATCATCTCTTTCTGTCCTTTTCCATCAGTATTGCCTTACTTTCTGATGAGCAAACTTTTGTCGAAGGGCTTACTCATGCCTACCCTGTCGTTGAAGGCCCTACATTTGTACCTGCGCAGGTGTCCTTTCTGATTTTATTCTTGCCAGTAACCTGTTGGTTTCTGTTCTTTGGTCTGTAGTTTATCTGTTGACACCTGAGGTTCATGTTGTACCAGTTCATTTCAGTCAGAACAGGTCTGTGTTTAGAGGGGTTTATACACAGAGACACAGTAAAATGCCTTACAAACATAACTGGGAACTTAACATGCATAGTAACATAATTGATGAGGCTGAAAAAAGACATGTGTCCATAAAGTCCAGCCTATGCAAAAAAACACCCCTGTTGATCCAGAAGAAGGCAAAAAGCCCCAAGTGGGTAAAAAAATTCCTTCCTGACTCCAAATGGCAGTCAGATAGTTCCCTGGATCAGCAACCTATCTGTATTGAAGCCATCTGTCATAATTTTCAATATTGTTCTGTGCTAGAAAGGCATCCATTACTTTTTTGAAAGCAGTTGCGTTATCTGCAAGTACAACATCCCGAGGCAAAAAATTCCATAGCTTTACCACCCTTAATGTAAAGAATCCCTGCCTTTGTTTTAGTCAGAAGTCCTTTCTTCTAGTCTTAATGGATGACCTCTTGTCCTTAGATCAGCTCTTGGCATAAATAATTCATTGGACAGTTCTTTGTATTGACCTTGAAAGTATTTGTAAATAGTAATCATATCACCCCTTAGATGTCTCTACAGTGGATATAAAAAGTCTACACACCCCTGTTAAAATGCCAGGTTCTTGTGATGTTAAAGAATGAGACACAGATAAATCATATCAAAACTTTTTCCACCTTTAATGTGACCTATAACGTGAACAATTCAATTGCAAAACAAACTGAAATCGTTGAGGGGGAAAAATAAAAAAACTCACAATAACCTGGTTGCATAGGTGTGCACACCCTCTTATAACTGGGGATGTGGCTGGGTTCAGAATTAACCAATCACATTCAATCCCATGTTAAATAGAAGTCATTACACACCTGTCATCATTTAAAGTGACTCAAATTAATCACAAATAAAGTTCAGCTGTTCTAGTAGGATTTATCTGACATTTGCTTAGTTGCATCTCAGAGAAAAAGCCATGGTCTGCAGAGAGCTTCCAAAGCATCAGAGGCATCTCATTGTTGAAAGATATCAGTCAGGAGAAGGGTACAAAAGAATTTCCAACGCATTAGATATACCATGGAACACAGTGAAGACAGTCATCATCAAGTGGAGAAAATATGGCACTACAGAGACATTACCAAGAACTGGACGTCCCTCCAAAATTTATGAGAAGAAAATTGGTCAGGGAGGCTTCCAAGAGGCCTACTGCAACATTAAAGAAACTGCAGGAATTTCTGGCAAGTACTGGCTGTGTGCTACATGTGACAACAATCGCCCGTATTCTTCATATGAATGGGCTATGGGATAGGGTGACAAGACAGAAGCCTTTTCTTACAAAGAAAAACATCCAAGCCCAGCTGAAGTTTGCAATAACAAACATCAAGTCCCCCAAAAGCACGTGAGAAAATGTGTTATGGTCTGATGAAACCAAGGTTGAACTTTTTGGCCATAATTCCAAAAGGTATGTTTGGCGCAAAAACGACACTGCACATCACCCAAAGAACACCATACCCACAGTGAAGCATGGTGGTGGCAGCATCACGCTTTGGGGCTGTTTTTACTCAGCTGGATCTGGGGCCTTAGTCAGGGTGGAGGGAAAGCTGAAGATGAAGAGGAAGTTCACCTTTCAGCACGACAACGACCCAAAGCACACATCCAAATCCACAAAAGCATGACTTCACCAGAAGAAGATTAACATTTTGGAATGGCCAAGCCAGAGCCCAGACCTTAATCCAATTGAACATCTGTGGGGTGATCTGAAGAGGGCTGTGCACAGGAGATGTCCTCACAATCTGACAGATTTGGATCCCTTTTGCAAAGAAGAGTGGGCAAATATTGCCATGTCAAGATGTTCCATGCTAATAACTCCTACCCAAAAAGACCCATTGCTGTAATAAAATCAAAAGGTGCTTCAACAAAACATTAGTGTGCACACGTATGCAACCAGGTTATTGAGAGTCTTTTATTTTTCCCCCTCAACGATTTCAGTGTGTTTTGCAATTGAATTGTTCATGTTATAGGTCACATTAAAAGTGGAAAAAGTTCTGACATGATTTATCTTTTTCTCATTCTTTTACATTACAAGAACCTGGTATTTTAACAGGGGCGTGTAGACTTTTTATATCCACTGTATGCCTCTGCTCTAATGTAAGCAAAGGCAGTTTGGCTAGTCTCTCGTTATAACGCAGATCCTCCAATCCCTTTATCAGCTTTGTTGCACGGCTCTGTACCCTTTCCAGTTCAACAATGTCTTTTTTAAGAACAGGCGCCCAAAATTGTACTCCATATTCTAGATGAGGCCTAACCAAGGATTTATACAGAGGTAGGATAATATTAGCATCCCTTGCATCTGCACCTCTTGTTATGCAGGCTAGTACTCTATTTGCTCTTGCAGCAGATGAGTGGCTCTGCACACTACTGTGAAGACTATCAGTAATCCTAAATCTTTCTCTAATGAGGATTCCCCAAGCTGTTTCCCATTTAGAGTATATGTAGCAAGTTTGTTTCTACAGCCCAAATGCATAACTTTACATTTATCTACATTAAATGACATCTGCCACTTTTCTGCCCATTCACTTAGTTTATCTAAATTCTTCTGTAGGGAAAAAACATCGAGCTCTGTATGTATTTCCCTACATAGTTTAGTGTCATCGGCAAAGATTGAGACGCTACTTTCAATTCCCACTTCTAGATCATTAATAAACAAATTAAAAAGCATTGGGCCCAGGACTGAACCCTGTGGCACCCCACTTAAAACTTTAGACCAATTTGAAAAGCCTCCATTTAGAACAACTCTCTGCTATCTATCATTTACCCAGTTCTCAATCCATGTACAGATAACACCGCCCAAACCGAAGCCTTTTAATTTATGCTGTAACCTGTTGTGAGGCACTGTATCAAAGGCTTTTGCAAAACCCCATATACTACATCAACAGCAATTCCCTGTCCAAATTACTACTTACTCTTTCATAAAATGCAAGTAAATTAGTCTTCATGAAACCATGCTGATTCCTACTAATAATTTTGTCTGTCTTCACATTGTTCTGAATAGTGTCAGTTAGTAACCCTTCTAGTATCTTACCCACTATGGAAGTCAAGCTCACAGGTCTATAATTTCCTGGTTTAGATCTTGCTCCCTTTTAAACAATGGAACTACATCAGCTTTCCTCCAATCACAGGGCACTATGCCTGATAAAACTGAATCAATAAATATTAAGTATAATGGTCTTGCTATTACTGAACTAAGTTCCTTAAGTACCCCTGGGTGTATACCATCAGGTCCAGGTGCTTTATTCACCATAACCCTCTCTAGTTTCTTTTGGATCTTGTCCTTAGTAAGCCATGTACATGATGGAGAAAATTCTGTGGTTTTGTCCATTTGCCCATAGCCTGTCATTGCTGCTTTCTTTGTATATACAGAAGCAAAGAATGTATTTAGGGTGTCAGCCATAGCCTTATCCTCACTACTCAATTCACCTGTCTCAGTCCTAAGAGGACCAATATCAACCTTAACATTTTTATTAATATACTTATAGAATTGTTTAGGGTGTTTCTTGCATTCATTTGCAATATATTTCTCCTTTTTAATTTTAGCTAGCTTAATTGCTTGTTTGCAGATTTTATTACCGGTACATTCTTTGTATTTTTTAAATGATGCATCTGACCCATTTACTTAAACACTTTAAAAGCCTGTTTCTTATTTCTCATTTCCCTGCAAACCTCATTATTAACCCCTAGAGTGCCAAGCTCTTAAAGAGTACGAGATGGCACAGCTGTACCTGCTGTGCCAAGCTTGTACGCTGTAAGTGCCTGGCATTCTTGGCTGTAACTGCCTGGCATTCTTGGGGAGGTATGAGAATCACTCCTCATGCCTCCCCAGTTATTGATCTCCCAGCCAATCTTGCTGGGAGATCAATAAACACAAAGGATATACGAAGTTTCTCCTTTTTCTTCTCTCCTACCCGAACTTCCAGGTAGCAGTGGGTGGGACCGGGAGAAGCCTCCCAACGTCATCGGTGACATGGTCACTGATGATAGGGAAGTTTCCCCGGTCCCGTTCACTCTTACCGGTAGTAGGAGAGAAGGGCAGGAGAGCTTTTGCTCTTGTGTGGTCGCCTTATGAGGGGACACCAGGAGGGGTACTGATGTCCCCCACAAGGTCTGAAAACATAAAATTAAAAGGGCAAAGTAACCCTGTGAGTGCCGCAGGGGTCCCCAGCACATTGCTTTGCCATGTGCTGGAGACCCCTGTGGCACTCACATGGTCACTTCTTTTGGGGGGATTTTTTTTTTTTTAAGCAAGACCTCATTGGAGGGATCAGGGGAGGTCCTGATGCCTCTCAATGAGGTCTATAATTAAAAAAATTAAATTTAACCCTGTGTGTGCCACGGGGGGTCCAATGCAGCACCCCCTCCTGTGGCACACACTGGGCTTTTACCATTACTTTGTTATCAGAGATTGTTGGGGGGCCATCAGGACCCCAACAAGCTCTGATTACAAAGTAATGATAAAAAAAATTTAACCCTTTGAGTGCCACAAGGATCCAATGCATTGCTTTGCAATGCGCTGGAGACCCCTGTGGCACTCACAGGAACACTTATTCTGATTTACTTTTTTTTTTTTTGTAAGACCTCATTGGGGGATCAGGGGGGTCCTGATACCCCTCAATGAGGTCAATAATAAAAAAATGTAAATTAAAAAAAAAAAATTAACCCTGTGTGTGCCACAAGTACATCCCCCCCTCCTCTGGCACACACAGGGCTTTTATCATTACTTTGTTATCAGAGATTGTTGGGGGGGCCATCAGGATTGGTCCCGATAGCCACTCAACAAGCTCTGATTACAAAGTAATGATAAAAAAAAATAACCCTCTGAGTGCCACAAGGATCCAATGCATTGCTTTGCAATGTGCTGGAGACCCTTGTGGCACTCACAGAGTCACTTCTTTTGTGGACATATTTTTTTTTGACTAAGACGTCATTGGGGTGGGGGATCGGGGGGTCCTGATGCCCCACAATGAGGTATATAATATACAAGAAAAAAAAAAAAATTAACCCTGTGTGTGCCACTGGGAGGGGGGGTTCAATGCAGACCCCCTTCCTGTGGCACACACAGGACTTTTTATCATTACTTTGTGATCAGAGCTTGTTTGGTGGCCATCTGAATACAAAGTAATGATTAAAAAAAAAAATTAACCCTTTTAGTGCCACAGGGGCCCAGTGCATTGCTTTGCAATCCACTGGACACCCCTGTGGCACACACATGATTTTTTTCCCCTTTTATTTTTTATTTAGACCTCATTGTATGGGTTCTGATGCCCCCAACGAGGTGTACACAAAAATATTGGGGGGAAAAGCCAAAAAAAATACACGTGTCACAGGGGGGGTCCCCCTGTGACACACACACTTTTTTCTTTTTTTTCATTATTCTGTTTTTAGACCTTGATGGGGGACACCAGGAATGTCCCTGATACCGCCTCTCCAACAAGGTATGAATACAAATTAATAATTAAAAAAAAAACTCTGTGTGCAACTGGGGGTCCAACTCATTGCTTTGCAGTGCACTGGGCAGCCCTGTGGCATGCACACAAAATGCCTCCAATCCCCCCACCACCACATACCGTATCCCCCTGCCTGGTTCCACAGCCAACTGGCAGTCCCATTCCCCAGCCTGACCCCCAGCCTGTTTCCACTGCCTACTGGTAGACTCAAAGTACCAGTATGCACTAGATTCAGGCCGGGAATCAAACTTTGTATGAGGGGGACATACAGTGCACACTGGTAGTCACAGATCCCCCATATACACTATCAGACACTGCCCCACCATCACCACCATCCTTGCTCCTCTGCTCATACCCACACAAACTGCCTAATCCCTCACCCTCCCACACACTTTGTTAAACTGGTAGTCACAGGTCCACACGTACACCGGCTGACGCCCTAGCTTCTTTCATCTGTTAGCCTTAAAATCACATATACACTGTTTGTTTTCCCACCTCTGTTTCACTGGTAGCTACGCTCCTGTCACCCAAATTGGTATGTCAACCCACAGCAGTGGGGTACCATTTTTCTTAGGCTGGTAAGAAGTCCTCCTAGGAAATCCCACTCCATTGTACCATTTTAGTATCTGATGTGTAAAAAAAATGTTTTTTTTCCTGTAGCACCACATTCTGTAAATACTTGTGCACACTAACTTAGGGGTAAAAAGGCAAGTGACCCCTCATTCTTCTTTCCAAGATTTATTTATCTACCTTTTCTTCACGTCTGAAGATGTTATAGCCATTTTCGTACAGACAAGTCACGTTTGAGAAAATGTTAGACACATCAGAGGTTGTAGTAGGTGTAGTTTTCTACTTCTAGCACCCACTAAGGTAGGTCAACTCATACCAATGGGGTTTCGTTTGACTCCTAAGAGCAACAGCTAACGAATGCAGTTGAAAATTCCATGGTTTTCAGAGTTCCATACATTTGAAGGGGCAGAAATGTAAAAAAATAACTTTTTTTTCATTAGCGCCACCACCTAGAAGCATTTGTGCACACCAGCCTTTGGGTAAGAAGGTAAGTGACCCCTCATTAGATGCGGCAGGTTGTTTTCTTTCCAAAATGGCATTGTTTCTCTATCTTTCCTGCATATCTATTATGGTTATAACCATTTTAGTGCAAGCAGATAATTTAAAAAACAAAAGTGTCAGGTTTATGTATGTGTTCCTAGCACCCACATATTGTATGTTAACCCACAAAAATGGGTTACCATTTTTCTCATGTTGGTAGCAGGTACTGAATACAGCAGGAAATGTTATGGTTTTCAAAGATTTTGTATCTTTGAAGTGGTGGAAATGTAAAAATACATGTATTTATTCCCATAGCACCACTTTTGGAAATATTTGTGCACTTCAGCCCAGGGGGTAGAAAGACAAGTGATCCCTCATTTGATGCGGGAGAATGTCTACTTTCCAAAATGGTATACCTTTTATACCTTTCCTTCATGTCTCTAACAGTTATGAACATTTTAGTACAAGCAGCCATTTTCGAGGAAGCAAACAGGTAGGTGTAGTTATGTGTTTCTGGCACCCCTAAGGTAGGTCGACTGATTTCAGTAGGGTGTCATTTTTCTCCTAAGAGCACTAGCTAATGAATACAGTTGGAAATTCCATGGCTTTCACAGATTTATGTACAGATGAAGGGGCAGAAATGTAAGAAAATTCAATTTTTTTTACTATAGTGCCACCTTCTGGAAGCATTTGGGCACAACAGGCTTGGGGTAAGAAGGCAATTCATCCCTCATTAGATGCGACAGGTTGTCTTCTTTCCAAAATGGTATGGTTTGTTAGCCTTTCTTCAATTGTCTAGTTGTTATAATCATTTGTGTATAGACAAGTAATGTTTGAGAAAATGTTAGAAAATTTAGAGGTTGTAGTAGGTGTCTTTTTGCACTTCTAGCGTCCCCTGAGGTAGGTCAACCCCCATACCAATGGGGTGTCATTTTTCTCCTAAGAGCATTAGCTAATGAATATAGTTGGAAATTCCATGGTTTTCACAGATTTCAGTACAGTTGAAAGGGCAGAAATGTAAGAAAATGCCATTTTTTTCCTATAGTGCCACCTTCTGGAAGCATTTGGGCACAACAGGCTTGGGGCAAGAAGGCAAGTTACCCCTCATTAGATGCGGCAGGTTGTCTACTTTTCAGAAATATATAGTTTTATATAGTTATTCCACTGTTTTAGGGTAGTTTTACCACAAAACCCTAGAATGCGAATATTATTTTATAAAGTTGAAAATGTCATTTTGCGCTGCTGGTGATTAGGGCTCTGCTCTATCCATGGACGTAGGTAAAACTATACAAATTTGGTATTCATATACTCGGGGACTTGGGGCTTTTTCAAATAATTGAAACTTTTTCAATCAAGGTAAATGTTTTTGATACATAGTATGTGATTTTAGCAAAATGAGTAAATGTTCACTTTTTTAGTCATTATGACATCATAGCTTTTTGCATGATGTAAAATTATTTTCATGTAAGGTACCACAAGAAAGCCCAATTTGTTCTGAAAAAAACAATATATAGTTTTCCATATGTAACTAAAAATTACCAGAGTAAATCAAGCCTAAACGGAAGGATAGCAAAAATGCTGAAAAAGTGTCTGGCCTGCAGGGTACAGGAAATGGCCCAAGCATCTGGCACTGAAGGGGTTAAGCAACATTGGTTTTATTTTACTCCTCTTGTGCTTATTCCCCAATGGGATATATTGACGTGTATATTTGTTTAAGAGCATTTTAAACACATTACATGATTCTTCTGCATTTTTATCTTTGAAAATTACATCACACTGAATAGCTTCTTTTAGCTTTGTAAAATGAGCCTTTTTAAAATTGAATGTTTTGGTTAAACCCTTGCTATTGGGTTTCTCATAACAAATTTCAAAGGAAACCATATTATGGTCACTGCTGCCCAAATGTTCCCTTACTTGTATATTGTTTAACATGTCAGAATTGTTTGTGGGCACAAGGTCAAGCAACGCCTCTTTTCTAGTTGGCTCCTCTACTAGTTAGGACATAAAATTATTATTTTATCATACTTATAAAAAAATATTTCCCTTTGTTGTACCTGAAGTCATATTTCTCCAGTTAATTTCAATATAGTTGAAATATCCCATTATAATTACCTTTCTTGACCTAGAAATCTTTTTCATTTGCAGTAAAAGTTGGGCTTCTTCCAATTCCCCAATATTAGGTGGCTTGTAGCAAATCAAAAGAAAAAAGAACAGCTTACAGCGCTAACTCACTTTAGTACATAACCATATATGTGTATATCTGTATAATACTTTTTAATCATTTATTTTACATGAAATGTCCATTGATAAAATTGGGGTTACTGAAGTGTGCAGCAAGGAATGAGTGGGTTGTAGCAAATCCCCACAAATATCTTTTTATTATGTGTGCCCCCAGTGTGTATTTAAACCCACATGGTGTCTACCTTTTCATTGGAACCTTCATTTATATCTTACTGTATACTAGGTTTTAAGGCATGCTTTACTTATAAGCATACCCCTCCTCCCATTTTATTAACCATATCTCTCTTAAAAAGTGAATAACCCTATAGATTGACTGCTAAGTCATATGTATCATATAACCAGGTTTCAGACACACCAATTAGATCATATTGCTCATGTATTGCAGTAATTTCTAGTTCCCCCATCTTACCAGCCAGACTGCGAGCATTTTTGTGCATACGTTTTATCTTTTTTCGATTCTTAAAGATTTCATCTTTGTCAAATGTATTTGTCTTTTATCAGGCTGTAACAATGGTAACTCCCCATAAGATGAACTAGCCCATTCCCCCGCTCCACCCCCGTGCCCCTTCTCTAATCCCATTTCCTCACTTATACTGCCTTCCCTGTCCTGTGTTGTAGCACCCCCTCTTTCTAGTTTAAAGTGTCCTCCAGCCCTCTAAACATCCTAACGCTCAGCACCGTGGCCCCCCTTCCTCTAAGGTGCAATCCATCACGACTATAAAGATTGCCCCCAAGGGAAAAGGCTGCCCAGTGCTCTAGGAACCCAAACCCCTCCTGCTTACACCAAGTCTTTAGCCACGTATCTAACTCTACTCTCCCGTTGCCTTTCTAATGTATCTCATGGCACGGGTAGTATTTCAGAGAATACTATCTTAGAGGTCCTTTGATGTGTGGACTCCCAGAGGGGAGTTCTGTGGTGACACTGAGGGGAGAAAAATGACGCAATTGCGTAAAAAAAAGAGTGTGGGGGCTTAGCTGCCATGAAAAAAGTGGTAAAAATAGTCTGGGAAGGAGGAGAAGTGGTCAGCAGTGGGAAAGAGCAGAAGTGGGCAGTGTTTCAGTAGAAACTCCCCACACCAGGAGAATCATCCTCTGTCCTGGAGACTCGGTAATTACAAGCCAAAACCGGAGTCTTCAGGGCAAATCCGGAGAGTTCCCATCTATGCTTACACCCATAATTATACAGATACACATTAAAAGGTCTTACACACATAATTATATAGAGTAGGATGTCTTACACACATAATTATAAGTAAAATGTCTTACACATATAAACACAAAGACCTGTAAAAAGTCTTACACACATAATTATTCACAGAGACACTGTAAAATGTCTTACTGTTATGAACTTACTAGGAGCGCCCAGTATAAACTGGCTGAGATGTACCTTGCAGAGGAAGATCTCCACAAATTATTTACAGACTGCTAATTTAATATGTAAAAGTACAGGGAACAGAGAACAATACAGTAATTTTGTAGGCCTCAGTGAGCCAGGGGCTAGAGTTTGCAGGTTGGGGAGCGTAGCTAGCAACTGGTGGCTGCACTAAGCAAGCCTTGCTGCTGCCTAGGCCATGTCAGAGGTGCTGGCTGTGAAGCTAGATAACAGGATGGTTGTCATAGGACACAGATAACTACTCACTGAGTCAGGAATCAGCCTATTTAACCTACCGGCATTATAGTTGTCTCTGTCGTAGGTGAGAACTGGAACATCAGTCTTAGAACCAAGGGTCACAAAGTTACCATTGACAGGGGCTCAAAACAGAGATACTTGACGGCGTCAAACTTGACTTGGTCATCGACAGCACTGAACACGACACACTGGGCACAGAAGACCCCTGGGAGTCGAAGGAAGAGTAATCAACGAGCCAAGTTGGTAAAAGGCAGGCAAAGACTGTACCAGAGATGAGGCAAAAGAATAGTCGAACAAGCCAGGGTGAAAACCAGTCTACAAAAAAAAAGATGTATAAACAGGCTGAGGTCAGAACCTATACATGAAATCGAAGCAATTCAGGAGACAAAAGACGTAGTCGAGGAAAGCTGGGTCGAACACTGGAATCACTGGAACCAATAGGAACACTAGGAACTTGATAAAAGTAATGCTTTGATCACGCACAGACACAAGAGTGCTAGCGCTTGATAAAGGATCAAACAACAGCATCACAACAACAAGGCGGAGAAACAAAAAAGGAAAATCAGAATACCTGGCAAGAATGCCATTAAAACCCCGGAGGAACATGACACTCACACACACAATTATACACAGTAAAATGTCTTATGTAATTATACACATTAGGATGTCTTACACAAAATTATATACAGGTACATATTAGGATGTCATGGTAAAGTCATAAAGAAAGCTATCTTGTACACACATAAGCATATAATGGTACATAGTATGCTTTTCATGCACAATCATGTACTGTCCCCGGAGAACTTGTCTGGGAGGTGCATTTGGGATTCTGAAGAAGGTCTTTGGGCAGACATAGCAGGACCAGCCAGAGCAGTAACAGAGGAGCCAGCAGAAAGCAGATCCTGGACTTGAGCATGCGATTGTGCCATGCCAATCTGCAGCTCAACCACTGCCTGAGAAAGGCATGGTATGCAGAGCCTGGGCTAGCCCTATGGGATCCAATTTAAGGCTCAGTTATTCTGCCAAGAGAGTAGAAAAGTACCAGTACCACCACGGAGAAGCTAGCAAGGAACGGATAGGAAGCAGTGCTAGGGAGAAGAGTAGCCCTATTGGGAGTGTTCTTACTGCAGTACATAGCTGAGGTTAGAGGTGCTGGTCACAGAGCCAGGTAGCAGGATGAACACTCTCTCAGGCTAGGGAACACTTGGATGGTTCTGGAGGCAAGATCCAGAAGACGAAACAGGTCAAGGCAATATACAAGGGTGCTGGATTACATTATTTATATCGTTGAGATAACTCCTTTATACATTAACAGCACTCAATTTAGCCCTTTGAGTGCCAGAGAGGTAACTAATGCATTGCACCACAACGCATTGGATGCCTTTCCAGCACTCAAATGGTTAACTGTGACATGACACACCACTGTATACTGCATGGCATTCTATGGCTTAACATGCTGATATAAGTCTCTGTCTCTCACATAATCTTTTATTTTGTGCTTGCCACTTCTACATGCCAAATACACACAGAGGCATAATACTGTAATTCTGCCCCAAAGTAAAGGAAATAACAATTCATTGACTTCACTGTTTCAGGACCACATTGGGGATGGCAATACGTTGTGAAGTGATGTCCTCTGGTCCTTAGAGAGCAACAGTTGTCTTCTAACTCTGAATACTGCAGATATTCACTTCAATACAACATCGTTACCTACACAGCACTGTAAAGCTCCTTCACTAATCCCAGGGTGGCCACAGCCACTCAGAAGCTACAGATCTGGGGGACCAGCAAGAGCCCGATCCTCCACACACGGGGGGCAGCTATCACTCTGTCAGTGTACCCTCTGTGTGTGTGTGTCTGTTGCGTGTGTGCATGTCGGTTACGCATGTGTGTGCATGTATGTTGCACATGTCTGTTGCGTGTATGTGTGTACATCTATGTTACATGTGTGAGTATGCATGTCTCTCACTGTGTATGTGTCTGCCTGTGTGTTGCATATGTCTGTGTTTATCAGTGTGTCTACATTTCAGACAGGTACGCCCAACGGTCATAACATAACGGGCAACATTGTCCCACATTGCTAGTAAAAATATACAGGTGTACAGCGGGATCCCTTACACACATAATCCATATACAAGCACATGGTAGGATTTTTTACATATGATACACAAATCTGTCTACAGGCAGATACAGATAGTCCTTACACTGACATGCCTTATCTACACACAGACATACACAGGCGCACACATACACACAATCACATACAGGTAAAGAGTAGAATATCTTACATACCATGGGCATAATCATGTATGGCTAAATACTTGGATGCCTTACTCACACACAGTCATGTGCATGTAAATAATGAGATGCATAGATACAAACATACGTAATCATATACAGTCAAAGATACTGATCAGCAAAAGCAACAAAATGTTGACTGACTTTGCTGATGATGGTGGCATTGATGTCTTGACTGATCTCCTCAAAGTAACATACAGAAAAAAATGAGTAATTCCAGAGGACTATTATTATTATTCTTTATTTATATAGCGCCAACCATTTCTGCAGTGCTGTACAACTGGGAATAGACATACAGAGATATTAAATAGTACAATCAAATGTGGAGAACAGAAGGATCAGAGGGCCCTGCTCGTGAGAGCTTACAGTCTAGAGGACAGTGAGTTTGACACAGAAGGAATTGTATTGGGTGTAAGTGTCTCCTGCCACATGAACTACCAGTCAGTGGGTGGGAGAGAGAAGTGGTTGAGTGCAGTGGTCCAGGGTAGGGGTGATTCTTGGTGAAAGTTTATGGAGGCAGTTGATAGGCTTCCCTGAAGAGGTGAGTTTTCAGGGAGTGTCTGAAGATTTGAAGGCTGGGGGAGAGTCTGATGGGGCGGGGGAGGTAATTCCAGAGTTGAAGTGTAGTACGGGAGAAGTCCTGTAGGTGGGAGTGGGAGGATGTAATAAGAGCTGTGGAGAGGAGAAGGTCGTGTGCAGAACGAAGATGGCGAGAGGGAGTGTATTTGGAAATGATAGATGAAATATGGGGGGGGGTGTTAGTGAGGGCTCTATAAATTAGCACCAGAGTTTTAAATTGAATGCTGTATGCTAATGGGAGCCAGTGTAGGGATTAACAGAGGTGTTTGGTGTTAGAGAAGCGATGAGTGAGGTAGATTAGTCTTGCAGCAGAGTTCACTATGGACTGTAGTGGGGTTAGTCGGGTGAGGGGAAGGCCAAATAGTAATGAGTTACAGTAGTCAAGATGGGACATGATGAGTGTTTGGATTAGCATTTTGGTAGTGTCTTGTATGAGAAAGGGTCGGATTCTAGAGATGTTGTGGAGGTGGAATGAGTTGGAGATTGACTGGATGTGAGGAATGAAGGATAGGGCAGAGTCAAATGACCGCCAGGCAACGTGCTGTAGGGGTTGGTGTGATGGTAGTGTTGTTAACAGTGAGGGTAATATCTGGGGTAAGGCTAGTTGGAGAGGGAGGGAAGATAATTAGTTCAGTTTTGCCAAGGTTGTTTGTGTTGACGGGAGGACATCCAGGAAGACACAGCAGACAGACAGTCAGATACTTAGGACAGGAGGGAAGGGGAGAGGTCTGGGGAGGAGAGATAGATTTGAGTGTCATCAGCATAGAGATTATGGTGAAACCCAAAGGAGTTTATTAGTTTTCCAAGGGACGCAGTGTAGATTGAGAAGAGCAATGGTCCCAGGAATGATCCTTGAGGCACTTCAATAGACAGTGGGAGGGGTGGGGAGGTGGACCCAGAGTTGGAAACACTGAAGGAGCAGTTGCAGAGATAAGATGAAAACCAGGAGAGTGCAATGTCACAGTGACCAAGGGAGTGGAGGGCTTGGAGGAGGAGTAGGTGATCTACTGTGTCAAAGGCCGCTGACTGGTCCAAGACTTTGAGTAGGGAGTAGTGGCCTTTTGACTTTGTGGAGAGTAAGTCGTTAGCCAGTTTAGTGAGGGCAGTCTCAGTGGAGTGATGAGAGCAAAATCCAGATTGCAAGGGATCTAGCATGGAATGGGATCAGAGGAATTTAGTGAGACGGTTATATGCGAGACGCTCAAGGAGCTTGGAGGCAAATGGGAGTAGAGAAATTGGCCGGTAATTTGACAGTGAGTTTGGGTCTAGGACGGGCTTCTTTAGGATAGGTATGATAAGTGCATGTTTGAAAGAGGATGGGAAGGTGCCAGTTGACAGAGAGAGGCTGAATAAGTGAGTAAGGATTAGAGTTAGTAGAGGAGAAAGTTCTTGAGTCAGCTGAGACAGAATTGGGTCGAGAGGACTGCCTCATATCAACCTACATCACTTTTGCCAAAAAGTGAATGCTAAGCTCTGTGAAGAACACGGGACAGCAAGTCTCGTGAGTCACGTACTGACAATATTCCTGAAAATAATCCATAGAAGAACCTATAACAGATGTGAAGAGATGCCGTTTGCATTACCACAATGGTCATGGTACAAGGGACGCCTTATTCTACATGCAAGTACTGGTGAAGCAATCCCAGGATATAACTGAGGATATTTACTCATGTTTTACCAAATATAAGAAAGCATTTGATAAGTTGTAGCAAGGGAAATTGCTGGAACGTCTGGAACATCTCCCTGACTATTAGAAAACCCATCTGTACATGAGACCTTGCCATTTGACGTAGAGTTAATCTGGGGAGTGCAACACCACCACTCTGTCACTCTAAGAAACATAAGCTAAAAAGTGAACTAAATGTTTTTATGGGGCAAACCGACTGCAACATAGGGGTCAAATAAAAATTCTCAAAATTCTGATTGATTTAAATGGGACTTATTTTACCCCTTGAATGTGTGATATGTCTCCAGTGCATTGCAAAGCGTTCAAGACATCTCTAGCCCCATATAATTTCAAAGTGAATTTGGGGAAGGTTTATTTGTCCTCTATTGTGCAGTTGGTATGCTCCAGAATTTTAATTTTTTTGTTTTGTTTTTGGTATAAGGCATTAACCCTTTGAGTTCCAGAGAGGTATACAATGTCTGACACTAAAATGGTTAAGGATTACTGATATTTTCTCACATTTATCAACATACTGAAATAATCCAGAGGATTATTTTAACTCCTTGTATATTTTTTTATTCATGCTGCCTGATATGCTGTCCTTAAAGGGGCACTTAAACAACTTTGGTGATATTAAAAGAGCTTTTAAATCCATCACTATGTTGGATTAGCTTTTTTATTTATATCTCTAGACTGTAAGCTCTAGCGAGCAGAGCCATCTGATCCTTCTGTTCAGAGTGTACTATTTAATACCTCTGTATGTCTATTCCCAATTGTACAGCTCTGCGGAATTAGTTGGTGCTATATAAATAAAGAATAATAATAATGATTTTATTTAGACATGCAGGCTCTTCCTGTATTAGTCCTAAATTACCTCCTCCACTCTCTGACACTTAATCTTATCAGTCTTAGGGGAGGTGGGCAATGTATTGCTGAGCAATGCCAGTGCGTGGGGGAGGTAATGCAGGGATAAGGCAGGAAGTCAGTGCTAGGGGAGGTGGGCAATGCATTGTTAGGCAGTGTCAGAGAGTGGAGGAGGTAATGTAAGGCTATGACATGAAGTGGATTACATACTTCCCCGGTACCAAATCCCTCTGTCCCTCTTTCCCACCCTGGTGTCCCTCTTTTTAGGAGCTCATTCTGTGTGGTGTGTATATAAATGTATCACACTGATCCACTTAAATAAAACTCATATTAATGTGTGTTTAATCCTCAGAATGTGTGTTTATAAGTCATTCTGTATAAAATCCTAAAGTCTTGTTCTAAATCATTTATTCAGTTACACAAAAAGATGTCAATAATTCATGAAGTAACCTAAAAATTATTGGTAATACAACACCCACTGTCCACACCTCCAGCAACATCACCTAAAACAAAAGTGTCCCTCTTTGGCCATATGGAATGTTGGGAGGTATGGAATTAATGTGTTATATTTACATAGACTGAGGCTGATGTACTAAGATGAACCAAAGCAATCCTGACACAAATAAATTCAGCAGTACTATTGTGCAGGACTTCCAACAGCTGGGTACAGGGAGTACCTATGTATAGGGCCTGGCCAAGCAGCGGACCCACTTTCCTGCAGTTCAGTGGAATAACAGAGGCCCCTGTGATGCAGAGGGACCTTTTGTCAAAAGAGGCCCCAGATATGCAGACTCCAGTATAATTTTTTGGGGGGAGTGGAGCACTTGAACACACTGTAGTCATGCTGTCCTCCACTGTGGTGGCACAATTCTATGTCCTCCTCTCTCTTACCTGATACTTATAGGTTGCACTAAGGAGAACATTGCTTCTACAATGTGCTCAAGTTCTCCATTCCCTACAGAAAATAAAAAGGTACAGGGAAATAAGACAAGTGTACAGGCTGTGTCTGTATTTGAGGGAGGGGCGGTAGGGTATTTAGTACCCCGCTACCGCCTCTCTATGAGACGTCCTTGCAGTTGTTGGCGTCTCCTCATCAGTAGTTGACGGTCATGTCAAATTGTGACGTCAGTAGGTCGCGATGGCCCGTCAGCTGCACGCTTCACTCCTCACAGCGCTTGCCAGCAAGCGGGCACCCAGAACAATCAAATCCAGGCAGCATTTCTCCAAAATAGTATGTATCTGAGGCAAATTATATTACTCTGATATGTTTCGCTAATGAAGATTTCCCATTCCACTGCCAATCCTAGGTCTCTGGTCCTATTGGGCTGCTCAGTGTGATGCTGTGTGGCGATGCAGTGAGATAAATGACGAAATTTGGCACTTCTGCCGCATACAGTCCATGAACCATGTTTTGGGGCTCTTTAATGATTGCAAAGTTATATTTGTAGGCAACAACATAATCAGCATTTTAGGGGTTGATTATACTTAATATAAATAGACTTTTCTGTAAAATATGCGTATCGTGGTAATAGACAATAACGATCGCAGTATTGATTGATGTTTATATAGAATTTCATGACAGTTTAGAGATGCAAATTCATTAGTATCTTGTTTTCTTCGGTATTTTGAGAAACTACAGAAGGTGGCATTGCTTATCTTTTCTAACAGCATGGACCATGCCTCCTTCATGATCTCAGCAATCATCCAGGTACTGATATATGAATGGTTAACTTTAAACCTCTTTTTGAGTGTCAGGGGTATGCAGTAATCAGCTCTCTGGCACTCAAGTGGTTAATTTCGGCCAGTTTATTTTCTCCTCGGCATGTACTATGCCAGCTCCCTTGCAACTAATTAATCCTAGTGACAATTAAGAGCAGCAGTGTTTATTTAAAACTGGACCGGTAGGTAATTGCCCTTCAAGTCTTATCACTATTTTATTTACAGCATTAATATTTTCCTATTGGTAAGCAGATTTCCTGCAGCATTTTCTTCCTCATTTTATAGTTATCAATCAGCAAGAAGAGCATCTCCTCCCATGGTTTCTACCTGTTATCTACAAGTACCAGTCTATAGCATTCCGCATTCATGGATCCCTCCCAATGTAAGTACAAAAAAAAAAAACTCCCGTCAGAGGTCCCATTTCAATTCACCGTTAGCCTGACTCCAGTCAGAGGATCCTTTTTCGCAAACCCTAAACCTTCCTCCTGTCAGAGGTCCCATTTCAATTCACCATTAGCCAGACTCCCTTCACAGGCTCCTTTTTCGCAAACCCTAAGCCTCCTTCCCATCAGAGGTCCCATTTCAATTCACCGTTAGCCAGACTCCCGTCAGAGACTCCTTTTTCGCAAACCCTAAGCCTTCCTCCCATCAGAGGTCCCATTTCAATTCACCATTAGCCATACTCCCGTCAGAGGTTCCTATTTCGCAAACCCTAAGCCTTCCTCCCATCAGAGGTCCCATTTCAATTCACCATTAGCCAGACTCCCATCAGAGGTTCCTATTTCGCAAACCCTAAGCCTACCTCCCATCAGAGGTCCCATTTCAATTCACCGTTAGCCAGACTCCCGTCAGAGACTCCTTTTTCGCAAACCCTAAGCCTTCCTCCCATCAGAGGTCCCATTTCAATTAGCCATACTCCCGTCAGAGGTTCCTATTTTGCAAACCCTAAGCCTTCCTCCCATCAGAGGTCCCATTTCAATTCACCATTAGCCAGACTCCCGTCAGAGGTTCCTATTTCGCAAACCCTAAGCCTACCTCCCTTCAGAGGTCCCATTTCAATTCACCGTTAGCCAGCCTTCCATCAGCGGTTCCTTTTTCACAAACCCTAGGCCTACCTCCCGTCAGAGGTTCCATTTCTGCTGGCTCCCCTCAGAGGTTTTCTTTTTTTCTCTTACTTTAAGCTTGCTTCCCATCAGAAGTGCTTCAGTTCATTTATTCCCAGTAAGCATCCCGTCAATAGCCCGGTTTAGTTACTAATTGCTCTACTCTAAACACCTATTTCTGCACTCCCTCTTTAAGCATGATTACGTTTATTGGTCGATACCTCCCGTCAGAGGTCCAGTCATCATCATGCTTGCACAATCACTCTCATTATTTTCAGTCCATAGGAAGAGTCTTTTCACCCCTGTTTCACTTTTTAAACCCTGAATCCACACTTCACACTCCTACATTCTTACCCGGGCATCGATATCCTCCTCTACCTGATGGTGAACAGGTCAGCTGGGATGTGTAGCCGCAGGGAGTGTCTTATACTTCACAACCTCACCATAAGTGCTGGTCCGCTGGCATCCTCCTTGTCTCTGCCTCTCTAGATTCCAGTCTGGTGAGTAATCTGGATCAAGGGGACTGAGCCTTCCAGCCAGTTATCAAGGTCAGCATGCTTTTAACTGAGTTCATCAGATAGTTCCCCATGTTAATTGGTTCCATTTTACCCCTACAGCTATGGAAAATGAAGCACCTCAGGACGCAATCAGAGAAGGCGCTGGGTCTAAAAGTCAACTATACAGAGAATGGACAATTCCTCGCATCACAGCAGAATTGACCCATAGGAACATTCAATACACTCCTTCAGCAAGAAAGCCGGAACTATACCATCTCCTGTTTCCAAATCAAAATCCACCCACTCCATGTACACCTCGAGTCCAGCAGGCTCCAACTCTTCCCTCTTCATCTTCCAGTCCTACCCCCCAGCAGGATCATTCAAACCAGCTGAATCACATTACCCAACTTCTCACTAACATGTCAGCAGCAATGACCGACATGCAAGCTCGAATCATGTCACTTGAAGCAAATCAAGCTACCACTTCCTTGACTCCACCTTCTAACCTAGGTATGCCTACAGCTTCCCACGGTCCACAGATAACACCTTCACACATGGTCCCTGCACATCTTCGTAGAAACATCCTGGAGGGGAGAGATGTAAATCTAGTGTCCCTGTTAATCGCAACTCAGGACCTAGCCGAGAGCCGCACGGTCCAATGTGGAGACATAGCGGTCACACTCAAAGCTAAGGATCCACAGCTCTCTAAAAAACTGTCAATTCCGGAGTTCGTCTTAACATTCAGTATTTATAGGGACATCCTGTGCTCATCTTTCCCCTCCAGGAGATGGACCAGTTCCTCTATCTGATAGTGGATCTGGGCTACCGTTATGGCGGCTTCAGCTTCTATGATTATCATAACGCCTTTTCCGCTAAAGCAGCGGCAGCTCTAGAACAGTTTGTTATGTGTCAGACTGGGGATCTTTGGACAACAAGCTTTTCTGTAGATACTTCGCTGGTTTAAAGACCCCAATCTGCCCATCATGTCAGTCTGCCAACCATACCCGTAGTTTGTGCTCGTCAACCTGGCCTAGCCCATCATCAAGTTCCACCCCCGTTCCAATAGAACCCCCTAATGACACCATAGCCGCCCCTAGATCACGTCCCATGGTCGACACATTCGGGCGCACCATTCACTACATCGGGTTATCCCCGATATGTAACAATTTCAATGATACAGGATGTTTTTTCCACAACTGTTGTATGCTTCACATGTGTTCAATTTGTCATCAATCCCACGCTCGCCCCATCTGCCCACGCAATGCTCAAAAAAATAAATGACTAGTGAACATAAATATTCATCTCCTGGCCTCATCACTTTCTAGTCATCCAGACCAGCAATTGATCTAATTTATTACCACAGGATTCAAAGAAGGCTTTCACATAGGCGTCATGGCTACGCCATCTCAAACAATCGAATGCCCTAACTTACAGACAGCCCTGTCTGACCCCTCACCAGTTGACACTTTGCTCACAAGAGAAGTCTCAAAAGGCTTCATCATAGTGCCCTTTCAGTCACCTCCGTTCCCTATTTGGCATACAAATCCTATTGGCATAGCCACTAGGAAATTCTCTCAGAAACAAAGATTAATCATTGATTTCTCTGCCCCTCACTCATCTTTCATTCCCAGTATCAATTCCCTGATTCCGTCAGAAGAATACGCGAAAATGCGATTTCACTGATCCAACTTGCAGGCCCCAACTGCTGGCTCAGCAAAATAGACATTGAGGATGCCTTCAAGTTATTGCCCGTCCATTCATCCCTCTGGCATTTGCAGGGTATTAAATGGCAGGACAACTACTATTTTGCGACGTGACTGCTTTTTGGTTCCAAAAGCAGTCCTAGGTTATTTAACTACTTTGCTGAAGCCCTCTGCTGGCTCCTTCTCAACCATTGTAGGTATCCTATGGTATTGCATTATTTAGATGACTTCCTGTAATGGTTTTCAAGACACTCAGACCAGTAGGTAAAATAAAACACAGTTTTATTAAACAAAAAAAAAAAATAAAAGAAAGGATCACCCTCTATAGGCAGCACTGAGTAATAGCAAATAGGCTGTTTTGGCCCAATATACAGATAATAACTTTACAGATACTGTCACATAACAGATACTGAGAACACAAGGGTTAACACAGTAATCAGTCCGTCTCAGTTGTGGTGCTTGGCACGCCCTAGGTGGTAATTTAGGCAATGAGTGGTGTAGTTGACACAACACCTTAAGTCCATAAAATGGAGATAACTGCTTCAGCAAAAGGGAACTGCGACCCGGGCCCTGCAGAGACTTGAGCCAATAGCCCCCTTGGGCGTCGTAACGGTAGCAGCTGGATGGCAAGAGCTTGAGCCAATAACCCCCACAGGCATAATAACGGAAGCAACCGGATTGCAAGAGCTTTCAAACCAATAGCCCCCACGGGCGTAATAACGGAAGCAACTGGATTGCAAGAGCTTGAGCCAATAGCCCCCACGGGCGTAGTAACGGAAGCAACCGGATTGCAAGAGCTTTGAGCCAATAGCCCCACAGGCGTAATAACAGAGGAAACTGGATTGCAAGAGCTTGAGCCAATAGCCCCCACGGGCGTAATAACGGAGAATAGCACTGAACGAGCTAGAGCCCTGGCGCCTATACCAGACACAGTAACATAGACCGACTATACTGCAAGGAGTAGAATGAACCATCGCCTCACAAGGCTAGGATGGACCGGCTCAGCAGTAATAGTGGCTGTAAGGTAACGGCTCTGCAAGAGTAAGCTATCTCTCTGTACTAGTGACTGGAGGCTCAGTATAGGAAGCACAGCTCTGCACGGAAAACACAGGCTCAGCAATCAGGAGCGCGGCTCTGCACGGGTTAACGGCTCAGCTAGCAGGAGCGCAGCTCTGCACGGGTTAACGGGCTCAGCCAGCAGGAGTACAGCTCTGCACGGTTAACGGAGGCTCACACTCTGCTGTGCCACAATCACAGGAGATAGTCAGAATGTCGCCTCAGCGACAGCAGGAAGCTGGAACGCTGTCAGGGTAGAGTAAGCCGGTGCAGGTCACGGAGCAGGAACGTCAGCCAGGCCGGGTCGAATCACGGAGCAGGGTTCTCAGACAAGCCAGATCAGGTCACGAGCAGGAACGTCAGCCAGGCCGGGTCGAATCACGGAGCAGGAACACAGGAGCGTAGTCTAACCAGGCCAAGTCGGTACACCGGTATCAGGAACACAGCACAGCAATACTGGCTCAGGAACACCACGAAAGGACACCTTACAGGTGCCAATGGCCAGGTATAAAAAGGTCACCAGGGACGGGCCAAACAGGCTCAACCAATAGGAGTGCGGCACAAGCGAGAGTGACAGAAGGAAATCACGGGCACCTAGATACTTCCTCATGATAGAGAAAGCCAGTTCAAAGCCCTCTGCCCTCTCAAGTTTAATCAATCTGTTTCAGGAACTTAATTTCCCTAAAGCCTCCAACAAGACAGTTGGTCCAGCTACTGAAGTTGCGTTTCTAGGCATCACCTTAGATTCTAAAAACATGGAAGCTCGCCTACCGTCTGAGAAAATATCCCAGATCCAGTATATAGTGAGTACTTTTTGCTGTAAACCGGTTTGTTCAAGGAATGAACTCCAATCCTTACTCGGCTACCTGAATTTTGCTACTAAAATAATACCACAGGGTAGGTCCTTTATCTCATATCGCCTATCCTTTCTCGCCTCAACAGATGACTCATTCATTATTACCATCACCGAAGCAGCCAGATCTGACTTGGCTATGTGGGACAACTTCCTGTGCAATTGGAATGGGCAATCCCTCTTCGCCAAACCTCTGTCCATTTCTTCCCCTGTGGTGTTTTCCAACACCTCCGTAGCTTACGGATACACTGCCATCCATGGGTCTGAATGGTTCACGGAGCCCTGGCCACCTCTGGATCTTGCAAACCAAATCCTCAAATCTTGCTCAGCTATGCAACTAGTTCCTATTGTAGCAGCAGCTAGCAAATGGGGGCACAGCTGGTCATTTCAATTAGTCACCTTCTCCTCACCAGACCTACTTACCACCACTATACTAAATCAAAGGCAGATCACCTTCCCCGCTAATCATGTCGTTACTGAGAAAACTGACATGTTTGTCCCTGTACCATAAATTCACATTCTCCAGTTCCTCCATTCCATCTTCCAGTTCCCAATTTACAGGCTTCCTTCAGGATCGCACCACATCTGAATCATCAATCTACCATCCCTCCTGAATGCCATCTTCTGACTCTCGAGTGAGGCTTCAGAAGTCAGCCAAAGAAATCATGAACTTAGCTCTCGCCCCCAACACCAAAAGGAACTACTCTAGAGCATGGCCTTCTTTTAAAAAATTCCTTCATCTAAACAGAATGCCATGCAATTATTCTACTTCAGCCATCCTAGAGTATGCGGCCTATTGTCATCAATCACAAAATCTAGCTCTCAATTCCATTAAACTACAACTCGCAGGTATTCATCATCATTTGGCCTTCATCCATCCTGACCGACCTTCCTTCTTTGGCTCATACCAAGTTAAATTATTCCTTAAAGGTCTAGAAAAAATTTCACCCTGTCAACCAAAGACATGACTGCCGATATCTGGTGAAATATTTCGAAACTTATACGAAAAAATTTCAACCAACCCATTTGGTAATACTATCAGCAAAGTCCTCTTGGCCGCCATCAGCATGGGATTTCTTGGATTTCTAAGGCCAAGCGAATTTCTCAAATCAATTTCCACTCAAACATTTCCGAAGAAGTCGGACCTTCTAGTCAAAGAGGATCACCTTATCTTCCCATTATGCAAATCAAAAACTGACCAAAACAGTAAAGGCTCATTCATTCCATTTTTTCCTACCCACGACCCCTGGTGCCCGCTCAAAGCTCTTTTAAATCTCAGGATCCTATTACAGAAGAATCCCGATGATAGCCCACTGCTTCCTACTCCCAATGGGCCATTATCCACCATTGAATTCACTAGAATGATCTGCATCATACTGTCCCAAATAGGCGAAGACCCCGAGTCATACTCTGGTCACTCATTTAGAATCAGAGCTGCCTCAGCGGCTTCTCGGAACAATACTCCTCCTCATATAATTCAGAAACTAGGCAGATGGAAATCAGTGTTTTTCTATATATATTCCAAATCCCCAAGACGAAATCCGTTTGGCTCTGTCATTGCTGACTTCCTAAGCAATTAATAAAGTTATGTTAGCAATATCATGGTCTCTTCATTTTTGGCCTCTAATCAGGCCGGTCTTCGTCATCAGTCTTAGGTCCACAGAGACCTGGGATATGCCACACAGCTTCTTATATCAATGGCCGTTAGCCCCTGCCACAAGTGTACAGGCTGTGTCTGTATTTGTGGGAGGGGTGGTAGGGTATTTAGTAACCCGCTACCTCCTCTCTATGAGATGTCCTTGCAGTTGTTCCCACCTCTTCCCACAAAGAATTTTATTCTTCCTATCCAGACCAGCCCTCTAATCAGGCAGGTTTTTGTCATCAGTCTTAGGTCCACAAGGACCTGGGATATGCCACACTGCTTCTTATATCAATAGCCATTAGCCCCTGCCACAATATAGGTAATGACTGTGACTACCAGTGGAACCAAACATTTGATCAGAAAGTGTATTTGGGGACCGTGACCACCAGTCTAATAGAACTTGGAGACAGATAATGTATGTGAAAATGATGACTACCAGTGGAACCAGGCTGGGGTTAGACAGTGTATTTGGGCACTGCGAGTACCAGTGAAGCCAGGCTGGGCGTCAGGAAATGGATGTATGCTGGAATTTGTGACTACGACCAGAGCCAAGCAGGGAGAATAAACAATTTATGTGGGAATCTGTGACTACTAATGGAACCAGGGTGGGGAGGAGAAAACAGTGTATGTGGAGATTTGTGACTACCAGAGGAACTAGGATGGGGGGGGGGGGGTTCAAACAGTGTATGTGGAGATCTGAGATTACTAGTGATGAGCGAGCATGCTCGGCCGAAGCTCGGTTTGGCTCGAGCATCGCTCTGCTCGGCACATGGCGGTACTCGTACGAGTACCGCATGTGCTCGCCCGCCATGTTCGGGTCTCCTCCCCGCACGTTTCGCGGCTGCTGTGCAGCCAATAAACGTGCGGGGAGGCTCTGACATCAGTGTAATGCCAGCAGCCATGTTGGCTGCTGGCATTACACTGATTGGCTGGCCAGAACCCGTGATCGGGTGCTGTATAGCACCCGACGCGTGAGTTCAGCTCATTCTTAGCCAGGGAGAGATGCGCTTAGGCAGGGAAAGTCAGTGTAGGGAGAATAAAATTGTTGAAACTCTTTCAAGACCCAAAAGTCCTTTTTAGGACTGTTGTGTGTGGGGGCAGCATTTATATTTTGTTTGGGGGGGCACAATTTCCTTTTTTTTGTGGGGGGGGATATTTATAAGGTGACATATAATACTAGATGCACAGGAAGTCAGTGTAGGGAGAATAAAATTGTTGAAACTCTTTCAAGACCCAAAAGTCCTTTTTAGGACTGTTGTGTGTGGGGGCAGCATTTAATTTTTTTGGGGGGTGGCAGAATTTCATTTTTTTGTGGGGGGGGACATGTTCTAAGGTGACATTGTACTAGGTGCACAGGGACAAATATTTCACAGTGCAGTGACAAGCTGACATATTCTGTTAGGTGCACAGGGCCAATGATTTTACAACGCAGCGACAAAAAGGGCCATTTTAAACGTGTGCCTAGCCATAGATTATTGTCACATTCTGTTTAGTGTGCAAATTCACAAATTAACGTCACATATTCCGTTCACTGTGCCTAGCCGCAGATTAGCTTCACATTCTGTTTCGTGTGCCTAGCCGCAGATTAGCGTCACATTCTGTTTCGTGTGCCTAGCCGCAGATTAGCGTCACATATTGTTTAGTGTGCCTAGCCGCAGATTAACGTCACATATTGTTTAGTGTGCCTAGCCGCAGATTAGCGTCACATATTGTTTAGTGTGCCTAGCCGCAGATTAGCGTCACATATTGTTTAGTGTGCCTAGCCGCAGATTAGCGTCACATATTGTTTAGTGTGCCTAGCCGCAGATTAGCGTCACATATTGTTTAGTGTGCCTAGCCGCAGATTAGTTTTTATCTTCCTTTTTGTGTTTTACGGTCAGTCTGTAAAAATGGCGTACTACGGGCGAAACATCGTTCCCAGCAGCGACGTTGGAGTCCAAGATGCATCCAGACATCCTCCCTATGCTGTCCCTGGACCATTTCTGTGGTGTTTCCATCATTTTCTGACCTTTTCCTATGAACCAGGCACCCTCCCCTCATCAGAGCAGGGGGTGCCTGGTGTAATGCTCGAGTCCTCCCATTGACTTCAATGGGGCTCGGGTGCTCGGCCGAGCACTCGAGCCTCTGGGGGCGCTTGGCCAGAGCACCCGAACACCCGAGCATCGGGGTGCTCGATCATCACTAGAGATT
This sequence comes from Rhinophrynus dorsalis, assembly GCA_037306005.1. Classification (NCBI taxonomy): domain Eukaryota; kingdom Metazoa; phylum Chordata; class Amphibia; order Anura; family Rhinophrynidae; genus Rhinophrynus; species Rhinophrynus dorsalis. The sequence continues at coordinate 502,300,133 of CM074721.1, read as the reverse complement.
ACCAATGGAAAAAGACTGGCTGTCAGACACTATGTGTGGATCTGTGAGTACAAGGGGACAGTGGAAGAAGGTTGGGAAATCAAGTAGTAAATGCTAGATCTGTCACTGCCTGAGGACAGTGAAACAAGGCTGGGTTGTTGCACAGTGTGTGTGATGGGTGGGCAGGGGGCTGGGAATGGGTAGAGCAGTGGGTGGGCAAAAGGCATGGGGTGTGTGGGGGGTTCCTAGCTTTATATTTTATTGGGCCATAAGATTTCTGATTGTAGCATTCCAATGTGACAGAAATTTCTCCATAATGTTCTGTGGCTCACAATAGTCAGGTGTACTTCATTCATATTGTGCCTCAAGAAGAGACCTAGGTGTCTTGAAATCTTGCATCCTAGACCCACTCAGCTAATAAATGTATAATTTTACTGTACCAGTTTCCTGCTTTTTCTATGGCTAACATGGTACCATGCTATACCCATACTGGTGATATTCATCCCTGCTCTCATCTGTTGCATGATTAGTTTGCTTGGTTTCTTTTTCTTTCCCAACCCAAAAGATTCTCCCTAGACCCTGGGAATATACTTCAGTCTTACTCCACCTCCTTAGACAATCTGTGATCATTGACTTTCAAGAAAATCCTCTCTTATTTCCAAGGTAAGATTTACATTTGAAATGCCCCTAGTCAAGACACTGAAGGTGCCCTTACCCCACCTATGGCCACATCCTACTCCTCAACTGACTCCACCCTAACCCCTCCACTTCTTATTATTAAAAAAAACAAACCCCACAACCACCAACATAAAAGCAAAAAAACCTCTTAACCACTTGCTTTGCAATGCATTGGAGTCCTCTAGATAATCCACTTGGTTAAATAACTGCAAGTAAATGGGTATGTAAACTGGTAAATAAACCAGCTACCATAAACTAGGAGTCTGCGTCTAGTGCAGGGGCATTGAGAGTGCTCAGACCACTCCCCCAATACAAAATTTGGGAGTAGCCAGCAGCTCTAAGACGCCTCTAAAAACTAGACACTGTAGGGCAGGGGTAGCCAACCCTGGTCCGGAAGAGCTACCAACAAGGTATGATCTTAGTTTATCTTTTCTCATTTAGAGATATCCTAATTAAAGTGAATGAAACACTAATTAGTCCATCTGATCTCCAGCTGGAATATCCTAAAAGCAGGGCTCAAAATTTCAAGTCCTGAGCTACTAGCCAGACCTGAAAAGTTACTCGCCATCAGTTTCCACGCCTGGGCTACCCATATCATGACATAAAGAAATATCCAAAATTCTCCAATGGGACCGGCTCCTCCCTCCTCTTCTTTATTTGTTCAATTTGCATCCTGCCAACCTAAATAAGATTTCCCTACAATATATCACACTATTAGTTACCCTTTCCAACTCTGCTAAAGCCCTGATCCCTCTTAACAGGAGGTGTACAGCTCCCTAGGCACTGGACCATTAAAGACATAAGGTACAGACTTCCTCTGAGATGGAGTGGCTTCATGTCAATGCATTTCAGAGTAATGAAGCATTTGTATCTGTTTGGCTATCCTAGCTAGATCATTTCAAGGCAGCCACTACCTTTACCTCAAATCCCTTGTCACCACATAGTTTTTCCAAACCCTCTGATATTCTTCAAACACTAGAGCCATTAGACAATCACCATCCCAATTTAACCATTTTAATTTAACTATTCTATACACCCCTGTCTCCTTAACTTATCTTAATCTACCAAAGCACTTCTTGTTCACTTCTTTCCTTTCCTCTCCATGTTCGCTTGTTACCTTGTGACTAGGACTGAGATCTGTGCATAAAATGTAGTAGATCTGAAAATCTATGATAGTGACAGCTGCTGTTCATTGGTAATGCTTGTATATGTATATCTATCCTACATTATTTTGATCTGTACTGCATTCAGTAAACACTTGAAACTGTTAAAAAAAAAAAAGAAAAAAAGAATGACTACTGATTTGTAATAGATGAGAGTTGGTACCGTGTTAGCCGTAGAAATACAGGATGCAAAATTTTTTTGTAAAGTTGATACCTTTATTGGCTAACTAAACAGATTTAAAATGCAAGCTTTCAAGACTTCTTAGGTCTCTTCCTCAGGCATGTTATACATATATAACAAGCCTGAGGAAGAGACCTAAGAAGTCTTGAAAGCTTGCATTTTAAATCTGTTTAGTTAGCCAATAAAGGTATCAACTTTACAAAAAAATTTTGCATACTGATTTGTAAACCAGCATAAGGGAGTTTTAATCTTTACCATAATATTCATTGTTTTTTCTTTCTGGCACAATTCTTTTCAACTCTGCTTTAAATGCTGGGAATATACCATCCTTCTCATTTTTATTAAAGATGTTTAATACAACAAAAAAAAATCAAAAGTACAGAAGCAATAGGAAGGAATGAAAGTTGGAAGCAAATATGTGAAATATACCCCTCTGGCACTCATAGGGTTACATAGTTTTATGATATTATAAAGCAAATTCACATCTCTTCTGGAGATGATTTCTCTCCCCTATCTTCAGTTGGTATACAATATTCTGAGGTCTTTGGTGCAAGATCACATTGGGGCAGATGTTCAATTGAGGAGACATTCTGGGTAAAGCCAGGGCCGGATTTACATCTCAGGAGCCTGTAGGCACAGAAATCTGAAGCGCCCCCCCATTGGCCATCTCCACTGGACACCTCCACAATGCTCCTAATCTCCACATTGCCCCCATCATCTCCATGTTGCCCTCACATTGCCTACCTCCCTTTGTCCGTTTCCTACCTCCCCCCGTTGTCCGTTTCCTACCTCCCTGGCAGGAGATCTGTCGTATGTGCCTCCTTTGGCACAGTCTTGTAAGAGCTGGAGCTCCTGCGCGGTCTCCTATTCAGGAATGCAGAGCGCTGGGAGATGATGTAATCTCCCAGCGCTCTGCATTCCTAAAGAGTCAACGAGGAACTTGGCACTTACAGGACTGTGCCAAAAGCAGCACAGACCTGTCCTGCCAGGGAGGTAGGAAACAGACAATGGGAGGGCGACATGAAGTGGGCGCAGGCACAGCCAACAAGGTGGCTAGTTTTTTTTTGTTTCTTTTTTTAAAAAGAATAAAAAAAAAAAAAAAGAATCCCAATGGCAGGCGCCCCTCGGTGGCGTGCGCCTGTAGGCAGGTGCCTACTTTGCCTTATGGCAAATCTGGCCCTGGGTAAAGCAACCACACCGGATCTTCAGACATCCCCTAAAAATTCACCTCTTCAGGGAAGCCTATCAAATACCTCCATAAAAGTTATGAGCAAGGTCAGACCAACAGCCTGACCAACTACTGCTTACACTCCTTCCCTTGTAAAATTACTATCTCACCCACATCCCCATCACAACCTCATTGTTCACAGTCTTTTCTCCCACTTCCCTGGACCACTGCACCCAATAGCACTTCTTTCTCCCACCCACTGACCGGTACTTACAGCCCATAGCACTTACTCCTGTGTCTCACCTACCTTCCTCTAGACTGTAAGCTCTCAGGAGCAGGGCCCTCTGATCCATGTTCCATTTGTACATTTATTGTATGTCTATTCCCTATTGTACAGCACTGCGGAATAAGATGGTGCTATAGAAATAACAAATAATAATAAATATTATAATGACTGCCACACAGCTAATTACCATACCTGCCAACTTCTTCCAGTTGAGCCCCGGATAGGGCTCATGTGCTATGAATGGAGTGTCAGAGACATTGCCTTGATGGGGAGGAAATGGTTAATTTTTCTTTTAAATCAAATTCTCTAAACATTTGTGTTTAAAATGTATTTAAATTAGCTCATTCTTCTGGACAAAAGAGGCCTCTATTTAACTAGATGGGAATGAAAAATATCTAGGTGACTTTTATGATTATTGATATCCAGTTGGAGACAGAAAGTCTAAGACAAAGATATTCTCCCATGTGGAAAAGTCTGCTAGGGTGACTGATTGATATCCAATGGAATAACCTTTAACATTTTTATCTAATGACAGTAACCAGAACACCTTATTGTCTATTGATAGGAATTATTATCAAGGTGAATTTTAATGTGGAGTAACATCGACCTCTTTAGAGTACATAATGTTATTACCAGTGTTTTGAGGAATTCCCAAAAATTAAGATAATTTTATTCTGATGTCACTGCATAATGAGATGGCTCCTTAACCAATCAGAACAGATTTTAACAAGGGTAATTTCACATTATAAATATGGAAGTTTAGAGAGAAAAGGGCTTTTCCTCTTGGGTCTTGGCTGGTTTTTCCTTTCCTGTGGTTCCTGGCTGACTGATAAGAGATACAAAGAAATACCCAGTGGACTGGTAACTATATATTTTCTTATTTAAACTTTACAAAATTTCAGAATCATATACATATTTCTTCTATATGTGAAGAAACCTAATTTTCTTATAATTTGTCTTAATTGGACTGGCCAACCATTTGGGATCAATTATAATCATTCCTGGGAATTTCCAATTGAGGTCTACCTGGAGGGGAGTCCTCTGGTGCAGCAGGAGGTGACAATAATGATGCGAATCGTGTCAAAAAAGGGCGGGGCTTGATGCAAGTTTAGGAGGCAGGGCTTAAAGGTGTCACACAGAAGGCTGGGGAAGGAGGAACACAGGGAGAAACAGCAGATGTGGGCAGAGTTTCAATAGAAGCTGCCCACACCCAGAGGAATCAGCTTCTGCCCCGGAGACCCGGTAAAGCTCTGTCAAAACCGGAGTCTCCGGGGCAAATCCGGAGAGTTCCCAGGTATGATTATAATAAGCTATATTAGATATAGAAATTGTGAAATTAAGTAGAATTAATTTATTATTAGTAAATTGCAATATTTTGCCAGATAAGAGTAAAATAGGTTATAGCAGTGAGATATATAGATCATTGTTATATATTAGTTAATATAATTCTTTATATTTCTAGAATAATATATTGTGTTTCTGGAAAGGTTATATAACTCATATTTGATCTGGGGAATTCTTTGAATTCATTTATTAACCCTTTAACTGCTATTTGTCTATTTACTTTGAGGTGTTTCTTTGGATTTCTTTGTGTATGTTTCGGGTCTAAACTTCTGTACAGTGAAAAGTTTTTAAACATCTCACTAAAGAAAAGAAGTAGCCATCTTGGGTGTGGCATCCTATATTTTACTAGTGATTTAATCCTTGGAGTAACCTATAGGTTTTACATAGGACTGCTATAGTCATATTTGTGATATATGTAGTTTGGTATACTATCTATATATTATTGGCTTGATTCTAAGTATATTCTTGGTATAATCCATTATTGACTATATTCATTGCAATTTACATGTTTTATTCAGAAGGTGTGTAGTATTTGAAATCAGTACATAATTAAATTATAGTGATCTATATCTGGGATTTTATTCCAGTTAGTCTCTAAATTTGATTATTATATATGTTATAAGGGAATTGTCAAAGGACCTGGCTTAATATTAAGCTTATTCACCTGACAATATACCTTAAACCTCAATTAGCATACTTTATACAGTTTCTGGGGCAGAGGTATTCATATATGCTGCTGCCAACTGTATTCTAATTAATGGTAAGGATCAATTATCCTTTTCTATGCTTCTGAGTTCAATTATCGTTATCTAATACCTATGAATATACTTATGTGTGGTTAACCCTTTAATTGCTGGTAATCCTAATGGTGATAATTGTGGTTTGAGTTACTATATATCTATTGTAATTGCTGATAACTCATTTATATCATTGTTGTTTACACTTTATATATAGTATATTGTATTTAATAAATTATATATATTTTTGCACAAATATGAGGGATTGATTATTTTAATCAATTCTTTACTGTGAAGTAGTGTGTCAATACCTAATATAGTGTAAAGTTCTCAAAATTATTTAAAGGGATAGTAATGTTTCATAATAAAAGCAGCTCTAATTAATCATCATAGTATTTGGACTTTGAAGAGTGTTATTTCAGTTCTGTCAGAGTTGTAGTTCAAGAGTAATTCAATGACAAAGTATCCCCCTCCTGCCCCTTTTACTGATGTAACACTGTTCAGCCAGAACAGAAGGGAGGTGCCCAGGTAGATTGCAGAGAGGGACAGTCTTCAATTAAGATAAGGGAAAAAAACTGAAAAACTTGTCAAGGGGGGCAGGGCTTTCATTGTTCTCACAGGAAGAAGACTGTCCCCTGCTGTTATCTGTCTGGTCTATGGACTGCATTCCACATCTGAGAAGAGATGGCTTACACTAGGTAAAAGGGGCGGGAGGGGAAAGTTTGCTTGTGAATATCTCTCAAACCATAAAGGTTTGAGAGATAAGACTTATATCGTTCTTCATGTTTTTTAATGCCTACAAAATAAAATAAAGATAAAACAAAGTATTACTATCCCTTTAATATTGTCATGTATCTATTTATGTGAAGATATCCAACCTGATTGGTTTTCTTGTTTTAACCCTTTGGATATCTTCAACATAATTGGTTCGACATCATGTGTCATAAAGAGGGCTGGGTTTAATTAGGTGGGCAGGGCTTATGGACATGGTACTTGAGAAGTGTGTGGGAAGTGGGCAGAACAGGGTGGGAAGGAGGAGAAGTGGGCAGGTAGTGAGAGGAACAGGGTGGGAAGGATGAGGAGAAGTCAGCAGGAAGTGGGAGGAACAGGGTGGGAAGGATGAGGAGAAGTCAGCAGGAAGTGGGAAGAACAGGGTGGGAAGGAGGAGAAGTGGTCAGTGTTTCACAAGAAACTCAGAATCACCAGAGAAACAGCCGTTGTGTCAGGGAACCAAGAAAACCAGACGGAAACAGGAGATACGGGTAAATAAAATACCTTTTATTAAATAATAAAAAATAGCCAAAATAAATGCAAAGCACGATCCGGAAATATAGTAAAAAATACAAGCCAGGGGTCAAAGCCAAAACGGGTAGTCAGACAAGCCAAGTCAGGAACACAGGAAGCAGCGATGTCAGGAACAGAAGTCAGGATTAGGAACCAGACGAATCAGTCAGCCAGGCGGGGAAGGATTTGTCAATAGGATTACTAGGCCCTGGCCTAGGGAGCCCAATTTTCAGGGGCTTCTGGCAATTGCCTCGTCACTCCCACTGGCCTGCCCACCAGTACACCCAATTTAGATGCCCATAAATTAAATTAAATGTATATGGTGCACAAAGTCTAGAGCGTTATTACCACCATTTTTTTGTAAATGACAGTAAGGGTTATTTAAGATTATGTTGTAATGGTTTCAAGACCCTCTGATTTAAATTTCAACCTAAACACCAAAGTGCACTTAGCAAAAATGTTTAAAGGGATAGTAATGTTTCATAATAAAAGCAGCTCTAATTAATCATCATAGTATTTGGACTTTGGAGAGTGTTATTTCAATTCTGTCAGAGTTGTAGTTCCAGAGTAATTCAATGACAAAGTGCCCTCCTCCCACCCCTTTTACTGATGTCACACTGTTCAGCCACAGCAGAAGGGAGGTGCCCAGGTAGATTGCAGAGAGGGACAATCTTCAATTAAGATAAGGGAAAAACCTGAAAAGCTTGTCAAGGGGGGCAGGGATTTCATTGTTTTCATAGGAATAAGAGTGTCCCCTTCTGTTATCTGTCCAGTCTATAGACTGCATTCCACATATGAGAAGAGATGGCTTACACTAGGTAAAAGGGGCGGGAGGGGGAAACTTTGCTTGTGAATATCTCATAAACCATAAAGGTTTGAGAGATAAGACTTATATCATTCTTCTTGTTTTTTAATGCCTACAAAATAAAATAAAGTTAAAACGAAGTATTACTATCCCTTTAATGCATAGGATCGATATATAAATCTCTTCTCTTTACCATACTAGTATGATCTAAATCCTATCCTTACTCAACAACAGAAAATAGACTTGTAATTGCTGTGAATCTATAACGTTTTCTTGTACCCCTGGAAAATTACCACAATACTGGAAAGAATAAATCTAAAAATGGGTTTGGCCACAAAAGAGGGTGTGGATAAGTGAGGAGGTATGGCCATGTGATGGGTGTGGTTATGGGTGGGGAAAAGGCAGGGCTTGGAGCATAGAAGGGTGTTGTGCCTAAGGGTGCCTGAGATATAAATCCGGCCCGGCAGCCAGGCCAGGGTCATACATGGGAACAAAAGCAGCAACAGCAGGAATACACATGGAGGTCATAGACCACGCAAGGGCAGAGAGATACTGAACCTTAGCAGCTAAATAGCCAGAACACAGCAGGAAAGGGCTGGCTAATTGACAGGTAACCGTGGTAACTGAGAACAGTAGTAAAATATCAGCTGAGTAAGCCACAGACAGGGAAGTAAGGCTGCTCATTAGTGATCAGCTGAGGTGTGTACCCGTATTGCTGAGGAAAAAGCTATAGTGGAAAGGGGGAAGGGCGAGAACCCTGACACGTTGTCCCCGGAGACCCGGTTATTAACTTTATAAACCATAGTTTCTGGGGCAGATCCAGAGAGTTCCCAAGTATGCTAATTACAGTGGGGGCACTCCATAGAGAGTGACAGAATGCAGCCACCACAAGGTGTGCTAGTTGTAAAACTGGAACATAGGGAGGGCTGCAGGCATAGCCTACAGATAAAATGTTCTCTGAAGTGGACCTGTCACCTTATAACAAGTTTAATTTGTTTTACAGAGGAAAAAAAAAAGATGTGCCACCGTTATGCACTAACCATTCTCCCTTAACCATTTGCATTCTAGAGGGGTGCACAATGCATTATTGTTTAAAAAGTTAATCTTTATGTTTTGGTGATATTGTGTTGCTCTTTATATTAATTACTTGCACAGTATGTTAATTTATTCTGCTTAATTCCAAACTCATCACATGCTGTGCTAACAGAAATATCCCCAATGTATGACTGCCTAGATTCAGTCACAGCACACTGTGGTAACATCAGCACAGACACAAAATTAGCATAATGTGCCACACTGTGCCACCAACAGGTAATGGTTAATTTCCCCCAAAAATGTATATTATAAACCAGTGACTAGCACAGCATGTAGAGTTTTTAATTATCTTATCGTATGTCCACTTAAAGAAATTATTTTAGCACATATTACACTTAGACCAAATATCGAGATCTCAAAAACCTGCCTGAAGTTTCACATGAGAACCTACTTGTTAAAGGGGATCTATCACCCCTATACATGTTGGTCTCAATAGTTAGTTTATGTAGCGACTAGCTGGTAAAACATTTTAATTTTTTTTATAAAATCGCTATTTTGCTGAATTTAATCGAGTAAATATTACCCTGCGACCTAATTCCGGACAGACTGCGGTTACCAGCTCTCAAGCACTCCAGCTTACACCCTGAGTAAAACAAGTGTACTTCCACTGCTGAATTATGTTTTATTCAGTAGTTATTAGAGCTCAAACTTGAATTTTTTAGGTGCAGTATTTTAGATGCAGTATCACAGTGACCTGAAATTGTACAGTGGTACTTGTTGCTACACCATCCTATGGACAGCTTGGGGCCAAAGGAGGGTGCAGCAACAGTGACACTGTACAATTTCAGTTCACTGTGATACTGAACCTAAAAAAATCAAGTTTGAGCTGTAATTACTACTGAATAGAACACCTTTCAGCAGTGGGAGTGCCCTTGTTTTACTCAGGGGGATAAACCCTACAATATATATTTTTATACACTTTAAGTATTACTATCCCTTTAAGGACAACAGGAGTTTATGCTGTATTGCTTCTCAATGAACTGCACACCTATTTGACCATTAAAGAAATGCTAACACCTGTAAATGAACAAGGATTAAATCACTGAAATACTCTGCACTTCTTGTTAGCATCTGTAAATTGTTCTTTTTGTTTCTTGAGGTTTAATCCTTTGAGTGCCAGAGGGGTACACAACACATTGCAAAGCAATGCGTTGCGTACCCCTCTGACACTCAGAGGGTTACAATCTAGTTTACATATACTCTGAGGGAGCCTTTCTATGGATATGCATTCTTTTCTATCCGATACTTGTCATGCAAACAGGTCGTTTTTTGATCATGAAACGCGTTGAGGGATATATTTTTTAATACATATAACTGTATATGTTTTGCATATTACACTTTTTATTTTTTATTTAAAGCAGAACTATCACCTCTGTAACATCCTGTCTTCATCCCTTCCTTACTGTCCCCTGTGTATATTGGTCTGTATGTTTTCGCTTAAAATTGCATATTAATTTAGAAACACAGACTTGAATATAATACCTCATGACGTGTCCGAGGGGTAAAGCTGTACTGCAGTGCACCGTATGGTGCAGAAGACACTCCCACTGTGCTTGCGTGTGTGTCGTCCGTCCTGCCCCTGAATCCTACGTCAGTCCCTTCAATACCATGTGACCTGGCGCGCTCCTTGAATCCTGCGCGTCCAGGTCATATCAGTACGGTGCGAGCGCATTCATGTACAGCGCTCGCACTGTATAAATCAGCAGAATTCAATTGTAGCACAAGTATTATTTTATCCCAGGGGGCGTCTCTCCCACAATGACTGACAAGACACAGGGAGAGCTAACGCATGCGATGTGGTACTTTTAAGCAAAGATGGCGCTGCTCTCCCTGGTCTTGCAGCGAAATTAAACGGTATTTTTTTACTATCATAGGGGCATAGCAGAGGACAAATATTTACATGAACACCATCAATATGGGTATATATTTGAAACTATGTAAAGTAATTTGATTGTGAAAGTTCCGCTTTAAATAAGCCATTTCTTATATTGCTTGCTATCATCCTGGTCTGCCTGGTATTATACACTCTACAATCGTTGGTTTGTGCCGTCTGTTGAAAAGTCCAAGTGGGGAGGACTAGCACACCTTTTCCCCACAAGCGTTCAGACCAGTTGTCTATCCAATACTGTCAATATTCATTGAAAGTAAGTGCACACACTTTTACAATATATTTTTATTGTCATAATTTGTATGTTATTTTACATCATATACTAGCGCTTTCCTGCCTGTTTGTCTTTCTGTTCTATTTGTGTAATGCATAAAATGTTTTCAAAAGACAAAATAAAAATACAAAAGAACATTAATTACTTTCTGAACAGGACAAATTACTTGTGTTGAAAGGCAAGTTTAAGATGAAATTTTAGCAATATAACATGAATAATTTCTACATATGTTAGTTGTAAGTGCATCATATTTAAAGTTATATAAACCTGTTTTTGGTGTTAATGTTTCTTTGAAACTCTGAGTGCCAGACGGGTATGCAACTCATTGCTTTGCAATGCATTGCGTACCCTTCTGCCACTCAAAGGATTAAAGGGTTAAGCACATTCCTAAAAATGCCCTACTCCTAAAAATCAAACATTTGCTGTTGATTACTCATGTAGCTGAGATGTTTGAGGGGAAAAAATATCTACAAAAATGCGTCTTGCTATCTGAATAATTCCCGTAGTAAATTCCACCTGAATTTTTTTTTTTTTTTGGAAGGGACTTATCTTTACATGAGTAAGAACTAGGCATAAGCTGGTAATAGTTTATTAAGTGCACAGGGACGTGCACAGACATTTTGGGGGGCAGGGGCTGAAATGAAAAAAATTGCACTTTGGACTGATTACATTTTTTTTTTTTTCTTAAAAGGGCACGAGGGCACTTTGGACAAAAAGGGCAGGTGCTCAAGACCCCCTTGGTATCTATGTGTGCATGTGCCTGGCACTAGTGTAAAAGTCCGTGCACACAGGCCAAGGTCCAGGTGATGTTAACCCTTTGAGTGCCAGAGGGGTACTCAACCAGGGCCGGCGCCACCTATAGGCGAAGTAGGCACCGGCCTAGGGCGCACAGGTACTGGGGGCGCGGGCATGCAGCGGAGAAGAGCTGCGCCAGCTGTCCGCAGGCACAGCACCGGGAACGCAACACAGTTAGATCTGTGTCTCTACTGCGCTCCCTGCATTTAGTAATGCAGAGCACGCTGGGAGTCATGATCTCCCGGCGCGCTCTGCATTACTGAAAAGAATACTGCGCGGAGCTCCAGGTATGTGATGGGGGGCAAGTTGGAGCTTATGGGTGGCAAAGTGGAGCTGATGGGGGGCAAAGTTGGGGCTGATGTTGGGCAAGTTGGGGCTGATGTTGGGCAAAGAGGAGCTGGTGGGGGGCAAAGTGGAGCTGAGGGGGCAAGTTAGAGCTGATGGGGGGCAAAGTGGAGCTGAGGGGGCAAAGTGGAGCTGGTGGGGGTAAGTTAGAGCTGATATGGGCATAGTGAAGCTGGTGGGGGCAAAGTGGAACTGATGAGGGGCAAGTTGGAGCTGATGGGAGCAAAGTGGAGCTGGTGTGGGCAAGTTGGAGCAGATCGGGGCAAAGTGGAGCTGATGGGGGAAAGTTGGAGCTGATGGGGGAAGTTGGAACTGATGGGGGCATAGTGGAGCTGAGGGCAACATGGAGCTGGTGTGGGCAAGTTGGAGCAGATGGGGGAAAGTTGGCACTAAGGGGGCAAATTGAAGCTGGTGGGGAAAGGTGGAGCTGATAGGGGGCAAAGTGGAGCCAGTGGGGGCAAGTTGGAGCTGGTGGGGGGCATCTCTTACAGGCATCTCCAGACCAGGGGTAGAGAGAAGACAATCATGAAATGAGGTGGGGTATAAGTAGGCGGGGTATAAAGGGATGGGGCACAAGGGGCAGAGCCAAATGGGCGGCAAAATTAGGTGTTGCCTAGGGTGGCAAAAATCCTTGCACGAGCCCTGTACTCAACACATTGCTTTGCAATGCGTTGCGTACCCCTCTGGCACTCAAAGGGTTAAGAGGCCGGTCCTGCTCTGCGTCCTGCCGCTGACGCATTCATGCACTGTAGAGACTGCCCGAAAGCACAGAATGCTCCCAGCACAGAACTCCCAGCATTCTATGCGTTCGGGCAGTCTCTACTGAGCATGACGACTTCTGACAAATATCCTAGCGAATTATATATATTCTATTATTCTAAGACAATTTCGATTAATGTTAGGGAGAATTAGAAACTGCCTATTATAATTAGTTTTTGAGAAACTAAACTGTATTTGTTAGTGGCAAAGCATGGTGCTTCATGGAATTTAGTTTCTGTGCTAATCGTAGCACAGTGAAGTAGGTTTGGCCTCAAACAGGACTAATTAGCATAGTGTGAATGGAATCACCATAAAATGCCACACTGTGCCACCAGAAAATTTCTAAAAAAAGGACTTATTTTACAGAACAATTGCTAGTATAACATACAGGCAGATTTTATTTATTAGGAAGCAAACACAATTTGTGATGTGGTGACCATTAACATAAAATAATGTAACGGAAAACCGAGTGTACGGGCCTGAGCCTGAATTTGCGTTGATGCGGCCCATCTAGAGCAATGATGGGCCTCATCAATGATGTGTCTTTCTCCCTCTCATTCACCACTCTGTGTCTGTCTTTCTCCTTCCCTTTCACCTCTCTGCCCCTCCCATTCCCCACCCTTGTCTATTCTTCTTTCTCCCATTCACCACTCTGTGTCTATCTTTCTTCTTCCCTTTCGCCACTCTGTGTTTGTCTTTTGCCTTCCCTTTCACCTCTCTGCTCCTCCCATTCCCCACCCTTGTCTATTCTTCTTTCTCCCATTCACCACTCTGTGTCTGTCTTTCTCCTTCCCTTTCACATCTCTGCCCCTCCCATTCCCCACCCTTGTCTATTCTTCTTTCTCCCATTCACCACTCTGTGTCTATCTTTCTTCTTCCCTTTCGCCACTCTGTGTTTGTCTTTTGCCTTCCCTTTCACCTCTCTGCTCCTCCCATTCCCCACCCTTGTCTATTCTTCTTTCTCACATTCACCACTCTGTGTCTGTCTTTCTTCTTCCCTTTCACCACTCTGTGTATGTCTTTCTCCTTCCCTTTCACCTCTCTGCCCCTCCCACTCCCCACCCTTGTCTATTCTTCTTTCTCCCATTCACCACTCTGTGTCTGTCTTTCTCCTTCCCTTTCACCGCTCTGCCCCTCCCATTCCCCACCCTTGTCTATTCTTCTTTCTCCCATTCACCACTCTGTGTCTGTCTTTCTCCTTCCCTTTCACCTCTCTGCTCCTCCCATTCCCCACCCTTGTCTGTTCTTCTTCCTCCCATTCACGACTTTGTGTCTATCTTTCTCCGTCCCTTTCACCACTCTTTGGCTGTCTTTCTCCATCCCATTCACCACTCTGTGTCTGTCTTTTGTCACGCCTCCTCAGTGTCCCACTTGTCCAGGACTTGCTCTCCCTGGCCGCCCGCATCTGGCTGTTTTTCCTCTGCCTGCGCTATACATCGCGGCACTATGACTCGCCATCTTTATGGTGCCTCTGTCCCTGTCGGGTACATGCGCGGCTGTTTCAGTTCTGCCTCTAGGCTTCCTGGGCACACCAGCCCATAGCCTCTTCCATTTCACCTGCATTTAAGGGGGTGAGTTCAGCACTAGGACGCGTTGGTACAGCATCACCAGTGCTACTGTGAATTTCTTGTCTGCATTCCTGTATTTTGACCCTGCTAGTCTGACTTATCTTAATCTCCTGTCCTGTGTATGACCCTGGCTGTATCCTGGCCTTGCTAGCTTCTTGTTCCCTGTATCCTGCAGATCTCCATGTATGGCCAGGCCTGTACCTTGACTACAATTTTGTGTCCTGTCTTGATTCCTGTTTGCCTCCACTGCCTTGATTATGGACCATGCTTCCGCCTTCCGTTTTTGTTCCTGTTCCTGTGATCCCTATGTATGACCTGGCCTGGCTGACTATTCTCCTATTCCAGTGGCTGGACTTCGACAGTTCTCACCTTCCCATCTGAGTGAGTGCTGGCTCCAGTTGGAGTGTGTTTTATCCCTGGGGATAATGGGAGTATAATTTGTCTAGAGGGGGTTATCGAGGGACTCCTTCGGCTCAATTGTAGGGAGCCAATCTATCTTCGCTGCTAGCATCTTTATATGGCTTTGGACAGCTGCACAATTCCCTTTAGGCAACCTCCGCTCTCTATCCTTGTACTCAAGCATCGTTCTGTAGCTCCTTACTCTACTATCTCTTTTTGGAGGAGTCTGACCTTACTAAACTCTTCAGGGGGTTTCTGAGTATACGCTTCCTCTACCTGGTGATCATGACATTTTTCTCCCTCCCATTCACCACTCTGTGCCTTTCTCCTTCCCTTTCACCTCCCTGTCCCTCCCATTCCCCACTCTTGTCTATCCTTCTCTCTCACATTCACCACTCTGTGTCTCTCTTTCTCCCTCTCTTTCACCACTCTGTGTCTGTCTTTTTCCCTCCCATTCAACACTATGTATCTTTCTCCTTTCCCATCACAACTCTGGTCTATCTGCTGTCAGGTCTTCCGGCTATGTGCAATAATATGGAACAAATCAGCGGTGCAGGAAGAGTATTTGAATGCATATTTTAGGAGGTCTCTGGACCTTCACCCAAGTGCTCTCCAATTTTAGTACTCACATTTTCCAGAGGCTAAAGATCCAGACCCAGGTATATTGAGGGTCCCTGCTATAAATTTCAGGATAGTTCCTCCAGTCAGTTCCTCAAAATATCCTCGTTTCTTCACAACCAAGGAATCTGGGTCCAAAATGGGCAACTCTCAAGGTTTTCTAACCCTGGATGTAGGCTCACAAATGCCCCCCTCCTAGATTAGGAACTTAACAATAAGAGAGAGCTTGGTACTGCTACAGGAAGACATGGGGACATTTTACTGCCACCCCTCGGTGTGTGTGGGAGACATAAATTATGCAGTGACACTTTCTCTTTTAAATATACTAGTATGAAAGTGCCACCCAGTGGCCTCGGCTGCTGCCCCGGATCAGAGACAGGTGGTGAGCCGTTCAGGGCTCCCCGCTCCAGATCAGCTAGTTCTCTACTGCGCATGACTGCATCGTTCCGGCAGTCTCTACTGCGCATGTGCTGTTAAGCACACAGGGAGCTTTGCAGCCTAGCAATTTATATTTTACAGATATATATATATAAATATCTACTTTGTATATTTGTAGAAAGCACTCACAAGAACGTTTGTTGAAGTGGAAGAAAGTGGTTTATTCAATAGACATTCCTGCCAGCACCTGTGGCCTTGATAAATAACAAAGTTCCTGTAAGTGCTTTTCTACCAATATACAAAGTGTATGAACATTGACTTTCTTGATGAGCACCCAGGTCAAATATATATATAATATATATATATATATATATATATATATAATGCATTAAGGCAAATTGGGCTCTTGTCCAGCAATAATCTCATGACATAAACAAATAAATATACGAAATGTACCAATCTGAGGCAAGTTGCATTCAGTCAATTTAAATAAAGAATGTATACACAAAAATAAGGGCCACACAAGTATAGATAGCCAAGAGTAATAAACACTGTAGTAATGTGGTGCTCTCTGAGGCTCAAAACATATGACTAGTAAAGGATCCAATAGGCACACCAAACGAAAAAGTGAAAAGCAGACCCAAAAGAAGAATCATAGATGAGGCACTCAACCCAAGATCACAAAGTAAAGATACAAATAACTTTATTCAAACAAAATCTTGTAAACAAAAGAATAATGATCATGACTCTAAAGATTAAAAACAATAAGAGCAGACAGAACATGTCAAATTACACTAAATGAAAACCAGTAAGAATGATATTGAAGTGAATATAATCAATAGAATATAACAAAATAAAAAAAACTGGTTAAAAATGGAGAGTACCTCCTCATCACATAGAAAACAAATGAATAAATAGAATGCTACATTATGATTCAATATTATATGTCTAAATAATATCCCTCAAGTGTAAAGTGCTAGCTATTAAATAAGCCACTATACAAATACATAAAGTGCAGAAAAGTTAAATTGCAGTGTGGATACAAATAAATAAATGTAAATATATACTTATCTAAATATATAGGATCAGAAGCTAAAAATGCAAGATAGGCGGAGAAGGCATAATTGAGTCTTCCCGTCCAGCACAACATGTATTTCCAAGCAATTGGCTTGATCAGGGAATCCCCTGTAGGAGGTGCTATCCATTTTTTTAAACCAATTTTTTTATTTTGATACACACTATCAATTAGATTCACTTTGATGTCACTCTCACTGGATTTCATTTCATATAATTCAACATGATCTTTATCCCGGAGTGTGTTTTTGCTTTTATTGGTTTTAATCTTTAGAATTATGATCATTATTCTTTTGTTTACTATTTTTTTGGTATCGTTAGATCATGATTTTGGCTTGAGTGCCTCATCTATCAGTCTTCTTATGGGTCTGTTTTAGCACACTTTTTGCTGTCTATTGGATCCTTTACTAGTCAGATTTAAATAATGAACAGCTGAGATGTTTTTATTCTAATCCAGATTCCACTCTTGTGGGATCCAGGACTTTTAATCATTTGTGCTTATACCTCTCTGATGTCTTCCCTTGTTGTTTTAAAATGACACATTCAGCTTTGATATTGTTTTCAAATATGTACACTTGAATCAATATGATAGGGTCACTTTAAATGGTTGAATTTAACTTTTATTCCCTTGAATGTGTTGGAGACCTATCTAGCATTCAAGAGGTTAAAAGCTATTTTAAATCAATGAAAATCTATGAATTATTTATGTGTCTCCTGTTATGCAGCTGGTTTGCAACAGAATTGTGCCACTTCACTTACATACTTAACCCCTTAACGACCCTTGACGGTCATAGTACGTCAAGGGTCGATTTGACTTAACGACCGATGACGTACTATGACCGTCATCGAGTTCCGGGCTCCCCCCGCGGCTGCACGCCGTTCGGGGTGTCCGGAACGCAATGGAACAAAAAAAATTTTTGCTCCGTGGTCGTTGAGTCGCGTCTTCGTCCGGATTTCCCGGTCCTTAAGGGGTTAAAGGGATAGTAATACTTCATTTTAACTTTATTTTATTTTGTAGGCATTAAAAGAATATGAAGAATGATATAAGTCTTATCTCTGAAACCTTTATGGTTTAAGAGATATTCACAAAGTATCCCCCCCCATTCAACCAGATCAGAAGGGAGATGCCCAGGTAGACTGCAGAGAGGGACAATCTTCAATTAAGATAAGGGAAAAAGCTGAAAAACTTGTCAAGGGGGGAAGGGCTTTCATTGTTTTCATACAAAGAAAATTGTCCCCTTCTGTTATCTGTCATGTCATACAACCAGACTCACATCTGAGAAGAGATGGCTTACACTAGGAAAAAGGGGCGGGGAGGGGAACATTGCTTGTGAATATCTCATAAACCATAAAGGTTTGAGACATAAGACTTATATCATTCTTCATGTTTTTTTAATGCCTACAAAATAAAATAAAGTTAAAACGA
The DNA here is from genome assembly GCA_037306005.1 of Rhinophrynus dorsalis. Taxonomy (NCBI): domain Eukaryota; kingdom Metazoa; phylum Chordata; class Amphibia; order Anura; family Rhinophrynidae; genus Rhinophrynus; species Rhinophrynus dorsalis. The sequence goes on along the minus strand of CM074721.1, from coordinate 502,281,889 downwards.
AGTATTACTATCCCTTTAAGGCCCATTTGGCCCTAATGGGTATAGTTCTGGAGTAAACCAACTGCAGCACAGATGGCAAATGAAAATGCCCATTGATCTAAATGGGGCTTTTAACATTCTGAATGCTACAGTGGTCTCCAACACATAGTTAAGCAATATGTTGAAGACCTGTCTAGCATTAAAGGGTTTAAAAGCCCCAATTAAAATCAATGTGAATTTTCAATATTTTCATTTCAAACCTATGGTTCATCTAGTTTGCTCCAGAATTGCTCCTCTTTAGCTTGATGAATAAGGCTCAGTCTACCTTATTTATAAAGGCTAATTGGGACAATTCTGGGACAAACCAGCTGCATTATACGAAACAAATAAAAATTGCTCACTTTTCCACTGATTACATGTTTTAAAGGGATAGTAATACTTCAAAATTACTAATCCCTATTTTGTAGCCCTTAAAAAAAGAAGAAAAATACGCCCAGTGGCATCTCTCAAACCCTTATGGTTTGATAGATAACCACTTACAAAGTTCATCCCTGTCTGACATCAGCGTTCTAGCTGACAGCAGGGAAATCCACTCCTGGGACCAGCCGGTAGCTCTGCAGCAGAGCTGAGATTGAGTTAATGAAAAAGAAATCCTTCACTGAAAAGGTCTTCTACATGTGCTTGGTTTGCAAGCACACATAAAAGACCTTTTAAGTGAAGGATTTCTTTTTCATGAACACAATCTCAGCTCTGCTGCAGAGCCTCCAATGGTCCTGGAACCAGATTTCCCTGCTGTCAGCTAGAATGCTGACATCAGGCAGGGGCGAACTTTGTAAGTGGTTATCTCTCAAACCATAAGGGCTACAAAATATGGATTAGTAATTTTGAAGTATTACTATCCCTTTAACTCCTTGCTAGCGAGGCTTACAATGCATTGTGAAAACTCTGTAGCATCTCAGGGATTAAAAGCCTGTTCCTTGGATGAAAATGCAATGCTTTACAATATGTTGGTGACCTCTCTAGCATCCAAGAGGTTAAAAATGCAAAAAAACATTAATTCACAATTCATACAGAGTATAAAGGAACTTAACACTTTGAGTACATCTATAACACAGAGAAGTGTTTTTCTGCTTCCTATAATTACAAAACAATTTAAGCATTGCCTTTATATATTATGTATTGCAATTAGGAATTGTATGTTGATCCAGGCACAGGCAGAACATACATTTACTCACATTGGGGTTATGCACGAAGGGGTGATAATGAAGAGATAACTTATCAAGTGATATCATGTCTCCAATACCTGTGTTGTTCTATGGAGGCTATGCATTAAGAATTCTCAAGTGGGAGATATCTTAATGTATAGACTCCTTAGAATAACATAGGAACTGGAGAAGTGATATAAATGCATACCTCTCCAGTGCCCCTCCCCCTCTTTAGGAGGAACAGTCCCTCTTTTTGAACCCTCTGTCCCTCTTTTCCACCCTGATGTCCCTCTTTTTAGGAGATCAGACTGTGTGGTGTGTATATTAGTGTATTAAATTGCTCCACAGCAATCCAATTCACATTAATGTTTATGTATACTTCATTATAAGTGTTTAGAAATTAGTCTGTGTGATTAAAACATTTTCGTCTTGTTCTAAATCATGTATTCATTTACACAAAGAGGTGTCAACAGTTCATGAAATAACCTAAAAATACTTAGTAATGCCCCATCCACCAGCCATACCCCCAGCAACACCACTTAAAACACAAGTGTCCCTCTTCTGGCCATTTGAAATGTTGGGAGGTATGTAAATGGTTAAGTCATCTCCACTTTATCACGTCTTAATGCATCAACCTCCTTGGGTTATACACATATACATACACAAAACTGGAGAAATACGGGTGCAAACCAGTAACAAGCATTCTAATTTCCGTTGACTTAACCCTTAAAATGTCAGAGGGGGGTCCAACGAATTGCTTCGCAATGCTTTGAACACCCGCACTCAAAGAGTTAAATTGGGATTTATGTTTCTAGCGCAGTAGCGTTTTTCGTATTTTGCTGTTATTCAGTTATTGCCTTAGAATTACTGCTCTTTTGTATGTGCATACAGACAATCATCTGTCGCACACTCCGGGTTTCTCTGGTTGCTATGGTGAAGGATGCTGGGGATTTTCTATAAAATTTGGTTGTTATGCCAACCAGATCTTCTGGACCTTTGAAGCATGCTCCGATTGACGAACATAGATGACTTTGCTCTCATAGGCCAGCGTTTTTGTCAGTCATAAGTGATTGGCACATTTCAGTCCTTCCCTTATTCGAAGGCGTAGTCACTCAACCAGCCAATCCTACCCTCTCTCCCATCCCCTCCGCGTGTGAACTTTGCTCTACTGCGCAACCAAGCTTTGTATTTTTGGAGACATTTTTATTCTACTGGAGGAAACCACAACTAACCAATGGAAAGTGTGATCGCCGCAAAAATGGGCGGGTATAGATGGTGACTAGCCAATGACATGTGGAGAACAGTGTTTTGGGCGGAATCTTCGAGGTGTCCTCTGTGGAACAGAAGAGAGGAGAAGAAATAGCAGGTGATAATACCCTAATTTATGTATATACTGGTTAATACATATTTTTATTGTAAAATTAATATATTGCATAAGCGTGTGAAGAAACAAATCCAGATAATAAGGCAAGGGTGGACATCGTGGTACTCCAGCTGCTGTTGGACTACAACTCAGTCATTGTAGTTCAACAACAGGTGGTGTGCTACATGTTTCCTGTCTTGGTGTAAGGGTTATAACTTATTTAGAAAATCTATCTATCTAATTAGTAAAAAAAATCCCTGGAGCATGTGAACCAAAATTCACTGTATTTTATACACACCTATGTACATACACCCCTTCACTGGCTTCTAAAACACCTAGCTGGATCCATAACGATTTTGCTGGCTCCAATGTTGTTCATATTTTGTCCACACACACCCTCGCTCTGTCTCTCTCTCCATATTTTTGATTTGCATCAGTTTTGATGCAAATTGTGTTATGTATCACCCCCAATAGGACCACAGGACTCCCCCTTCGGGGACTGCAGAAGAAAAAGTTCCCCAACAGTGCAACATGTCTCTCAGCTGTAGCAGGAGCCAATAGGATACTATAATGTATAGTAAGGGCAATAGACCTATTGGATAATCTCTGGTCACAAGCTGCTACATATCTGCTAGTCCTGTCTAATACACCCAGTGAACAGATCTTTATTCACTGCCCAGCCTCCATGCATCTCCGGCACAGAGGTAGAGGATTTGATAAATAAAGTTTAATCCCAGCTCTGTGTGTTTGCTCGCCTCTACACAGGTTCATTGTCCAGTGTTAACCCTATATTCTGTGTAAGCATATGCACATGCTTTTACAATAGATAATATTGTACAGCCTTGGATGGCCTACATGCCACTCAATATACAGTCAGTCTACTAGTGTTTCTAGGTTAATCTACTCTGGAAGCACGTGGAGACCCTCCAGATAAATAGCAGGTACTAAGGTTTAGTTGTCTAGCCCACAGGCAGAGGAGAATGCTGTTCATCCATTCAGGAGATGGAAGATTGTATGTAGCTTCACCATTGGTTGCCTGCGATCCCTACATCTCCTGTATTAGATAGCTTGTATTTCCCAGGTTGCAGGCTTTGGATAGGTTGCTTAACATCAGGAGTTGACTGTGTGGAAGTTGGCCTGGCCAGAGTTCCTTATGAGTTTGGGAGTTGTACTGAGCCTAGCATTAGTCTTTTGAATTGTATAACGGGATGGGCCTTGACTGAGGCAGACTTAGACATCCCATTCCTTTTGATGGGTGAATAAACAGCTCTGTTTCAGAAACTTCAGCCCGATCCTTATGTTTTTTCATGATTTCAAGTAAGAACCCATGGAGCTGCACTGCTGTCAGGACGAGCACCTCTACAGTATTTCTCCCATTTTGTATACACCCCTAAGTTCATGAATAACAGTTAACAAAAATTATATATCACGGTCCATTTTACTCTAGAATACCAGTGTGCAATGAATACCTTAGTAGCCATCTGCTATGTGTTTGCTAGTTTTGTACATTTGTTTAAGGTCACATAATGTGAAAAAATTTGAAAAACAAATATATTTGTACTAGTTTATCATTGCTGCTCTCGCCTCTGGGAAAAAGCATTATTATAAACCTAGAGAGCTAATTGTAAAGGTCCACCTCAAGCTTTTTTCCCCCCTTCAGCAGTAACCAAGGCTGCCAGTGGCAACCTCATTCCTGTTGACGGAGCAGATGGTTGTCAAATCAGTGCAGCCAGTTGGGGCCTAGATTCCATTGCAATTTATACATTATAGCCGATTTAAAGTATAATAATGCTTAAAGATAATTGTATTTAAATCTGTTGTTCAGTATAAAAGAATGTAACTGATATCAGTGAAACTTTTGGATACGTAGACCTGAAGTTATTGAAGTTTTGTTCTCCCCCTTCCACCCCTTTCACTGACACCAGTCCCTTCATCAGTGGGAAGGAACTGAAAAGGGCAACCAATCATCAGGAGATAAGGACAAATTGAAATTCCTTATCCATGAGTCATTTTTCTGTGTCTAAATTGACAAAGGTATAGCATTTAGAACGCAGCAAAATTATTTATATAGGGGCGATATTTATCTTTGACTGTACAGATGGTAGGGTTGCTATTGGCAACCCTAGCTCAAGCAGCTGAGCCACTGTGTGAGTTCCTTAGCTGACTTTGAGAGAAGAGTGAAGAATAAAACATAAATAACTTCAGACGGGTTGTGTTTTAAAGAGTGAGACTGACATCGGTCACACTGTTAAATGATGAACAGCAGAGTTAAGTAAAGTTATTTTTATTCATTACTATTTATTTTATATGAGAAAACTTCTTTTGAAATTGCCTATCTATTATTTTTGCCAAAAGATCAACAGATTCACAGTTTAACCCCTTAACCTGTTAAGGACCAGCGGTCCAGGGAAGTTACCTCCCCTTAAGGACCACTTTGATCCTTGCCGACGCGCCGGTACGCGTGACCTGTTATGCGTACTGGTGTGCCATTTTGGAGCCTAAGAGAGACCGGTCCAGTCTTGGAGCGGTCAATTTTAGACTCCGTTTTTACTTACAGCGCTCCCGGTAGAGCGCTGTAAGTAAAAAGTGCGTGACGTGCTATGACCGTCACTGGTCCTTAAGGGTATAAGAACTGTGACGGTCATAGCACATCGGCCGGCTCTTAAGGGGTTAAGGACCATTCTCAAGCTCATGCGGCCAACACTTAAGGACCAGGGACCATTTTTTTTTTATTTGCAATCCCAGTTCAGGGCTCCCCAAATGGCCTGCAGCCATGCGGGGAGTCCTGAAATCCATGACGGTCCTGGCAAGTCATGGGTCCTTATGGCTTGCTAACCCATGATGTAACAGGGTCATCAAGGGTCCTTAAGGGGTTAAGGAATACTGATTCTTTATTTTTGAAAAAATGTTTCTTTAAGTGAGGTTTCATATGCTAATAAAGCTCAGTGCTGCACTGCAAAATTAAGTACAAGGTGACAGGTCCACTTTAAGTTCTTGTTTAAATTGGGATTGAATGGAATCATCTAGGTTTAACCCTTTAAGGAACAGTGGGTTATGCAATACATTGCTTTGCAATGTGTTTTACGTCCACTGGTCCTTTAAAGGGTCAGTATAAAAATGACAACCTGAGACAGTCTCTTTTATTAAAGTGGAAGCTTCACGTTAATTCAAGTTGCATATTTTAAAACTGCATTAAAAACTGCCTATGTTTCTGCTTTTCTTGGCCTTGGATTAAACACTTGATGATCATCTCTGGGGGTCTGGCTCTGGGGTGGGGGGTGTCTCGTCTAACCACACTAGGGTGCTGGGGGGGTTGGGAAGGGTGAGGGGGGTATTTAGGGTCGAGGGTGATATGGGTTCGTTAGGGAGATGGTTTATGGAAGGGGTGGGGGTTGAGTGTTGCTGGGGGGTTAGTTCTCTTTTATACTTAAAGCAAAACTCTTGCAATTCAGGTCACTTTTGCATCTTAACCAATGTGTATTTTGCCTCTCTATATTATTTGTTTGCTCTGCTGTAACCGATTTACCAGTTTGTCTCTGTAATTCTGCCTGACTGCAATAAAAAAGACATAAAAAAACTGCCTATGTGTCATGTTATCCAAAAGTCCAGCATATGTACAATTTAGGAAATATTCACACATCTATTTCTGGGAAAAGTGAAAGTGATTGTTTCCTGGTACTGCACAAAGCTTCATTAGCATATGAAATGTCATGAAACTTAATTAGCATATGACGTCACTGAAAATACTTCATTAGCATATGCAATGTTGTTGACAAGCTTAATTAGCATATTAAATGTGACTGGTACCGAACAGGAACAGCAGTTAGCATATATTAGCATATGGTAACAAGTATGAATATTTCCTTAACTGAAATTTTGATGGTGTTTTGGCTAACATGACATATAGGTAGTTTTTAATACAGTTTTCTATTATGCAAAATTAAGGTGGAAGTTCCAGTTGAAATAATTTTTTTCCCTCCAGGTCACTGAGGAAGCCCTGATTCCAGATCCATGCAGTTTTATATATCTCACCTCCTGTTGGTGGTAACCCGCACTGCCCTGCGGGTGACTGGAGTCCTCTTCTGGGTCTTGGTGTACATAGCAGCTCTACTTTCTGCAGTGTCCTACCTGCCAGATGCTCTGCGGCTCGTGGCTAAGAACCCAATCAGAGCTTTTCAGTGGGGGCCCCGTAAGAGCGCCCCTCCTTGTCTGATGAGTAGCAGGCATGGACAGCATGGATACATCAGGATTAAGGTGGGACTTTCCTTGGCAGTAACGGGCTTGATATTAATACATAGTTAGAAGTGTTACTGGAGCCACATATAGAGTTCTAGAACAATGATTCTCAGCTCCAGTCCATGGGGCACACCAACAGGAGAGGGTTTAACCCTGATTAAGAAAAAGTGGGTCAGTCACAATGACTGTGGCACTGATTACATGCCTCTTAACAAGCACGGATATATTGAAAAACCTGCACTACTGGTGTGCGCTGAACACTGACACTGAGAAAAACTGAATAAGAGAGAGAATTGAGACCTGCTTTCTGAAGTAAAACAGGAACTGCAACTGCATTTTTTTTCTTGTACTGTCGCTATAACCAATACGCAAAACACTACACCAAAACCCTACACGTGAAATGCAATATGCAAAACGCTATAGGCAAACCGCACAAAGCAATATGCTATACGCAAAACACTACAAAAAGCGATACGTGATACTCAAAATGCTAAGTGTTATACACAAAATGTAATGCGCAAAACACTACATGCAAAACACTCTCACATACACATACGCTTTGCAATGCATTGGACACCTTTTTGGAGCTGAAAGGGCTAAGCAGTGAAAATGCAACAAGTTCATTATTAAAAACATTGGGGGCTATACACTAAGGTGTGATAGTGGAGATAAAGTGGAGATGACTTCTCCAGTGATATCACTTCTCCAATTCCTGTGTTATTCTATACTAGTGGAAGAGCCCGTTACACTGGCCACAGTGCCACTGCCATCTGGTTGCGGGGCAGTCATGCACAGTAGAGACTGGCCACGCCGCGGCTGATACAGTGCCAACCGGTAGCGGGGCAGTCATGCGCGGCGCGGGCAGTCTCTACTATGCATGACTGCAGCACACACGGCAGTCTCTACTGCGCATCACTGCATCGTTACAGACGTTTTAGCGATTTATTATATAGGATTGCCCATGCACTAACGTCTCCAAAGTTGGAAAGATCTTAGTGCATAGTCTCCATAGAATTACATAGGAGTTGGAGAAGTGATATCACTGGAGTAGTTATCTCCTCTTTATCTCCTCTTTATCACCTCTATATCACGTCTTAGTGCATCTCCACATCTTACCCTTTCTGTATTTGGCTGGATGTCAGGGGAAAATAGCCCTTTTAAATTTGTAAGTGCCAGATATGTATCCAGTGCATTGGGCTGCAATACGGTGGATAGCACACATAATGGCTACTCCTGTTTAGGATGTCTTCTGTAGTGTCTGTCTTTTTAACACACTCCCTTTATCAAACATTCTGTGTTTATTTAGTAATACATACAACTGCATGGGACTTGTTTCTTTAATTTGTTTTATTAACAGCACGGGCAAAGATGTCCTAATATTCCTAGTAATTATATAAAATAATTGGTATTTGAACCACACACAGAAGAGCACCCACGGGTCTTAATTAAATCATGAAATGTTACATTTCTAGACAGTAACTGAAACATTTCTTGATCTATTTAAGACCCACAAGTGCTCTTTTGCACATGGTTCATATTCCATTTATTTTTTGTACCAAGGTATTATACTTCTACAGCTTTTTACAGGAGTGCCCATCATACCCAAATAAAAATAATATATGAAATATAGATTGTAGGGAAAAGAGGGCAGCACACACTTGTGGGTGTTTTGATGCAATATGTAGGTAACCTTATTTGGTCTGATGCAATATGTAGGCAACATTATGTGGTTTCCTAAGTGTTGCATCAAAAGTCCCAAGGGGGCTGCCTTTTTTTCTAAATCATTGTGTTCATTTTGGATTATGCACTTGAGCAGTTTTGACTTTGTGACTGAGGGCAACCATGCCTACATTTATCTTTCTATATATACCTACCTTTCCTCCGCCGTCCCCTTACTATTGAACACTTTAGACAATTCCTGGTTATCTATAGCAGATAAAGAATATTGCACCTGGTGGAGGGAGGGCTGCTTGACCCAAAAATAAGCTAGTCAGATTTCCAAATATACAAATCTAGTCCAGGTTTTGGTAAGAACAACCTAGGAAAAATACATTTAAGTAGCTGAGTGCAACAATTTTTGACTAAAAAAGTGTTTAGATATATTGGTCGAAATTGGCTGCATTCCAGCTATTTAAATGTATTTTTTCTGTAGGTGTCCTTAACTAAACTTGGACTGCAAGACTCGTCCGTAGTAAGTTCTCCCTCTAGTGTTCGAACTCTGTGAGATCAAATGACATGCAGTGTTTGTAGGGACCATATGACATGTAGTGATTGTAGGGACCTTATGACATACAGTGATTGTAAGGAACATATGACAAGCAGTGTGTGTAGAGAACGTATGACATGCAGTGTGTTTAGGGAACGTATGACGTAGTGATTGTAGGGAACGTATGACATGCAGTGTGTGTAGGGAACGTATGACATGCAGTGTGTGTAGGGAACGTATGACGTAGTGATTGTAGGGAACATATGACATGCAGTGTGTGTAGGGAACAAATGACAAGCAGTGTGTGTAGGGAACGTATGACATGCAGTGTCTGTAGGGACAGTATGACATGCAGTGATTTTAGGGACCTTATGACATGCAGTGTTTGTAGGGAACGTTTGACATGTAGTGTGTGTAGGGAACATATGACATGCAGTGTGTGTAGGGAACATATGACATGCAGTGTGTGTAGGGAACATACGACATGCAGTGTGTGTAGGGAACGTATGACGTAGTGATTGTAGGGAACATATGATATGCAGTGTGTGTAGGGAACATACGACATGCAGTGTGTGTAGGGAACATACGACATGCAGTGTGTGTAGGGAACATATGACAAGCGGTGTGTGTAGGGACAGTATGATATGCAGTGTGTGTAGGGACAGTATGATATGCAGTGATTGAAGGGACCTTATGACATGCAGTGATTGTAGGGTAGATGAGAGATATCATTCTGCAGTTGAGATGAGGGTAAATCGTGTTTATGGGCAGTGGGGTGAGAGAATGTACACAGTTCCACACAATGCATTGGGGACCTCTCTAGCACCCAAGAGGTTAAAAGCTCCATTTAAATCAATGAGGATTTGGGGAATTTTTATTTGTTCCCTACGGTGCAGTTAGTTTTCTCCAGAACTGCTTCTCTTTCTTTGTGCATATGGACAATGAGCTCTATGCCCCTCTACGAAATTTCTAAACCCAGTTGTGTCCCTTGTCCGGATACATTTGCCCCAACGTCTGTGCTAGATAGTAATGCTTTTCGGGGGAGGAGTAACAGCTCTCTCCATTTCTCTTGTTGTTTGCACAGAAATCTGCTATTCGATTCCATTATGTGGCCTCTGGAGAGAGAGGAAAGCCATTAATGCTTCTCCTGCATGGATTCCCTGAGAACTGGTAATTGATATTACTTTATTACTCTTTTGTCAGTAAGCAGGATTCTAATATATTTGATTAACCCCCGATGAAGTTGAGAGGACTTCAACACATTGCAAAGTAATGCACTGAAAAAGCATTTTAGCACCCAAGGGATAGGGTGGCCACATCTCCTTTCTGCCAATCAGGAACACTGTAGAGAGTAGCATAATACTTTCTCCCTGGTCTAGTAGTGCTTTGTGGTGGGGGGGTCACATGACATCACGTTACATCCTCCCCACACTAATGTCATTAAACATCAGTGAGTCACTGTTACTTTCTCCAGAGAACCAGAGAGCTCTAAACACTAAACGCAGGGGTGGGCAATGTGAGGCCTCCCAGCCATTGCGGGATTACAGCTCCCATCATCCCCTTCCGGCCAGTAGTTGGCGGGGGATGATGGGAAATATAATCCAGCAACAGCTGGAGGACCTTACATTGCCTATCCCTGCACTATAGAGAGAATTGACCCTGCTATGACAGAAGGTGACATTTGGCCAGGGCTACAACTAAATGGCCTGTACATACATTGGATAATTTATCAATGTATGGAGAAAGCATGGTATCAAATACACTGCTCCTAGCCAACAATTTTTCAGTGATAATTGATGGATACCTTTAGTTATTGAACAAGGATCCACTCTGATTCCCTGCAATGCATATGTGAAGCAGGGAAATACAATGAAAATATGGCCATTCCAGTGATACACATACATATTCATTGTGCTGCATACCCCTCTGACACTCAGGGATAATGGGTTGGAATTTGGAGACCTATCTGCCCACTGTTCATTGATTAATAAACAGTGGCCAGGTAGTCTGAATCAGTGAATGGCTTATGCTGAAGCCATCCTCTGCTTGATGACCCTCCCCCCCAGATGGAGAACCGAGTCCTACCTCCTGAAGCCGAATAGGAGCTGCAGTGTTATTTAGTTGTAGTCCAGTACAGGTGTCTTTTTCTGTCACAGGCAGCAACAATGGACAATTTTCAGTCCAAGCAATATGCTGGAGTTCTCGCTAGCATTCAAGGGGCTAAAAGCCATATGTAAATCAGTTGGAATTATTATTTTCCCCCCGTGGCACAGCTGATTTGCACTAAGAATGGTCCTGTTCTTCTTATTACATCAGCCACATTATCTCCTTTTTGTTGCTAATTTCCTCCACAATTAGATCCTGACCCACTCATCACCCTACACACAGGCACATTCCTAGTTTCATTGTCATCTAGTTCTCCTCATCATCTGCAGAAATGTCATTCTGCTTGAGGAATGAGACCCATGTCGTTATCTATCCCAGGTGAACAGATTTTCCCTTGTTACCTCCCCCTCTCTGGTGTTTACTCTTTCTTCATAATACTCCTTACCATGGACAGGTACTCCTGGAGGTACCAACTGGATGAGTTCTCGAATGGTTACAGGACAGTCGCTGTTGATCTAAGAGGATTCGGTAGCTCAGATGCTCCCTCCAAATTACAAGATTACAAAATGGAGACCCTTTTGCAGGATGTGCAGGATCTGATCAGAGGACTGGGTGAGTGATTCCTGTGGTGGAGAGAGTCTAGTGTAAGTCTCATCAGTTAATTCATGTCACTCATAGACACATGGTTGCATACATATTTATTACATGGGCAGACAGATGACAGAGAGATTCTGTTTATAAATGTGTTATGCAGGCAGAGAGATGGCTGCATGCTACTTTGTTATGGGAGAGATTTGGTTACATGTGTCTTTGTTACGTGGGAAGACAGAAGGTTGTGTACATATGTTTTACTTGGGCCACACAGATGTCTGCATGCATATTCCTTACTCGGCTGCATGTTCATGGGGCTGCATGTTGGTCTGTCACAGGAGCAGACTGATGCAATCATATGAGCGATGTATCATATGGTCAGACATATGACTATGTTGTACTGAGAATTTGCTGTATTTTCCACTTAGGTTACACCAAATGTGTCCTGGTTGGCCATGATTGGGGCGGTACCTTGGCCTGGACATTTGCAGTCCGCCACCCCGGCATGGTGACTCGTCTCATCGTCATGAATGCACCACATCCCTCAGCCTTCCACGGTGATCCATTGACCTTCAGAGTTTCCAGTCAGGGAGTGGGGATCTTTAGAGTTGTACTACTCACAGGTTCATGAGGGAGAAGGGGATCTTATGATGCATATAAGTGATATCTAAAGCAAATACATGGATCTACAGACCTGCAGCACTGAATATTCAAGGCAGAGAGAAAAATAGCTGCTGATTTAAGCAGCTAACAATGTATTAGTGCAACAAAACTGCATTAAAGAGATTTGTTCACTAACAGTTGGTAACCCTGGGGTCCAGGATTGCTATATCACCCTGGACACATATGAAAACTGTCTGCTTTAAGGCTGCAATAATTAATGTGTATCTATGCCCAATGCATTATTCATATGTGTTCAGATATGAAGTGAAAATCAGGCCGCAGAACATGTTCTGCAAACAGATTGTGTGTGTGTGTGTGTGTGGTGGGGGTGTTAGAAAGCATATAGTATTCCCTAACTAATACGGGGGACTTGTGGAGAAATGACTTTATAGCCATTGAGTCTGTGGGGGTCAGTAGAATCTCACACGGTACATACAGAATGTTGGTAGATATAGAATGTTAAAATGATTGAAATGGTGATCTAGTACCAAGGAAATTAGGAAATGACTGGCTTTCATCTTGTTTTTTGCTTATATAAGGACAATTTCTATTGTTTTTTTGTTTTTTTTTGCTGGTTTTGCATATAATACATAGAATAGCTGCCAACTAGCTATTATTGTACTACAACAATATAATCCAGAGTTTGGGATGATGGATGATGGGAGCTGTAGTGCAAAAATAGCAGACAGTCTGTACACTTATAATGTTGGACATAGTGACACAGGGAACTGCTGGATGATGGGGATGTCATTCCTTAACCCTGTGTGTCTCTTCCCTTAGATTATGTGTTATCTCATCCCACCCAGCTATTCTCCTCCCGCTATGTTTTCCTCTTCCAGCTGCCAATCCTTCCTGAGATCCTGCTCTCTATGGGAGACTTTGAGGTAATAAAGGAAACATTACAGGAAATAATACAATATATTGGCTGAGATTTACCAACGCTTTAATTGGTCCTTTTACACACAAAATGGGGGAGAGGAAATGGATATACTCACAGATTCTATTTTATTGGTTTTACAAGGTAAAGAGTTAAGTGTTTGTGGGTTTCCATTCTGGATTAGGTGTGTAATCACATTATAATTAACTAGTGTAAAAGCCCATGTACACTGGCCAAGGTCTGGGTGATGTTAACCTTTTGAGTGCCAGAGGGGTACGCAGCGAATTGCAGTGTGTTGCGTACCCCTCTGGCACTCAAAGGGTTTAGAGGCCAGTCCTGCTCTACGTACTGCAAGTGCTATACATTCATGTGCTGTAGAGACTGCCCGAACGCCAGGGGGAGGGCTGGCCTGGGGGGCAGAGGGGCAATTGCCCCCTGGGCTGGTCACATGTCTGGGCCAGTGGGCCACTGCCTCACTCAGTCTCCCAATTTCTGCTGTAAATGGAGCTACACTAGTGATACCACAGAACTTACAATTGAAATGGAACTAAACAAATGATACTACAGAGCTACAATCCAAATAAAGCTACACTAACAGCATAACCCATTCCCTTGTAAGCTCTATGGTATCAGTCATTTTGCTGTACTTACATTGTAAGCTCTATGGTATCACTAGAGTAGCCGCATTTCAACTGTAAGCTATGTGGTCTCGTTTACCTTACTTAACAGCATTAATACCAATATTAAAAGTAACTAAAGGGGATGGGCTGGAGGGACTGAAGAAATGGGTCATTAGATTGTATTTGACCCCCAGGCCACAAGTTGTCAGCCCTCCCCTGCCGAACGCACAGAATGCTCCCAGCATTCCTACGCCTCCCAGCATTCTGTTCTTTTGGGAAGTCTCTGCTGCACATGAATGCATCGGACAAACATTCTAGCGTTTTATTATATAGGATAGGAGAAAGGCTGAGTAGTTCTTTATGAATTGAGGAAACGTATAATGTTTTTTTCCTTTCTTTGTTTTTCTTGCATATTTTGCTTAATTGATGTTGACTCTCCCATTGATTTTTCTTTGCATGTAAAATGCCTTACTTACCACTAAAGAAGTGAATTCTGCTTGGTCGGTGACCAGTGAAATTGTCACCTTGTCTGATGCTTAGTAAACACCAGCCTTTGTCTGACTGTGACAGAACCATAACGGGTCAGAATCAAAATGTTCATGTAGCTGTACAGTAATGGAATGTATGGATAGATAGACATGCTCTAGTAGTGAGGAGTTCACTGATTATTGAACAGTGACAATAACCATGCCTAGTAGCTGTGTAGTGATGGGAGGAAGGGATAGATAAACATGCTCTTGCAGTGATGAGTTCAGTGATTACATGAAATAGCTATGCCTAACAGCTGTGGTGTAATAGGAAATAAGGCTAGATAGATCTGCTCAGATTATTAGTCAGAGGCAATAGCCGTGACAGATAGCTGTGCTCTGACAGTGAGGAGTGATAGACAGACATGACCATTACCAGGCAATGAGGCCTTCAGTGATTTTAGCACAGAGGCAATAGTCATACCACGAAGCTGTAATTTGTATATGAATAATAATGTTAGTTTAGTACATTAGTCTGTGACTAGTAAAAAATCAAGCAGATTATTGAAAGTCAATTTTGTTATGTATATTTAAAGGGACAGTAATGTCCCACAAAAAAGTATGCTTGTTTTGTAGATGTTTAAAAAATATGTTATTTGGCACAAATCCTATCTCTCAAACCACTATATTTTGAGAGATATTCACTTGTAAAGTTTCCCTTTTCCTCCTGTCAGCTGTAAAGCTGACAGCAGGAGATTCTAATCGTGCGACTTGAATAGGCTCTTCAGCAGAGCCGAAATCGCATTATTTAAAAATAACTACTTAATTGGAACGGTCTACAAAGTGTGTTTGCAAACCAGGCACTGTAGACCTTTCCAATGAAGTAATTAATTTTATATAATGCGATTTCAGCTCTGCTGAAGAGCTGCCGCCGGATCCCCGGATCTGGATCTCCTGCTGTCAGCTAGACACTGATGTCAGGAGAAGGGGAGGGAGGGGAGAACTTTACATACAAATATCTCTCAAACAGTAAAGGGACATTAATGTCCCTTTAAAGAGTTTTTGTCACATTTCTTAATCCTCTTCTTTGTGGAAGCTTCCATATTGAAAGGATTTGCATCATTATTGCTCCCCATTAATTTATTTACCCCTCTGGTGCAAACTGATAGGTTCTAACAGCCTAAGACCTAGTTCACATGGGCATTTGAATGCAATTTTTTCTACACTTGAACACACTGAGACGCTCACCATTACTGTGATTTTGGCTCTTCACTAGGGCAGTTTTGCAGCTTGCTTAAACTTTTGTGTGTTCAGCACTTAAACCAGTGCTGATACTTCACTTCTTTATCTGGGAACACAGTGCAGTGTTCACACAGGCAGTTAGATCAATGCTTTTCTTACCACATTGATCTAATCAATAGCTAGTCCACATGGGTGTCTGCCAATAACACCAGCTCACACCAGTGCCTGGTGTTAGATTCCCCACTGTATCACCCCCTGGTAACTGTACCACAGAGGGATTGCAGGAACTACGAAGGTAAGTTTGACACTGGCACTTGAATTATGCTGCAAAGCAGAACATTCAAAACTCCCATGTGAACCTAGAGCAGGTGTAGCCAACCCTGGTCCTGAAGAGCTACCAACAGCGCATGCTTTTAGGATATCTCTGAATCAGTGCAGTTGGATCTATTAAAGTGACTGAGCAGCTGATTGATCCATCTGTGCTCAAGCAGCGATATCTCAAAAGCATGCACTTTTGGTAGCTCTCCTGGACAGCGGTTGGCTACCCCTGTTCTAGAATAACCTAGCGTGAACCTAGCATAAGTGTAACAAAATAGGTGAAGTTATAAACTAAATAATTATAAAAAATATAGGCAATATGACTTTACATAGTACGTACTTGCAGAATATGAAAAATCAAAATAAAGAGGTACTGTCCCTTTAAACTGGAAATGTCACACAAATTAAAGTTTCCCCCAAATAATTATGCACATAATGATATGCATATCCATACTAGTATTACCCTGAATAAGTCCAACGTTATTGAGAAATCAAACTCTGTCCGAGACGCACAGGCAGGCATCGGTGCAGACATCTTGCCAAAGAGACATCTATGCGCCCGCGCTTCCCCTAGGAGGAGTTGCATTGTACCTTAAGGTACAGGAAGGGACTGACGGGACAGGCTCGCAGATGCCTCTACAGCAAGATGCCTGCCTGTGCGTCTCAGAACGATTTGGATTTCTCAATAATGCTGGACTTATTCCAGATAATACTAGTGTGGATATGTTTATCATTATGTGCATAATTATTTGGGGATAACTTTAATTTGTGTGATAGTTCCACTTTAAGAGAAGGACTTACCTAGGTAGGAGTCTGGTATATCTTTTTGCTTTGTTTTTGCATTGGTTCTCTGATATAGTATGTTAGGGGGATTTTCTATGTAGCAAACATGGCTATGGGTTTTGTGTAAACTCTTAACCCTTTGCGTGCCAGAGGGGTATGGAATGCATTGCAGAGAAATGTGTTCTGTACCCCACTGGCACTCAAAGGGTTAAATAAAAAAGCAAAAACTTCTTGTTCATGAAAATGAATAAGAACTGCTTCTGGCCAAGATGCTCACGTGAATTGAATGGAGCAGCCAGGTTGTTACTTGCAGAAACGATCTTCCTGTACACACAGAGGCTGATGCACTAAGAACACCAGTGGAATTCTGGATACCAATGGGAGATAAATAAAAATCCCAGTTGATTTAAAAGAGGCTTTTAACCCCTTGAACACTAGCGAGGTCTCTAGTATTCAAGGGGTTAAACACGACTTTTAAATCAAAAGAAATTTTGAGAATGATTATTTGTTCCTTACGGCGCTGTTGGTTTGTTCCAGAATTGCACCACATCAGCCTTATAATTGTTTTGTTACAAGGTGATATGAGACTTCTTCAAAATAGGTTTGTCTTCAGTCAGTTAACAGAATAGGCCGTTTGTATAAAAACAAAATGGTTCAATTCTGGGGCAATCAAGCTTCACCGGGAGGAACAAATAAAAGTTCCTGTGAATTTTAATTTGGGCTTTTAACTCAATGCATTGGAGACCTCTCTAGCACTGAAGGGGTTAAAATCCCTATTTAAAGTTTCCCCCCAACAATTACCCATCTAACAATTAGCTGAACAATAGCAGTATTCTCCAGAATAATTACCGCGTTATAAAGAAACCCTACTGCTGCCGAGACTGACGGCTAAGCAAGAAGTCCCTTCTGTTACCTTAAAGGGATAGTAATACTTCGTTTTAACTTTATTTTATTTTGAAGGCATTAAAAAAACATGAAGAATGATATAAGTCTTATCTCTCAAACCTTTATGGTTTAAGAAATATTCACAAACAAAGTATCCCGCCTCTGTTCAACCAGATCAGAAGGGAGGTGCCCAGGTAGACTGCAGAGAGGGACAATCTTCAATTAAGATAGGGGAAAAAGCTGAAAAATTTGTCAAAGGGGGAAGGGCTTTCATTGTTTTCATACAAAGAAAATTGTCCCCTTCTGTTATCTGTACTGTCATACAACCAGACTCACATCTGAGAAGAGATGGCTTACACTAGGTAAAAGGGGCGGGGAGGGGAAACTTTGCTTGTGAATATCTTATAAACCATAAAGATTTGAGAGATAAGACTTATATCATTCTTCATGTTTTTTTAATGCCTACAAAATAAAATAAAGTTAAAACAAAGTATTACTATCCCTTTAAGGTACCAAGCAACGCCTCCTAGAGGAGACTGGGACTGACAGCGCAGGCGTGCAGATGTCTGTAAGCAAAGATGTCTGCCCTGTTGCCTGGCCATCAGTCTCGGCAGCAGTAGGATTTGTCTATAGGCGAGGTAATTATTCTGGCGAATACTAGTGTTGTGCAGCTAATCGCTAGATGGGTAATTGTTGAGGGGGAATCTTTATTTATATCAAACGGAATTTGGGGAATTTTAATTTCTCCCCTATAGTGCAGATGGTCAGAATTGCATAACTTTGCTTTTAAATATATAGCCTATTGTTTAAACCCTTGCAGCATTTAACCCTTTGAATGCCAGAGGGGTATGCAACTCATTGCAAAGCAATACGTTGCATACCCCTCTGGCACTCAAAGGGCTAAGGACCACAGCATGCACACGAACAGGATGCAGCCACGCAGGGAGCCCTGAATTCCATGATGTTCCAGGACTGTCATTGGTCCTTAAGTGCAGGACAGACGTGGGGTTAAAGCGGAACTATCACCCCACCTAAAGTTGCCCCCAAATAATTACTCATCTGGCGACTAGCTGCTCAATAGTACTAGTCGCAGAATTATTACCTTGTTATAGAGAATTCCTACTGCCTCTGGGACTGACAGCCAGGAAACAGAGCTTTAAGTAGTGACGTCTGCGCGCCTGCACTGTCAGTCCCAGTCTGCTCTAGCAAGCGTTGCTAGGTACCGTAAGGTACCAGCAGGGACTGACAGCGCAGGCGCGCAGACGTCACTATGCAAAGATGTCTGCGCCATTTCCTGGCTGTCAGTCCCGGGAGCAGTAGGAATTCTCTATAACGGGGTAATAATTCTGGCAACTAGTACCACTGAGCAGCTATTCGCCAGATGGGTAATTCTTTGGGGGCAACTTTAGGCGGGGTGGTAGTTCCTCTTTAAACAACGTTTTCTTCTGGGTGCTTTGGCATGAACACAAAATAGTTAAAGCATCCCAGGCCCCTGCAATATCTTTCTTTAGTAAATACAGAGATATAGGGCATGAGTCAGAATTGTCTCACTTACTGCTGTAATATGGGTTATTATCCACATAGTTGTGTACTGCATTTTATCTCAATGTGTTGCACGCCACACTGGTCTTTAAAGGATATTACTGCTTGGTACCTCTCGGCCTATATCTACTTATAATTTTTATCTACAGTCTGTCAAATACGAGTTCTTCAGAGCCATGGGTAGGGCTGTTTGGAATGTTTAAGCCCATTGCTTATTGTGAGGAGTCGTAAGCTAAAGGCAGACTATATTGAAGATATTTATGTTTACAGGGTACTACAGATAAATTGCAAAAAATATATATAAGTATAAATAACTAACGTATGAAAGACACGTACACGTTAAATTAAAGGGTCAGTTAAAGGGGAATTTTCCACCACATATAAAGTTAAAGCCCAAGAATTACTCATCTAGCGACTAGCTGAACAATAGTACTAGTCTCCAGAATAATTACCTCCTTATGGAGAAATCATACTGCTTCCAAGACTGACGACCAGGCAACATCGCTTTAAAAGAATCTGAGCGCCTGCGCCGTCAGTCCCTTCCGGTACCTTAAGGTACCAAGCTACACTTCCTAGAGCAGACTGGGACTGACAGAGCAGGCACGCAGACGTCACTACTTAAAGATGTCTGTGCTGGCTGTCAGTCCCGGGAGCAGTAGAATTTATCTATAAGGAGGTAATTGTTCTGGAGACTAGTACTGTTGTTCAGTTAGACGCCAGATGGGTAATTCTTGGGGTTTAACTTTATGTGGGGTGGTAGTTCCACTTTAAGTTTTATTAGGAAAATCATATATTGTACAGGTTTTCCTGATGATCACAGCAATAGTTATCTGATGGGAGATGCTTTATTCAATGGATTTTACAGTTCAAACTGTGTGCTGTTCTCAATTCTATTGAGAACAGCAGCCACCTCTTCATAGAATCCAACAGAATAACTGTGTGAACGACAAGTGAACTGTTAGGACACCAGGAGGCAGTGTTGCTAACAGTTACACAAAAAAAGCAAAAACAGTCTGGGCTATAAAAACTTTGGAGTCAACCTTTTAAGTGCCAGGGGGATGTTCAGAGCATTGCTTTGCAATACGCTGGACACCCCCTGGAGCTCAAAGGGTTAAACTTCTCCCAGCATTAGGTGTACTCTTGTATTATTAAGTACGAAAGACTCTTCAATATATGTTTCTTAATAACAGTTTACTGATCCAGAGAGACATTTCTTCCTATAGATAAAGGTTCTCTTTGACCCCTTGAGTGTCTCTGTCAGCCAAGGTGTAAAACTGCCTATCTGTTGTACTAGTTGTTTCTTTGTAATATAAATAGTTTTTGAGAAATTAACCTTTTTTTTGTCGGTGGCACAGCCTGGCACTTTGTTAACCCTATGGCGTTGCTTACCCCTCTGGCTCTCAAAGGGTTAATCAGTTTCTTTGCTGGACCTATATATATGAATGAATGAAGGCAGAGCACACATACAGGGATGATTTAGAATAGCAGAGCATAAGTGTGACCTTGAACAGAAATAATTGGCATACAGTACAGAGAATTAACATAAAGTGCCACCCTGTGCCATAAAAATATACATTTCTCAAAAGCTGTTTGTTTTACAGAAAAATGGTTAGTAAAACAATTTGACAAATCTTAAAGTGGAACTACCACCCCTTACAAACATGGCCCCAAATAATTACCCATCTGGTGACTAGCTGCTCAGTAGTCGCCAGAATTCTTACAGCGTTAATGAGATTTATACACTGCTGCTCCCGGGCTGACAGGCAGGAAACAGCGCAGACATCTTTCCATAGTGACGTCTGCACACCTGCCCTGTCAGTCCCAGCCTGCTCTAGGAGGCGTTGCTAGGAGCTGTTCAATACCAAAAGGGACTGACAGCGCAGGCGCACAGACGCCACTATGGAAAGATATCTGCTCTATTTCCTGCCTGTCAGTCCGGGAGCAGTGTATAATTCTCATTAATGCGGTAATAATTCTGGTGACTAGTACTACTGAGCATCTAGTCGCCAGATGGGTAATTATTTGGGGCCATGTTTGTAAGGGTGGTAGTTCTGCTTTAATTCTCTGTGAAACAAACTAAACTGTTGTTAGGGTGGGAGGTCCACAGCTACTCTACAGCAGCTACTCAGCCATGTTTCTGACCCTGGGAATTGTCCCCGCAGTACATAAGGAAGCCCCTGACAGACGCCACGCTGGGCATACAGAATGAGGAGTGCAAACTGACTAAGGAAGAAACAGAGGCCTTTCTATACTACTCCTCCCGGAAAGGAGCCCTCACACCCGCCCTCAACTACTACAGGAACCTGTTTGGGTAAGAACGCTCATCAAGGGCAGTGCCAACTAGTCAAGTGCCAATTGGTCTCGCTGAGGCTGATATACTAAGAAAAAGGGGTGCAAATCTGGAGCAAGCCAACAGCTCCATAGTAAACAAATGAAAATGCCATAATGTCTCATTCATTTCAACCCTTTGAATGCTAGAGAGGTTGCCAAAATGACCTCTCTAGCCTGCAAGGGGTTAAAAGCCTAATTTTGAATAATTTCAATCATTTATTTATTTTTCTGTGGTGCAGTTGGCTTTCCCCGAAATTGATCCACTTTTCACTTTCTGCATATGGCCTTTTCATGTATCCCTGTTTCCTGTGTAATGTTCCCTTTAAAGAGTAACTATCACTCCAAATAAAGTGCCCCTAATAATTATACATATAACAATACACATATAAATAATAGTATTATACAGAATGAGTCCAGCGTTATTAAGAAATCCTACTTGATCTGAGACAAACAGGCAGGCATCAGCGCAGACATCTAGCCTTAGAGACATCTGTACGCCTGCGCCATACATCCTGGTCTCCTCCAGGATTGGTGAGGTGGAGTTGCATTGTACCTTAAGGTACAGGAAGTGACTGACGGCACAGATACCACTACGGCAAGAAGCCTGCCCGTCAGTCTCGGATCAAGTTGGATTTCTTATTAATGCTGTACTAATTCTGTATGATACTATTATTTCTATTCTTATCGCCTTATCAATAATTATTTGGGGGGGTACTTTATTTGGAGTAATAGTTCTGCTTCAAAATGTGTCCACTTTGTCCAAAGTGTGTCCAAAATAGTTTTTTATAAGATTTGTAGAGGCTAAAAAGGGATTATCATTGCTAATATTCATAGGCTGCCTATGAATAAGTGATACATTCACAAAACATGTTAGGCGCTTCGTGAATTTGGTTTCTTTCAATTGTTGCGTGTATAAGTTGCACATTAAGCAAGATGCTTTTTAATTAGAGATCAATAAAATCAATTGATTTTAAATATTAGTTGAACTTATTTTGGGCTGTGGATGGATAGTGGATCCGTTGTAGCACCTCCTCCGGTGTCGTCTCACCTTGTGTTCCCAACAGTCCCAGTTTTACAGGAAGGAATCTGCTTAATCCCATTGTCGGTGAGGAGTGAGGCCATTCTGGATTCACAACACATAAATGCAACTTCTTTTCCCACACATAGTAATGAAAAAACAAAAGGCTACCACTACGCTTATGAGCATTCTAAATGTTTACATACCACTGGGGACCTGTGTTCTTCCAAAGGCCACAGGTGTTCTTACCACTGCCACTGTCTAGACAACAAGTGAATGGCCTGGGCACCAGATGGCACTCTTAATGAAAAACAATAGTTTAAGCTGGAATAACTTCAAGATGACATATCTCTCAACAGTGGGATCCCCTTATTCTACACAGCAGAAAAAGCCCTAAAATAATGATAATGTTTTACTACTCTTATGTCTTTATTGTCTTTACAATTTTTAATCAGTATCTAATGCTTAAAGGTATAGTAATGTCAATAGTAAAGTGCACCTCTGAGTCTTCTATATGTTTTTAAAACATTTAGCACTATGTTTAATAACTTACTGTTCTGTAGTTCAAAAGATATTCAAGCGGAAAAGATCCCCCTCCCTCCCCTTCTGGCCACGTCACTCTTCCTCTAACTGTGGTCCAGATGGAGAGCGGCGAGGGACAATCTTCTGTAAGCAACAGGAGAATCCTGCCCTCCTTCATCAAGGGGACAGGGTTTTCCTTATACTTACTCACTGAAGATTGTTCCTTGCTGCATCCATCTGATCCCATGACTGGATTGCAGCTCTAAGGGTAAGCGGCCAGAAGGGTGGGAAGGGGCTCCTTTCAGCTTGAATATCTTTTGTAGTACAGAACTGTAAGTCTTTAAACAAAGTGCTACATGTTGTAAAAAACCTATAAAAGACTGGGAATGGCACTTTAATATTGACATTACTATCACTTTAAATAGCTTGCAAACACTTATTGTTAAATAATATATATTGTTGAGCTTTTCCTACTTACTCAGTGCTGGGAGATGCTTTATTTTAACCCTTTGACTGCATTGTGTACCCCTCTGGTACTCAATGGGCTAAAGATATTAGAACCCAAATGTACTTGCGTTTTGAGCTTGGCTACAATACTGTTTGTGGCATGACCATTTTATGGCAGTGACACTCAGCTCTCCATAGTCACCAGTAACACAACCAGAGAGAGACAAGAGCCAACACAAAATGGAGTGGTCACAGAAATGTCAGACTCGTTTGAGCTGTAGGAACCTTTGAATTAATTATTTCTCTGTAGTAGGGGTACATTTATATTATACAGCATCCATACTTTCTTAATAAATATCTACTGCACTCTAGCATAAAATTCCCATTAAATGGTGCTTTTATCCAAGCCCGGTTAAATCAGTAGGAATGTTTATTTGTTTCCTGGGGTACACTTGGTTTTCCCCAGAATTGTATCCTCCCTTTGTATTTGTACTGCTAGCCCAGTCACTTTTTTTCCCCATAGGTTCTTCCCAGTGAAAGCTCAGGACGTCCTTGTCCCTACGCTGCTCCTGTGGGGGGAGCATGATGCCTACCTGGAGGCTGCAATGGTTCCAGAGATGCAGCAGTATGTCTTTGCACCTTTCAGAGCTGAGATAGTACCCAATGCCAGCCACTGGCTGCAGCAGGACCGACCGCAGGAGGTCAACAGGATCATGAGGGACTTCCTGAGAGAGGATGGGCCTGTGCATGGAAGCTAACACTCATGTGTGTGTGTGTGTGTAGACTGACCAGAAACCAAGAAACTCTACTCTAAACTTGCAATTAAGGAAGCTAAAGGACTTCAGATCTACAGCAAACCAGCTGCATAGTAGGTGACAAATGAA
Source organism: Rhinophrynus dorsalis (assembly GCA_037306005.1). NCBI lineage: Eukaryota > Metazoa > Chordata > Amphibia > Anura > Rhinophrynidae > Rhinophrynus > Rhinophrynus dorsalis. The sequence continues at coordinate 502,257,604 of CM074721.1, read as the reverse complement.
AATACCCAAAAGTGTAAAAGATTTACCCTTTCAGTGTTAGGGAGATCACTGATGCATTGATTCTCAATGTGTCGGATACATTCAAGGGGTTAAAAACCGCATTTAAATCAATGGAATTTATCATTTGTCCTCATGCAGTGCAAGATGTTTGCTCCAGAATTGCACCTCTTGGTGTATGTAGATACAAGGAGGCTGGGAACAGGTTGCAGTGTGTGTGTGTGTGCTTGTGTGTGTGTGTTATATGTATGTTCCCAGGTCTTTGTCTCCTAAACTTAGAGAACACTCAGTATACATCTGTGTACATGCACTCATTCACTGGCTGCTAAAACCCCAAACTCACTCCTAAACATTATTTATGGCTCTTAAAGTATTATATTAGGGATGTACCAAATACAGGATTTTTGGCAAATCTTGGCTGTTTTGGAAGGAGCTAGTTGATTTTGTAAGCTAAGTCTGAATATGATACTTCCAGGTCCACATGTGAATACAATATTTGTAAACCAGGAATAGGCAATTAACTCTTTACCCCCTTTGAGCTCTGCAATGCATTGCGTACCCCTCCTGCACTCAAATGATCAAACACCAGAAAGGGTGTGTAATGCTTGTTAATGGTTTAAAAGCAATATCTCTTGTCAACACAATGGGGGAGCCCATGACTTGATTGTTATATGTATATATAATAGCTACACTGGAGACCGGGTGATGACTCTACTATGTATATATACAGATACAAGGAGGCCAGGAATAGTAACTGTAATGGGCAAAAAGACAGTAGTTGGCAGCTATGAACCTTATTTTTAAAGGCAAACTGGAGCAGATCTGGGGCAAACCAACTTTCCTATAGGTGACAAATAGAAATTTCCATTTTTTTTTTATTTTAATTTTAAATTTTAACCCCTTAGACACTAGAAAGGCCTCCAGCATATTGTGAAGCAAAGAGTTGGAGCCTCTCTAGCATTCAAGGGGTTAAATCACCATTTAAACCAATGAGAATTTAGGGACTCTCTGTTACTACCCTACTATCTGGTCTGCCCCTGAATTATTCCAGTTTGCATTTATACATAATATCCATTGTCTATATGTATAACATATATATCTAATGTGTACGTATATTTATTAACCCCTTACTGACCAGCGGTCCTGGGGTTGGCTACCCTTTAAGGACTACATAGGCATCATTCGGTGAGGAGGCACAGGTGCCTGATCACATGTACCATCTCGTCAAATGAGAGTGTGAAACTGACAGCCCTGATCTTGGTACAGTGAGTATCAGACTCCCCCACTGCTCCTGCAGGTGCGATATGAACACAAAACCCATGATGTGCCAGGACCGTCACTGGTCCTTAAGGCACAGACGCCGGTGATGTGTCAGGACTGTCATCAGTTGTTAAGGGGTTAAAGGAGTAGCTCTTCTGTTGAGTAAAACAAGGCTATCCCGATCCTGGGAGATGTGTCTTTCCAGGATTATTACCAAACTGTTTTTTTTTTTTACATAGAAACATAGAATTTGATGGCAGATAAGAACCATTCAGCCCATTTTCCTACTGTAAAAACCTCAATCCTTGTTTGGTCCTTATGCCTATTCCATGCATGCTTAAATTCTGTCACTCTATTAATGTTACCACTTCTGCTGGTAGTCTATTCCACTTATCTACTACCCTCTCAGTGAAGTAATACTTTCTTACATTACGTCTAAACCTGTGTCCCTCTAGTTTTAGACTATGGCCTATCGTTCTAACATTTTAACTCCTTTGAAATGTACTTCCATCCTGCACTTTGTTGGATCCCTTCATGTATTTGAATGTTTCTATCATGTCCCCTCTCTGTCATGTCCCCCCTCTCATGTATAGACATGTTCAGATCCTTTAGTCTATCCTGATATTTCTTTTTCTGTAAACCAGTCACTGTTTTAGTAACCCTTCTCTGAATTTTCTCTAGAGTATCTATATCCTTCTGGAGATGGGGTCTCCAGTACTGTACACAATACTCTGGGTGAGGTGTAACTAGAGATCTGTAAAGTGGCATGACCACTTCCCTTTTTCTGCTACTAATGTCCCTAGCTATACAACCCAGCACCCTGCTTGCATTCCCCACCGCTTTATTACATTGCTTGCCTACCTTTAAGTCATTAGAAATAACTACTCCCAAATCCCTTTCCTCTGTTGTCTCTGACAGCACAGGACCCTTAATAGTATATTTTTCCTTCAGATGTTTATGTCCCAAATGCATTATTTTACATTTATCAACATTAAACTGCAGCTGCCACACTCTTGTCCATTATTCTAATTTACCTAAATTAGGTAGCATTAACGTTCCTATGTCATAGCCACATTTCAGATAGTTATTCTGTTGCATTCTATAGGAGAGGTAACAGACAACAATACTCCATAGAATGTGATAGCAACATGTTCCTGTCAAGAAGTACATTCTCCCTGGATCTCTGTTTTGAACTGTTATAACTTTGGAATAAAACAACTTCCAGCATTTGGAGTTCCCTTGCTTTACTTATCAGGAAAAACCCTATAACTTTTAGTTTTTATAAAAATTTGTACTGCTCCTTTAAAGTTGAGGTTGATTTTACATTAAAGGGATAGTAATGTTTAACCCTTTCAGTGCCAGAAGGGGTACACAACGAATTGCAGGGCAATTCTTTGTGTCCCCCCCTCTGCCACTGAAAGGGTTCATTTTACGTTTATTTAATATTGTAGGCATTAAAAAATAATGACATTGACGTAGGTCTTATCTCTCAGACCTTTCTGGTTTGTGGGCTATAACTGGCTAAAGTTCCCCCCTCCAGGCTTTTTCAGAGAAGTCAGCATTCTAGCTGACAGCAGCAGATTCCGGTCATTTGACCAGACGGCAGCTCTTCAGCAGAACCGAAATCGCACTATTTAGAAATAAATACTTCATTGGAATGGTCTGCAAAGTGTGCCTGGTTTGCAAGCACAGTTTGTAGACCGTTCCAGTAAAATATTTATTTCTAAATAGAGAGAGATTTCGGCTCTGCTGAAGAGTCGCCAGCTGGTCCCGGGACCGGAATCTCCCGCTGTCAGCTAGATGGCAGACTTGTCTGAAACATCCTGGAGGGGGAACTTTAGCCAGTTATAACTCACAAATCATAAAGGTTTGAGAGATAAGACTTACACTGATGTCATTATTTTTTTAATGCCTACAATATTAAATAAACTTAAAATGAAACATTACTACCCCTTTAACCTCTTGGGTTCTTGGAAACATTTTTAGCATACAAGTGGTTAAGTAGTAACTACACCTATGAGAATAAGTGGCTCTTAATTTAACAAAATCATTTACCTAGGTGAGTGCCCTTCTTACAGCAGCCTGGCATATCTGTCCTTTGGATTAATATTCTGATGTACTGTATAGCTGGATAGTGCAATTTCACTATCAAAAATACGTCTATTATTATTAAAGGAAAAAAAGACTGTTTTGATTAAAAAATGCATATTGTCATTGTTTTCCTGCTGAATAAAACAATAATAATTCTTCTTCTGGAAGCATCTTATTCAAAGGTTATTGTAGCTCAAACTTGCATTTTTTGGCCTAAAATGTTAGTGTTGCTACAGCTGTCTGTGGAGGTTCACTTCTGAATGGTCGCACACACAGAAGAGCGTGCGACCATTTAACTCTTTCACCATGTTGCCTGGTTAAAAATAGCGACGTGACAATCTCGCAGTGCATGACAGCGCGAGATTGTCACGTTGTCTAGTCAGTGGTCGCGTTTAATAGATATACAGCTGGTAATTCTCTTCAATCAACTTCCATTTCAGCTTGCACAGTTTGGCTCCTTTTTTTTGTTACCTTTGTGCCGGGGCAGCCTCCTTCCACGGCTTTATGAAGAGGCTATTAAAACAAAACCCCTACACAATCAGTATGTGAGCTAATCCTGTCCCCTTCTCTGTGTACAGAATGACAGGGAGAAGCGGAGCACACAGAGAAGGGGAGAGGCAGGATCGGCTCACATATTGATTGTGTAGGGGTTTTGTTATAATAGCCTCTTCGTAAAGCTGCGGAAGGAGGCAGCCCCGGCACAAACGAAACAAAAAAAAAAAAAATCTGTTAAAGCTGAAACGGAACGTGATCGAAGAGGATCACCCACTGTATAACTACTAAACATGACCATTGACTAGGCAACCTGACAATTTCGCTCTGTCATGCACTGCAAGATTGTCACATCGCTATCTTTATTAAATGGTCGATCGCTGTTCTGTGTGCGACCTTTCAAAAGGATACCGTCTGTGGACATCTCTGGTCTGACCATAAACCTTGTTTGGATGGTGTAGCAACAGCACCACTACAAAATTTCAGGACATAGAGGTGCTGCATCCAAAAAATGCAAGTTTTATCTGTAGTAACTTTTGAATAAATCATCCGTGGAAGGGTCCTTGTTTTACTCAGCTGTAGGACACTACGATACATAAATGGTCGATATTAAGCTTTACTATCCCTTTAATGCACTGGAGAGGTTATCTCCACTGCCCCCTTATCTGTTGTACAAATTGAAGGCCACTTTCACTTTTATAAGAAACTGTGCTATACAGCAAGGGTAGTAAATTGTTGGATCACCAGCTATACGGGACTACAACTTCCATCATTCACCATCACCCAACATGATGGGATTTATGGTTCACAAAGACCGGAGGTCCAACAATCGATTATTACTGTTATAAAGTGACACACTCTATATATGTCTTATTATATTGATGGGGCATTATGATGGAAACTCCATCTTTTAAGAATTATTGTTTAATATGATTAATGTTGCAATACATTTTCACTGTCGTCCAATACAGGTCACTGGTACCATGGGATGTGTAGTCCCCTTTAATAGGCAGGAACAATTATGCAAATAATTTGCAAGGGGCGGAGCCTCCCCTCTTACTTAAGCCACCTTCTGGCCAGAGCCACCCATATTGATTTGTTCCTGGTGTGCTTGCACACCAGGCAGAGAACAGCTATGCTTCTTAGAGTTTTATTATTTTTTCTTCAAATATGGAATACCACCATTAGGAGGGTGACCATGGCTGTGAATGCCCTCACCCGAAGTGGCTAGTGCAGCTTCCAGGGATTTCTGTGGACCTATACCTGATGAGGGGACAGCTTGTGTTAAGCAGCTCCCCTGTTGGGGAAATTACCTCTGGTTCTTTCCCTCCCTATCATGGTCACCTGAAGACAGAAGTCTGCGAGAAAGGTGAGTCACCCATTGAGTGCTGAAGGTCCACTTGTCCCCACAGTGTCCCTTTGATGGGCTTGTATTTGGGAGTTTTAATACACTCCAGCACTCATAGGGTGTTTTTATTGCATTATCACTATTTATGCAATTTCTGTGTTATTCTCTGAGTTTTGGAGCATTGGGTATTCATTTATTTATGTTTCTCATGTATTTCATGCTTGTTTGGGCACTTTTTAATGTTTTACTAAACTTTATTAAAAATGGTGTTCCGCGCCTTTAAGCGCGGCTTTTTCCCGCTCAGCAGCAGAGCTCCTTTACTCTCTATGGGAATTCACAGTTTGGGACATATCTCTGAAACCGCTTGTCACAGCAACTTCAGAGTGGGCTCATTTTAATGCTAGGCTCCTGCTCTATCATCCGGTTGGTGTTTTATTACTGTAAGGGGTTCAGGGGGGCTTCGGGCACTGTTGGGGTACTTGCATAGGGAAAACTACATTTCCCATGAGCGCTTAGCTCGCGCTCGTTTCTGATTGGCTGTCATGACGGCCGCCATTTTGTGGTACTTTTCCAAGGCGAGTACACTACGCAGGGACCGAGCCTTCTCTCTCCTCACCAGATTAACCCTTCGCTGGCCAGATAAGTCCGTTTTTAGACCTTTTCTGGGGTGAAACTTTAATCTTTAACACTTTTCTGGGTGATAGTGTTTGTTGTGGGGTATATTGACGCTGTGAGCATGTCTACTTCACTGGAGCTAGGGGCTAGACCCAAGACTAAGGAGGCTGGGGGGTCTTCTACCCCCATGGCGTTTTGCTCCTCTTGCCACATTGGGCTGGATTGCGATAATGTGGGGGATCTATGCCCTAATTGTACTGATAAAGATAGCAACCCTGGGCTTCCCAGCCACGCTATTGAGCCATCTTGGGTGAGGGAGTTTAAAGCTGCCACTAGGGATCTCAGATCCACGCTTCAACTCTTTCCCTCTCAGGTACAGGGGGCTCTCCAGGTCTGGCAGACCCCCTCTACTATCAGGACCTCCCTGCCTAAGCCACAAGGAGCTCCTGATATCACTGATTCTTCTGAAGAAGAACTTTTACAGGATTCTGATGCTGAGGAACGTACTGTTATTGAATCTAACAGGTCCATTGGGGACCCCTATGAGTGTGACCCTGAAGTTTCGGCTGAGGGTCTGATCAGAGCGGTTCTGAATACGCTCAACCTTCCTCTGACTCAGGAATCCACTTATGATCCTACTGATGTTTTTCAGAAAAAGCCATCTAAACCTGTTGTTTGTTTTCCAACTAACCCTACTCTTGCCCGTCTGGTTTCTGAGGCATGGAAGAATCCTGATAGATCTTCCTCTGTCTCCAAAAAGTTTGCCAAACTTTACCCTTTTCCCGAAGCGGAGCTGGCAAAATGGGTTCATCCTCCCAAGGTGGATGCTCCTGTGTCTAGACTATCCAAATCTACTGCTTTGGCTGTCTCAGATGCCTCTGCCTTGCAGGACTGGACGGATAAGAAATTAGAGCTCTCTCTTAAATCTATTTTTGCCTCTATTGGCACTGCCATGCGCCCCACCTTTGCTGTGGCATGGGTTAATAGGGCTATTGCAGCCTGGACTGAACGACTGACTGAAGCGGTTCGCCAGGATGCGCCTGTATCTGAACAGTTGCAGCTTCTTGCTAATATCACTGAAGCTCAGAACTATGTTGCTGATGCTGCTTTTGATGCTGTGCGCATGATGGCGAGGGCCTCCACTTCTTCTGTGGTGGCTAGACGCGCTCTTTGGCTGAAAATTTGGTCTGCTGATACAGCCTCTAAGAAAGCCTTGCTTTCCTTGCCCTTTCAGGGGAATTTGCTCTTTGGCTCTGAGCTCAAAGAAATGATCAGTGAGGCTACTGGCGGTAAAAGTACTCTTCTACCCTCAGTCTTTAAGAAAAAGTTTCCAGCCAAACGCAATCGGTCCTTTCGTTCCTTTCAGACTGAGACACGCTCCTCGGCCCAAACGGGTCCTCCCACTACGCGCTCCTCCTCCACGCCCAAACAGTCCTGGAGGCCCAAAGTTGCCTCCAAGGCCAAGACCTCCAAGACTGCTTCGGCATGCCTCGCCGAACCCGGGTCCGCATCCGGCTGTAGGCGGTCGTCTCCGCATCTTTCGCCGGTCTTGGGAGGAGTCAGTGGCGGACCCATGGGTTCTTCAGGTGGTGTCAGAGGGATACAGGATCCCTTTCTCTTCCCTTCCTCCTTTTCGGTTCCATTTTACTCGTCCTTCTCAGGAACCCTCAAAAAGGCGTCTGTTCGACGACGCTATTCAGGATCTCTTGGACAAAGAGGTCCTGGAGGCGGTTCCGCAGGGGGACACAGGTTCAGGATTTTATTCCAACCTGTTTGTGGTAGCCAAAAAGGACGGAGGAGCCCGTCCCATCTTGGATCTCAAAGATCTCAATGCCTATGTGGTGACTTCTCACTTCCGCCAGGAGTCCCTGCGCTCTGTGATTGCAGCAATGTCTCCAGGGGAGTTTCTTGCCTCCCTGGACCTTCAGGATGCTTATCTTCACATCCCTATTCATCCAGAGAGCAGGAAGTATCTCAGGATTGCCTGCCACAGGGGACACTTTCAATTTACAGCGCTCCCCTTTGGACTGACTACAGCTCCTCAAGTCTTCCAGCGGGTGCTGGGCTCCTTGATAGCGGTGCTCCATCAGGATGGGATCAGAGTGACACCCTACATGGACGATCTCCTACTGAAGGCCTCCTCAGCGGAGCTTCTCCACCAGCAGTTGCAGAGGTGCATGCACACCCTGAACCGTCACGGATGGATCCTGAATCTGGACAAGTCGGACTTGATTCCTTCTCAAAGGCTTCTGTTCCTGGGTCTCCTGTTCGACACTCGCCAATGCATGGTGTTTCTTCCAGAGGACGTGGCTCACCAGATAGCCGTCAGAGTGGCTGGGATTCTGGACATGGACGAAATTCCAGTTCCGAAGTTGTCGTCCTTAGTGGGGAAGTTCATTTCCACGATCGAAGCAGTACCATTTGCCATGGCCCACTCCAGGGATCTTCAGAGATTTGTGATCCAGACGTGCAGGAATCATCCAGATCATCAACATCTGTCTGTTTCTCTTCCTCCTCATGTCGAGTCGAGTCTGCACTGGTGGTTAGATCTCTCTCATCTCTTGAAAGGGAAATCCTTTCTAGTTCCTCATTGGACCACAGTCACAACGGATGCCAGCCTTCGGGGCTGGGGTGCAGTCTGGGGTCGCTTCAGTGCTCAGGGGAAATGGGGTCTGGAGGAATCCATGCTCTCCATCAATGTTCTGGAACTTCGAGCTGTCCGGCTGGCCCTGAGGCACTGGGAGTCTCAATTGACCGGTCTTCCAGTCAGAGTAGAGTCCGACAACGCCACGGCGGTGGCTTACATCAACAGACAAGGCGGCACAAGAAGCGGTTCCGCCTGGTGGGAAGTCAAGGATATTTTGTCTTGGGCAGAAGATCACGTGCCTGTCATCTCTGCAGTTCATATTCCAGGCGTGGACAACGTCATGGCAGACTTCCTCAGTCGTCACACCGTCGACAGCGGAGAATGGGCTCTTCACCCAGAGGTGTTTCACATGCTCACTCAACGGTGGGGGATGCCAGTGGTGGATCTGATGGCTACCAGACACAACAGGAAGGTTCCGGTGTTTTGCTCCCGTCTGAGGGACTCCCTTGCTCTAGCGGTGGATGCCTTGTCGATCCCTTGGGACTTCTCCCTGGCTTACATCTTCCCCCCTCTTCCTCTATTGATCAGAGTTATTCAGAAGTTGAAGAGAGAACGTTGTCCTGTCATCCTGATTGCTCCAAACTGGCCTCGCCAGTCCTGGTTTCCGGAATTGATGGCCATGTCAGTGAAGGATCCAATCCCACTGCCAGCCCGTCCGGACCTGCTTCTTCAGGGGTATCTGTGGAAAGAGGATGTTCACTCTCTCCGTTTGATGGCATGGCGGTTGAATCCTCGATTCTAGCTAAGAAAGGCTTTTCTCCTTCTGTGGTGTCGACGATGCTCAGTGCTCGTAAGCCTGTGTCTTCCAAGATCTATCATCGCATTTGGTCAACTTTCGTGACATGGTGCTCTGTCAAGCAGTTGTCTCTTGACTTCCATCTTCCCACTGTCCTGGCCTTCTTGCAGGACGGTGTGGACAAGGGGCTCAGTCTGAGTTCCCTCAAAGTTCAGACCTCTGCCTTGTCTGTGTTTTTCCAGGAACGGATTGCCATCCTTCCTGATGTGAAAGTCTTCTTCCAAGGTGTGACTCATGTTCGACCTGCCTTCAAGAGTCCTGCTCCCCAGTGGGATCTCAATTTGGTGCTGGGAGTTCTTCAGCGACCACCGTTTGAATCCTTGGCTTCCATTCCATTACGTCTTGTGACTTGGAAAATGGCCTTCCTTTTGGCTATTGTGTCAGTACGCCGGGTGGCAGAGTTACAGGCATTGTCTTGTAAACCTCCTTACCTGGTGTTCCACAAGGATAAGGCTGTGCTTCGCACTACCAAGGAATTCTTACCCAAGGTTGTGTCTGAGTTTCACATCAATCAGGAGATTGTGGTTCCCTCTTTCTGCCCTAATCCTTCATCTGACAAGGAAAGAGATCTCCATTTGTTGGATGTGGTGCGTTGCCTCAAGTTTTATGTTCACCGCACCGAATCTATCAGGAAGTCTGACGCTCTATTCGTCATTCCTGAGGGGCCTAGGGCAGGAAGACCGGCTTCCAAAGTTACCATTGCCTCTTGGATTAAGGCTACCATCCGTGAAGCCTATAAGTTGAGGAATAAGCATGTTCCCTTCAGGGTGACTGCCCATTCCACCAGATCTATTGGGGCCTCCTGGGCCTACAAGAATCAAGCTTCTGCTGATCAACTGTGCAGAGCGGCCACTTGGTCCTCTGTGCACACCTTTTCTAAGCACTACCGAGTTGATGTACTGGCATCGGCTGATGCCAGCTTTGGAAGGAAGGTCCTGGAGGCGGTCTTGCCTGTGTAGGTCTTCCGCTCTGTGATCCTTAGTGCTTCCTTACTGTTGAGCCCGGTTGGCTCGTGTTCCGTGTGCTGTGTTAAGTTCAGGGTTTGTTCCCTTGATTGGTGTCCGTTGACACTTACAGTTTGGGCTATGTTATCATCTGGTTAACAGTTCTAGTGACTTGGGCCTTGCGCCTGGTCCTTGCCTTACTTCCCGCCTCTGGATCAGCTCAATGTTTGTACATCCCATGGTACCAGTGACCTGTATTGGACGACAGTGAAAATAGGATTTTAGTCTTACCTGTTAAATCCTTTTCACTTAGTCCATACAGGTCACTGGTCTCCCACCCTGTCAAGGGACCAGTCTTGGCTCTCCTGTGGCATTCAGTGGGAGACCGTTCGGGCATGCTCACAGGAGTCTTTCTTTTTGCTTACCTGGGGTCAGTTTAGGGTCTCAAATCAATATGGGTGGCTCTGGCCAGAAGGTGGCTTAAGTAAGAGGGGAGGCTCCGCCCCTTGCAAATTATTTGCATAATTGTTCCTGCCTATTAAAGGGGACTACACATCCCATGGTACCAGTGACCTGTATGGACTAAGTGAAAAGGATTTAACAGGTAAGACTAAAATCCTATTATTTTAAACTAATTTAATTAGATGATAAATAGATGAAGTATATATATTTTCCTTCAGTTGATGTTCTTTTGGTTCGGAGGGTTTGGCACCTCCCTTGCAACATTTCAAAATTGTGTTTTGTTTGTGTCAAAAGAAGAATATGTAACACAAATCTATTAAAGATTATTTTTTATCACACCCAATTTGCCTTTATATATAATCGTTCTAAACATTTTGGACAAAAGAAAATGCATTGGATATTCTTTAGCATTGTAGGGGTTGAAGACTCAATGTAAACAAGTGGGAATTTTGGGGAATTTTTACTTCTGCCCTATGGTGGTTTACTCCAGAAAGACTCTAGTTCTGTTTTCTACATCAGTGTCAGTGTGTTGAGGGTTTCAGGGCTGTTTTAAACTTTTAACCCTTTGAGTGCCAGAGCGGTATGCAACGCATTGCTTTGCAATGCGTTGCATACCCTCTAGCACTCAAAGGGAGAAGGACCAGAGAGGTATGTAACATTGCAAAGCAATGCATTGCTCACCCCTGTGGTCCTTAGCCATTGCTGGTCCCTGAGCAAAATATAATGTAGCGGTACTGCTTAAAGGGTTAGTAATGCCCTTATTAAATTGATGCAGTATTGTAGATGTTAAAAAAATAAAGTATCTGGAGAAAGTCCATCAAGCCTTTATGGTATGAGAGATATTTGCTACTAAAGTTCCCCCCCTCCCTCTCCTTCTCCTTATGTTGGCTGTAAAGCTGACAGCAGGAGATCCATGTCGGCCGAATTGAGGCGGCTTTTTAGCAGAGCCGAAATAGCGATAGTCAAAAAGAACTACTTCATTGTAATGGTCTACAAAGTGTGCTTGCCTACCAGACAAACTTTGTAGACCGTTCCAATTAAGTAATTCTTTTTAAATAGTGCAATTTCGCCACTGCTGAAAAGCCGTCGTCTGGTCCCAGGACCGGGATCTCCTGCTGTCAGTAGAGCTCTGACGTCAGGAGAAGGGGTGGGGGGGAGCTTTAGTGGCAAATATCTCTCAAACCGTAAAGGTGTGAGAGATGGGACTTTCTCCAGATAGATACTACAATACTGCATCAACTTAAGTAAGGGCATTACTAACACTTTAACTCTTGAATTCTGTCTGAGTCTCCAATACATTGCTATGATTTCAAGGGATTAAATTATGACTACCCATGTTTTTCTGTCCTGTTAAAAATTAGAATTCAAGAGCATAGTAGCTGCATATAATTGTAATTAACTTTTGTGTGTTTATGTTTACAGTCGTTTGACAAAATGCTGAGTTTTCACACCTGGCTTCACACAATGAACAGGCTGTATTCTTCATCTCAGATCATCAGGGAGAGGGAGGTTCCCCAACTGTGTTGTGTGACAGTCAGATGTTTTCCATAAAAGAAAAATACAGAGGGAGTTATTCAGTAAGGTGTGATAAAGAGGTGATAATGAGGAGATGACTTCTCCATTGTGATAAACTCTCCAGTTCTTATGTTATGCTATGGAGTATAGGCACTATGGTCTCTTCTACTTGAGAAATCTTAGTACATTGGCACCATAGAATAACACAGGAATTGGAGAAGAGATATCACTGGAGAAGTCATCTCCACATTATAACTGCTTTATCACACCTTAGTGCATCTCCCCCAGAGTGTGCTGTGTTAAAAATTCAGACTATGAGGGCGGAGATTGTGGAAATGTTGACACTGGGTGTCATTCAAGAGTTTCAGTATCCATGGGCCTCCAACGCAGCCCTGGTACCCAACAAAGATGAGAATTCTTTTATGTAGACTACCAGCTCCTGAATGAAAGTGCATTGACAGACGCATACCATGTGCCATGGGTCAACAAACCTCTGGAACATCTTGCCAGGGCCTGGTATGTGTCTATCCTCAGATAGTCTTAACTGGGGATATTGGTAAATCCCTTTGTCAGACCAAGCTCTTACTAAGTCAGCCTTTATCACAACATTCAGTCTCTACAAGTCCCTTGTGATGCCTCTTGGGATGAAGAATCTTCCAGCCACTTTCTAATGGCTGGTAGACCATATGCTGGATAAGTTGCAGCACCATTCCTGTGCATATCTGTATCACAGTGTATAGTGCATATGGGTAGGTTCACCTCATCCATCTCACCCAAGTTTTCAACTGGGTGCTGGAGGCAGGATTGCCATTTCACCCTAAGAGTCAGATGGGGATGGCGGAGGTTCATGGGTAAAACAGACACAGAAACACCTGTCAGGAACAGATACAGGAGTAAGCAGAGAAACAAACTTATGTATTCAATTGCAGAGTGGAACAGGAAGCTAGGGATCCATGGGCTGACAAAAACAACTCTATAGGCACTGCTGAAGATTGCCAGAGAGTAAAGCTTGGATGCATGGCTAATGAACAATGCTGACTGCAAGCTCAAGTTCACTGTGGCTACAAGTCGTGGAAAACAGTGTCAGCTGCAAGGCCAGATATCCAGGACCAGGTGAACCAGACCTGGACCAGGATGGTCGTACTTGCTAGTCATTGAAAAGAAGCAGCAGCAAGTGGCTCACGCCGGTGATAAACAGGACTTGAAGCTCACAAACCAAGGTCATAGGATCCAAATCAACATACAAATTCATGTCAGGAACATAGCAGTGATCAGGGCAGACAGCAAACAAGTGTGGTCAGAATTCACAATCCAAGGTCACACACTGAATACAGGAATCAAAGCACTGAAACACAAATCATAAAGATACGATGCACAATGAAGAGCATGTGAGGCTGCTTGATATAGGCCTAGGGTTGGGTCCAGGAAAGCAGACAGGATGACAGGGAATAGCCGAAATGGGGTAAGTGGAGCAGGTGTGTCCAGAAAAACAGGCAGAGCTGCAAATCGAAGAACAGGAATTTCAGGACCAGGTTTTTATACTTCAAGACCTCAGGTTCTGGGTGTAGGACCCTACCACCTGAGTTTGCCATGGTGGAGCCGTAAGAGACTTGCCTGTTCCCATGCCCATGGCAGTTTTAGGTAGTGCTGCAATTAATTCCTCATTTTGGTACCATGACCAAACCTCTGATCTGACTGAAAAAAGTCAGCCCTGCAGAGTACTATGTATGTCTGCTTGCCAAGACACCTTCACCAATCTAGGATCCAGCCGATTCAATTTGCCAGTGCTATTTGGCTCAAATGACAGCGGACAGTTTCAGGTTCACACCGATGCTTCTACCTTTCGACTGTGGGCAGGTTTAGGGCAATGGAGATGAACACGTTAAAAATCCATAATAAATAGCCACCTTTAGATATATAGGTTGTAAGGGAAATAAGAAGGATTTAGTACAAAATAGGGAAGAACACCACATTCCAGTGAGTGCCAAGTAATAGCAGGGACATAAGAGAAAGGTCATAACACTCAGATGCTTAACTTACCCGTCTTTAGTATTCACTTTAAATTGCAAACCTAAGAGAAGTTTTAGATGTATAATAGAGTCAACCTCCACGGGGAAATGGTCTAGAAATACACATGTGAACAGGTCAATCTAGCTCCAGGGAAGCCATTTAATGGGAGCCAACCTAACTGGGGATTGTACATCCCCATAGCTAAACATAAAACTATAAAAAGAGGGCTGCTTACTCATATCTGCCACAGAGGTATGGGCCCTGGAATTGTTATAAATGTATGACTGCTTGGAACAATGAGTTAAAATGACAATCATGCTAACATTCATCCCAATTATTGCAAGTTAAAATGGCAGACCAATTTTTTCTTCTCTTTCGTCCATTGTGGAAATCAGGAACAATGCAGTTAGGTAGCTACTTCTAGGAGGCAGGGCACTTGCAAACTACAGTCCAATGGAGGAGGAGGAGACTTCCCCCCAGCTCCACCTAAACCCTGTCCAGCAGCAATAGTCTGCAGTTTTAATGTGCAGAAGGGCAGATTCTTCAAGATATTCTGTTATTTTATATTTATTATCTCTTTTTTTCCATGTTGTGTTTCTTTCCTTGCATATGACTGGCTCTTTATACTTGTCATGCACAGTATAAATGATCTCGGACTTTTACCTGGACAAAATGTAAAACCCTTGGGAAAACACTCTCCTGCCTACTTTCAGAAAAGCCAGAAAATGCTGAAGATACAGAAGGCCCAGGTTTTGTGAGTATGCCCTGTCCCTGTCTGTTTGTCTGAGTGCTGGCCACAGTATATAGTACATTGCTTATTCCCTGTCTCTCTTTTTCTTTAACTTCTTTGTTTTCCTCTTTTACACATTTTTACTTGCCTCTCTTACTTGAGAGACAAGGTTAATGAGGTGGCACTTTATGTTTTACTGGGCTTTGGCTCCTTTAAAACTCAACTCTTATGGCCACCATCTTTATTATGCATGATACTCATTCCCCGTGGCTTCTGCTGGGCTCTGGACAATGGGGCTTACAGGGCTTCCCTTCTCTCATGGTCCTCCTCAGTGATGTTGGCTTTAATCACTGGTGACTGGAGAGTCACATTGCCCAGGTTCTCAGATTTGGGGAAAGGAGGGGAGGGATAAACTTTTATGGATATTTGTTTTGTGGATATCTGCTCTACATATGGTCATTATGGAGAGACAACTCTTCACAGGCCTCTCCACAGGTGGCCAGATTGACTCTTGGGAAGCTATTAGCCCTTTAGTGGTACAGATTTTTCCTTTATTCTTTTATTCCTTTTTTGCCTTCAAAACAGCATCAATTCTTCTTGGTACACTTGCAAAAATTCAGCAGTTTTGCTGGCATATAGTAATGTGTATGAATAAAGAAATATACCAAACAGGTGCTAATAATCATCAATTTAATATGTGGGTTGAAACACAATCATTAACTAAAACAGAAACAGTTGTGTAGGAGGAAGAAAACTGGGTGCAGAACAGCCAAACTCAGCTAACAAGGTGAGGTTGCTGAAGATAGTTTAATATCAGAAGTCATACTCCATGGCAAGACTGATCACAGCAATAAGACACAAGGTAGTTAAACTGCATCAGCAAGGTCTCTCCAAGGCAGAAATTTCAAGGCAGACAGGGGTTTCCAGATGTGCTGTACAAGTTTTTTTGAAGAAGCACAAAGAAAGAGGCAACACTGAGGACAGTAGACGCAGTGGTCAGCCAAGGAAACTTAGTGCAGGTGGTGGAAAGGCGCATCATGCTTACTTCCCTTCACAATCGGAAGATATCATGCAGTGCCATCAGCTCAGAATTGACAGAAAACAGTGGGTTCCTGGTACACCCATCTACTGCCTGGAGAAGTCTGGTCAGAAGTGGTCTTCCAGCCAAAAAGCCATATGTCTGATGTGGAAACAAGGCCAGGCGACTCAACTATGCATGAAAACACAGGACCTGGGGTGCAGAAAAATGGAAGCAGGTACTCTGGACTGATGAGTCAAAATTTGAAATATTTGGCTGTAGCAGAAGGCAGCTTGTTCACCGAAAGGCTGGAGAGCAGTACAATAATGAGTGTTTGCAGGCAACAGTGAAAAATGTTGGAGGTTCCTTGCATGTTTGTGGCTGAATTTCTCCTTCATCTTCAGGCATGTGTCAATTACAAAAAACATGGCTGGGTAATTAACTTCGTAAAGTCCTCTATAATCCTGTCCGGATCTCTGGTCTTTCTCAGAATGAGATCTGACTCCAGGGATGGGTCTTCCTGTCAGAGTACATGGTTGAGATGTTGTCCCAGCGAGCGTGTCAGGATTTGGTTTGCCTGTTGACACTGCTGAGAGATTACTTGCTCAGTTCCACACATAGACCTTGTAGCTAGACATTTCGAGGAATTGGTCCAAGCAGCAGTGTCATCTTTCCTGAGTGATCTCTCCAGAGTGATGTCCTTCGGGGTGGGGGTATAGGCATCTTTTGATTTTAATGCCTTATTTACCACACCAATAGGAAGCAGAACAGAAAAACTGTAAATTTACTTTGTACACACAGAAATGTCTAACGGTATAGCTTTTTCAGTAGAAGCTCACGGAATTCAATCTCACTATGCTTTCTGTAGCAGGAGGCCTCCAATTAAAATCCGGCCATCATAAGAAACACACCCAGTAGAGATACAGTCTGCAGTCACTTGCACACCTGCGGGGGATTTTGTTTTTAACCCCTACAATACAATATTAAAAACAAACACAATACAATACTAATTTGCTTCTTTTAAATTATATGGTTATATGCGAGATGCTCAAGGAGATAACCAGCTCACTAAATTCCTCTGCTCCCATTCCCTGCTTGATCCCTTGCAATCTGGATTCCGTCCTCATCACTCCACCGAGACTGCCATCACTAAAATGCCCAATGACTTGCACTCTGCCACTACTCCCTACTCATTCTCTTGGACCTGTCAGCTGCCTTTGACACAGTAGATCACCCACTCCTCCTCCAAGCCCTCCACTCTCTAAGTCTCTGTAAAACTGCCCTCTTTTGGTTTTCATCATATCTCTGCAACTGCACATTCATTGTGTCCTACTCTGGCTCCACCTCCCCACCCCTCCCACTGTCTGTTGGAGTGCCTCAGGGCTCAGTCCTGGGCCCCTTGCTCTTCTCAATTTACACTGCATCCCTGGGCAAACTAATAAACTCCTTTGGGTTTCACCATCATCTCTATTCTGATGACACTCAAATTTATCTTTCCCCAGACCTCTCCCCTTCCTTCCTGTCCCAGGTATCTGACTGTCTGTCTGCTGCGTCTTCCTGGATGTCCTCCCATCAACTCAAACTTAACCTTGGCAACAAACTAATTCTCTTCCCTCCCTCTCCTAACAGCCCTATCCCAGATATTACCCTCACTGTCAACAAAACTACCATCACACCAACCCCTACAGCACATTGCCTGGGGGTCACATTTGACTCCACCCTATCATTTATTCCTCACATCCAGTCACTCTCCAAATCATGCCGCCTCCACCTCCACAACATCTCTAGAATCTGACCCTTCCTCACCCAAGACATTACTAAAATTGTAATCCAAACACTCATCATGTCCCATCTTGACTACTGTAACTCACTACTAACTGGCCTTCCTCTCGCCCGACTAACCCCACTACAGTCCATAATGAACTCAGCAGCACGACTAATCTACCTCACCAACTGCTTCTCCAACACCAGTCCTCTCTGCCAATCCCTACACTGGCTCCCATTAGCACATAGAATTAATTCAAAATTCTGGTGCTCACCTATAGAGCCCTTACTAACACCTCACCCCCCTATATCTCATCTCTCATTTCCAAATACACTCCCACTCGCCATCTTCGTTCTGCACATGACCTTCTCTTCTCCACAGCTCTTATTACATCCTCCCACTCCCGCCTACAGGACTTCTCCCGTGCTGCACCCGAGCTTTGGAATTCCCTCCCCCGCCCCATCAGATTCTCCTCCATCCTTCAAATCTTCAGACGCTCTCTGAAAACTCAACTCTTCAGGGAAGCATATCAACTATCTCCATAAACATTATTACCAAGAACCAACCATTCCATGGACCACTGCACTCACTAGCACTTCTCTCCCCCACCCACTGGCCGGCAGCTTATGTGGCAGGAGAAACTCACACCCAACAGAATATACACCTTCTGTATCCTATCCACCTTCCTCTAGACTGTAAGCTGTCATGAGCAGGGCCCTCTGATCCTTCTGTTCTCCACATATGATTTGTACTATTTGATATCTCTATATTTTAAAGAACTGTGGAATAAGTTGGCGTTATATAAAGATTATTATTATTATTATTTCAGCACTGTAGTCTGTAGAAGGATTGAAATGTCAGTACAATGTCGAACACTGCACATTTTGCTTGTTCTCAAGCCAGGAGGTTGCAATTTTTGGATTATAAAAGCGGATATTATTGTTTTCTGAGTACAACAATGACAGGTATGTAGGTTAACAAACTGGTTTACCCAAAAACTAGCCAAAAAAGTGGTAAGAGTACATGAGGAATTTCACACCTGAAATGTATGAGAAAAATGAAAAACATTCTCATAGGAAAACAATTAGCAATAATAGCAGATTCCTCCTAGGACAATTTCAGTTAACCTTTTGTATACCAGAGGGTGAACAAAGCCTTGCCCTGTGTAGTTTTCAGCTCTGGCGATCAAAGGCATTGCAATGTGCTGTGCATCCCTCTAGTCCTTGAAAATGTAAATTTTTTTCCATAACACCTGGATACCCCTTTGGCACTCAGAGGGTTAATGGACAAGTAAACATTTTAAAGTAAAAAAAAAAAACATATTTTACAGGACTTTTCCCACTGAGTAAAAGAAGGGTGCTCCCACGGCTGGGAGATGCGTAGTTCAGTTTTAACCCTGCAATTTGTTGGATTCCTCTCTGGCACTGAAAGGGTTAAAGCAATGGAGGGCAACAGGCAGTTGTGAGGCCGCATTTATCCCTCAGAATCTTATCTGCTGACCTTAGTCTGGTGCTCAGTTTCCTCTCAAAAATGTACATGTCCTCTTGCTTTTTCCTCATTAAGATCATTAAGCACTAAAGGCAGGTCCCAAGGGGCCACCTGGGGAAGAATCCTAGGTCTTTGTTTAGACAGCTCTAGCTAATTGCTGAAGGAATGGGTGATTTGCTATAGGACATTGTGTAAAGAGTCTAATGCATCAATTTGGACCTTGACAGTCAAAGTTTGCAGACCTGCTTCAAATCCCTGATACAGCAAATCAAAGATGGAGTGAAGGCCAGCAGAGATGGGAGAAAAATTCTAAGCAGAACACCAGATAGAGAAAACCTTCCATATCTCTAGGTAGCACATGGAGGCAACTGTCTTTTGGTATGTAACAACATCTCAGTAACTGAATTGGAAATACCTTGGAGTCTCAGGAGTATCCGTTCCACATCCAAGCCTTCAGAGAGAAGAATAGAGGATTTGGGTGAAGGACCAGGTCCTGGTGGGGAAGAACCACCCACACTGGAAGGCAGATAGGAGGTCTCAGCAAGAACTAGTTGAGATCTGAAATCCAGGGTCTTCTTGGCCAGAAGGCAGCAATGAGGATTAATATAGTTTTCTCCTGTTTCAGTTTCTTCAGCACACATGGTATAATCGGGTTTGGGGGGAAAATGTACCCCAGGTGACAGTCTCATGGTTAGGCAGAGTGTCCCATGCTTCCAGGCGATCCTCTGGACTCAAAGAGATGAATCTCATCATCTTTGTGTTCTTCCTGGTGGCCATCAGCTCTATCTCTGGAGGGGCCCTGAGAGTGTGAGGTCTGGAGAACGACTTCCTGGTTGATAGATCATTCTCCCTGGAGTAACTGGTGGTGGCTTAGAAAAACTGGAGTTTGATTGAGGCAGCCCTTGATATGAATGGCCGAAAGCTGTTCTAGCATGATCTCCACACAGGAGCAAGTGGTCATAGTAAGGTTGATTCCTCCCGGGGGTTGAAATAAGCTACCACAAAGCAATTGTCGGACCGAATCCTGACATACATACCCCAGTGTATTGTGCTCCAGTGCTGAAGTGGTTGCCAACTGCTAGGAGTTTCTTGAGGATAACTGCCTGTATTCTGCTTTCATCCAAGTTCCTTGAATCATCAGATCGTAAAGGTGCGGGCCCCATCCGGCACTGCCAGCATCTTTTGTGAGGACATTCTGTGAAGGAGTATCACGGTGCCCGTGATTGCTGCAGTTCCCTGTCTGTCACCAGTAGGGGGCTTCTATTGGCTGTCTGCAGATAGCCCGCCTCTTATTGCCTATTTAAACCTGGATTGGGCACCCTTTGAGTGCCCTTTCGTGTTGTTTCTGACCTTCTTGCTATCACTATGCCAGTGGTAGGTGGGCCCCTGTTCCAGTGTTCCTGAGTTCCTGATCTCATGTGTTCCTGAGTTCCTGATCTCTACTGTTCCAGTGTTTCCTGCCTGCTGAGTTGTTCCAGTCCTGGTTCCGGCCTAGTCTCTGGTGTTGCAGTTCCTGCTGAACTTCTTCTCTGCTGTTTCCTGACCTGACTGACCGTTGGTGGTTCCTGTGTTCTCATCTCCTGTATCCTGGCGACCTCCTGCCTGGTCGCGTCGGCGACATTGCTTGTTACACCAGCGTGCGGACGCTGGTTTGCTCCTAAACCTTGCGGCTATACAAACTTGCTTGTTACACCAGTGTGCGGTCACTGGTTTGCTCCAAAGCCTATCGGCTATACAATCCTGTGTTGGTCCCAGCGTGCGGACGCTGGTTTGCTCCTAAGCCTTGCGGCTATACAAACTTGCTTGTTACACCAGTGTGCGGTCACTGGTTTGTTCCAAAGCCTATCGGCTATACAATCCTGTGTTGGTCCCAGCGTGCGGACGCTGGTTTGCTCCTAAGCCTTGCGGCTATACAAACTTGCTTGTTACACCAGTGTGCGGTCACTGGTTTGCTCCAAAGCCTATCGGCTATACAATCCTGTGTTGGTCCCAACGTGCGGACGCTGGTTTGCTCCTAAACCTTGCGGCTATACAAACTCGCTTGTTACACCAGTGTGCTGTCACTGGTTTGCTCCAAAGCCTTGCGGCTATACAAACTCGCTTGTTACACCAGTGTGCGGTCACTGGTTTGCTCCACAACCTATCAGCTATACAATTCTGTGTTTGTCCCAGCGTGCGTACGCTGGTTTGCTCCAAAGTCTTGCGACTTTACGATTCCCCAGTTGGTCTCAGTGTGTGTACACTGGGTTGCTTACGATCCTGTCAATTTGCCATTACCATCTGACTGCTGCTACTATCTCTGGGCTGCCCTGCCCGGTATTGGTAAGGCCGGTAGAACCGTTTGCCACATTCCATCTGAGGTTGCCTTACCCGGTATTGGCAGGGCCGGTAGAGCCTACATTGTAAATCTATTGAGGCTGCCTTGCCTGGTATTGGTAAGGCCGGTAGAACTGTTATGCTATTCCATCTGCAGGTTGCCTTACCCGGTATTGGCAAGGCCGGTAGAGCCTAACATTCTATTACTTCAGACTGTCCTGTCCGGTATATTGACAGGACCGGTAGAGTCTGCCTTCTGTCTTTGTTATATTCTGTATATATCTGTATGTATGTGAATGCCATCCTACATTATCAATTTATTATTTTAATAAAATTGATTTTTACCTAAAACTTGTGTCTGAGAGTCATAATAAACCGTGACAAGGAGACTGCCTGTCCCTTGCTCTTACGAGGAACAGTTGAAGGGGATGAAATTGGAGCAGGGCCTAGGGGGCTGATAGAATGGAGGAAGACATGAGCCCCAAGAGATGCATGATTTCTCTGATACTGGTCAATCCTGAAGACAGAATGTTCCAGATTTTACCCTTGGTTCGATGTGGTTACAAGAGGAATGTTCTGGTCTCATGAGAATCTAGGA
This sequence comes from Rhinophrynus dorsalis, assembly GCA_037306005.1. Lineage (NCBI taxonomy): Eukaryota > Metazoa > Chordata > Amphibia > Anura > Rhinophrynidae > Rhinophrynus > Rhinophrynus dorsalis. Next base: position 502,235,512 of record CM074721.1, on the reverse strand, counting down.
TCAGTCCCAGAAAGTGCTTTGTCCAGAAGGAATAAGATCCGACTTTGCCCAGTCTGTTCTCTAGCTGAGGTCCTGGAATGTGTTCAGAAGGAGTTTTAGATCATCCTGTGGGATGAAGAAAGAAGGCACCTTTACTATGCCTGAAGTAAGTAAGTAGTTATTCTATTGTATCATATGGCAAAAGAGAGTCACTGTAGCCCACTGCTCTAGTGCAGCAGGACAGAAAGGATATGAAAGAGAAAAATGCTGGAGATAGTTTCTTATAAGATGACTTCTCCTCAAGAACCACTTGGTCAAGGGAATGATAGGAAGGAAAAAGCACCACATCCCTCTAGCACCTCTTAAATATCCAGAGATGAGGAATTCGAATCTGAGGCCTTTGAAACCTAAAGGGTCTTCAAAACTGCCCAAATAAGTCCCTTAACAGATGTTCCAGGGTCTTCTTCAAATAAATCCCCAGGGGTAAATGAGAAAGCAATAGCCTCTTCCTCAGATTCTCCCGGCTTAATAGAGGAATCCTCATCTACCAGAGAAAAATCCCCCCTCAAAATGACTAAGCAGTCTTTTGGAAGGAACACAGTGATTTGGTTCCAGAACTCAAGCATCCCCTTAATAGAAGAAGGGATAGTAGGCATAGTGGAAATATGGGTTTTGCTATTTAGGTCCCTCAGAACAAGAGGGACATAAAGCACCATCAAAATTAATGGGAAGACTGGTCTGACAAGAGGAAAGTAGGGTGGCTGAACAAACATATGAAACTCTGGTGGTCTTAGACGTCTCTATAGCTGATATAGTCAGGAGACCCCCAAGAGAGAGAAATACAGGACATACAATAAGGATAACACACTTATCTCCCTGTTAAGGGTCAAAGAAAAGGTGCCAGGAGGAAGATTCATCTACTCAGGTAAAGAGCAGGTTTCCCATGGGTTCCTTCACTGAAGAGAAAGGGAAGAGGAGATGCATAGCAACTCCCTTTCCTTTCCCTGAAGCCCGAAAAAAATAAAAATCCAAAGGAGAAAAAAAATTATCCCCCCATTTATAATGTAAATGATGTTGTGGTTCTCAAGTCACCAGCACTTTTATGCCCCACAATGGCTGGGGGATCCCCTGTGAGTGTCCCCTAATATTTGCGTAAAAGTAGCTGCAACAGCACCATCCTGCAGACCGTAGCCCGCCTGGAGCCATGGGACTCTGTTTGCATAGCCAATGCCACATTCAAGATGGCAGCATCGAGCATCAAATTTTTAAAGGCCTCAAATTAAAACTGCTAGACATACAGAGGAGCATACTCACATTACCTGTGCACTCTGAAACTGGATTCTATGAAACAAGAGAGAGGAGAGTGACTATAGTAAAGTTCTGAAAGCCATTCCCAAGCAGACCCCAGATCCTGGACAAGTCTGCACCCTGGTCCATATCCATCTTGGGGTAACAGGGATATAAGAGCCTGCATAATGGGAGATAGCACAGCCCCATATAAGTTATAAAAAACAAGCTAAGAGAATAATTGTTCTTACCATCTCAAACAAAGTCACATTGAAAACTGAGGATGTCTGGTAGAGGTAAAGTGGAGTAGAGAGGGAGCCTCATCATCCAGAGACCTCTATTTATGCAAGTGCCATGCCCTCCAGTTGGAGGATACTTTACCCCATGGTTCCTGTGTTCCAAAATGGATGAAAGAGAAAGTTACTTTTAGGCGATAGTGTCCAATTAACACACCTAACACCTGTGATGGTTTTAAATGGAATCACAGATATGCTGCAAGTAATTGTATTTTCATGAAATTGTATCACTGCTTTTTATATTGAGAGAAAGGGATGCTGGGAACAAATCCTGCTACACCATTGCAGTAAAAACAGTATACAATGTTCATTGCATGAATACCGCGCTAGCATCAAAGAGGTTTAAAAAAACATTTAAATAACTGAGATTTTTCACCTGTCATTTGTCACCTTTGGTGCAGATGAAATGTTCCAAAGTTACTACTCTTTTGCTTTCTGCTTAAGGCCAAACTATTCACAATAACAACAAGGTGTAGCTGTCACTGCTCAGGACATCCGCTTACAGGAATTTTGTCTGTAATATTCTATTCAACCACAGTGTGTCAGTGTTATACAATATGCCAAGAAATCCTAGCTCACTGGAGGTTGGTTTGGGACAATGGGAGTTGTAGGCAGGCACAGCTGGATTACCTAGTGTAGATTACTGGAGGACAAACACATAGTCAAGTTTCCTTCCCCCAGCCTGCTGAGAAATACCTCATGTATTTATTTATTTAGAAAATGTTTTAAAAGGAAGAATCTATCCTGTAACTCATTATCTATCTATATTTCAGGACTGCTCTGAAGTCAAAGTAGCCCTGCAGTATGTATTTTTCATGTGTCCTTGGTTAAAGGTGGAGTATGGTCAACCTAACGTATATATATATATATATATATATATATATATATATATATATATATATATATATATATATATATATATATATATATATATATATATACACACACACACAGTACTATGCAAAAGTTTTAGGCAGGTATGACAAAATACTGTAACGTAAGAATGCTTTAAAAATTACCATGTTAATAGTTTATATTTATTAATTAACAAAATGATAGTGAACAAAAAAATCTAAATCAAATCATTATTTGGTGTGACTACCTTTTTACTTCAAAACAGCGTCAGTTCTTCTAGGTACACTTGCACACAGTTTATTAAGGAACTCAGCAGGTAGGTTGTTCCAAACATCTTGGAGAACTAACCACAGTTCTTCTGTGGATTTAGGCACCTCAGTTGCTTCTCTCTCTTCATGTAATCCCAGACAGACTTGATGATGTTGAGATCAGAGGGGGCCATACCATTACTTCCTGGACACCTTGTTCTTCTTAATAAGTTAGGCTGTATGTTTTGGGTCATTGTCCTGGTGTAGAATACATTTGGGGCAAATCAGATGCCTCCCTGATGGTATTGCATAATGTATAAGTATCTGCCTGTATTCCTCAGCATTGAGAAGAACATTAATTCTGACCAAATCCACAACTCAGTTTGCAGAAATGCATCCCCAAACTTGCAAGGAACCTCCACCATGCTTCACTGTTGCCTGCAGACACTCATTCTTGTACTACTCTCCAGACCTTCGGCCCTTAGCCTTCTGCTATAGTCAAATATTTCAAATTTTGACTCATCAGTCCAGATCACGTACTGCCATTTTTCTGCGCCCCAGTTCCTGTGTTTTCGTGCATACTTGAGTTGCTTGACCTTGTTTCCATGTCGGAGGTATGACTTTTTTGGCCGCAAGTCTTCCATGAAGGCCACTACTGACCAGAATTATTGGGACAGTAGATGGGGGTAACAGGATCCCACTGTTTTCTTCCAATTCTGAGCTGATGGCACTGCTGGACATTTTTCCATTTGCAAAGGGAAGTAAGCATGCTGTGTCTTTCATCTGCTGCACTAAGTTTCCTTGGCCGACCACTGCGTCTACGGTCCTCAACGTTGCCTGTTTCTTTCTGCTTCTTCCAAAGAGCTTGGACAGCACATCTGGAAACCCCTTTCTGCCTGGGAGAGACCCAGCTGATGCCATGGTGTATGACTTTTTACATTAAACTGTCTTCAGGAATCTCACCATGTCACCCAGTTTTAGTCCTACTACATAGCTGTTTCTGTTTCAGTTAATGATTGCATTTCAACCTACATATTAAATTGATGATCATTAGCACCTGTTTGGTATAATTGTTTAATCATACAAAATCCCTGACTTTGTGCAAGTGTACCTAGAAGAAATGATGTTGTTTTGAAGGCAAAGGGCGGTCACACCAAATAACAATTTGATTTAGATGTTTCTTCTGTTCACTCACTATGCATTTTGTTAATTGAAAAAAATAAACTATTAACATGTCTATTTTTGAAAGCATTCTTACTTTACAGCATTTTTTCACACCTGCCGAAGACTTTGAAAAGTACTGTATGTTAGCAATATTGCACAGCTTTGCCTGTGCGATAAATAAAACAAATGTAAAAAAAAAAAGTCCCATGCAGTTGTGCGTATGAATAAATAAGAATGTTTTATACATAAGGTGTGCTATAAAGACAGACACTACAGAAGATATCAGAAACAGGAGTAGCCATTATATGTGTTATACACCACAATGCATTGGACACATGTCTGGCACTAATATGGTTATAAAATTAAAATTGGATTGTAAGACCATTTTCTCCTAACATCCAGATTAATCCAGAAAGGAGGCAATGTTTTTAACCCCTTAAGGGCCAGCGGTCCCGGGGTGTCTGGTCCTTTAAGGACCAGATAGGCGAGTTCGACGTGACGTCCCACGTGACTGATCACATGGGGCGGCACGTTGAACGAAGGACCGAAAGAGATCGCTCCGGTCTAGGAGCGATCAACTTCACTCCCTGGTATTACTCACCGCGCTCCTGCACGAGTGCGGTGAGTAAAAGTATGTGATGTACCAGGGCCGTCACTGGTCCTTAAGTGCTGGACCAGTGTGACGGTCCGGGTACGTCACAGGGCGCGAAGGGGTTAATGACTGGATTGTTGACTTTTCAGTGCATTGCCTTTTCAGCTCCAAAAAGCTGTGCAACGGGTTCCAAAGCACTGAGTTATACAACTCTCCATCAATGTGTGTGTAAACATGTGAGAGAGTGTGTGTGTGTGTGCACGTGTGTGAGTGTGAGCATATTGCGTTTAGCACAATGCATTTTGTGTATAGCGATTAGCATTTTATGTAAAGTGTTTTGCGATTAGTGTATTGCTTATAGCATTTTGCTTATTGCGTATTGCTTTTTATGTATAGTGTTTTACATATTGTATTATGCGTATGGCTTTTGGCATTTTGTGTACCGTGTTTTTAGAATAGCGAACTGCATTGTGTATAGCATTTTGCATATTGCATATACCACATAGTTTTTTGTGTTTTGCGTTTTGCTTATAGATCATAGCGTATAGGTTTTTGCGTATAGTGTTTTACATATTGTGTATAGCGTTTTGTGTGTAGTGTATTGCGTACAGTGTATATAGCACATAGTGTTTTGCATATTGCGTTTTGCTTATAGATTATATCATGTAGTGTTTTGCATATTATGTATAGCGTTTGGCATATAGCGTTTTGTGAGAGGTGTATTGCATATAGCATTTTGCATATAGATTTTTGCATATTGTATATAGCATTTTGCAAATAGCAAACGTGAATAGCATATTGTGTAGTTTTGCATAAAGCATTTTACGTATTGTGTAGGGTGTTTTGCATATTACAGCTAACGTTTTGCATATTGTGCATAGCAAGTAGTGATTTGTGTATTGCATGTTGCTTATGGATTATATCACATAGTGTTTTGCATATTATATATAGCGTTTTGCGCATAGAGTTTTGCGTTTTGCATAAAGAGCCTTTGTGTACTGAGTTTTGCGTATTGTATATAGCTTTTTGCATATAGTGTATTGTTTTGTGAGTGTATTGTGTGTTTGTGTGTATATATTGTGTGTGCGGTTGTGTGTATATTGTGTGTGTATGTATTGTATTTGTGTGTTTGAATTGTGCACATTGTCTGTATACATTGTGTTTTATATTGTGTGTATATGTGTATTGTATGTATTGTGTTTGTAGGTGTATATTATGTATGTGTATTGCATGTGTTGTGTGAGTGTATTGAGTGTATGTGTATTGTGTGTGTGTATATATGTGTGTTCATTATAGCTCCTGAATCTCCTTTCAGAGGTTTTGACAGGAGTGCCCAGCGGGCCCCTCCCTCTGTTCACTCCTGTCAAAATCGCGCCCCCATGGTTGGATCAATGGGACAGAAAGTGTAGAGGAGATCTGAATAACTTTAATTCCTTCTTACTGCTGCCTCTGGGTGTGTTTGCCAAAACCACAGAATTTGTGCCACATGCCCTCATTAGGGTGACCACATTTCCATTCTGCCATTCAAGGGCACTGTGGAGAGAAGAGCCACCACAGAGTTTTAAATACTAGAGGGAGAACTGTTCATTGGCTGCTGTGACAGACAGAGATGCCTGTGGTGGGCTTCAGAATAACATACATCAAACCCAGGGCCCTAGACTAGCATTACACTACAACACATTTGCACTGCAGCTCCCAATTGATGCCCGGATCAAGGCTCAGTTATCTCTCTAGTGTTTTGAGCTCTGTCTGGAGGCAATTTTCCTGTAGCCCAGCAGAGGAATCACTTCCTGTCATAGGAGGCAACGGGGAGTTATCCTTCTAGTGTTTAGAACTCTGTGCCCTGGAGTCTTCATTCCGGGAATTTCATTGTCCCAGAAGGAGGCTGCCCGGGACAAAGGACACACATAAAAAATCCGGGACTGTCACGGGCAATCAGGGACATGTGGTCACCCTAGCCCTCTTCTTTTATTAGTCTAGAAATACTGTATATCCTATATAATAATTCGCCAAGTTGTGTGTAACGCCCAACATGCGCAGTAGACACTACTGCGTGTGCGGCAGTCATGCGCAGTAGAGACTGCCCGCGCCGCGGCTGATACAGAGCTCGGCTGTATCAGCCGAGGCGCGGGCAGTCTCCACTGCGTGTGACTGCCCGCGACCGGCTGCCAGAGGCACTGTGGCCCGTGTAACGGGCTGTTCAACTAGTATGATCATATATCACATGTTCTGTCCATGTATGGGAACATTTATAGGTATAGCTGTGTACATCACAATATACTCTTTCATATAAGAGCAACTCATACATTAGAATCACTTCATCATATGTATATAGACAGATTGGAGCAATTCAGGGGCAAAGCAACTGCATGGTAGACGGCAAGTACAAATGTCCCAAATTCCCAGTAATTTAAACATGGGAGAATAAAAAAGAGAGAGATAGAGAGAAAAAGAAGAGGGCTTATCAAAACAGCGGGAGAAGAGAGAGAAAGTGTGTAGGAGACAGAGGAATTAACCCTTTGAGTGCTAGAGTGATGTGCGACACATTGCTCCTCAATGTGTTTCACACCTCTCTGGCACTCAAAGGGTTAAGGAGTTGGGTTAGAAAGGAGAGCTGGAAAAAGTACAAGGGAGAGTTTAAACCCATGTATTCTAGTGAGGTCGATGTGTAGGAGACCTTTCTAGCATTCATGGGGTTAATAAGAATGTAGATATGTGTGATTATGTTTGTGTGAGAGAGAGACAGGGAGAGAAGGAGACAAGGAAGAAAATGCAAAATGGACAGAGGGAGAGACAATAAAACAGCAGACTGTCAGAGTCAGGCACAAGAGGGCAGATATGAGCAGGGGGAGACAGAGGGACGTGGGGAGTGTGGCTGGAGAGAAGGAGAGGTTAAAGTCACATTTCAGTCACATTTTTTCCCCATGGATGGAATGTTCTCACAGTGAAGTCCATGAGGGTAAACGCCAAGTTTAGATGGATAGATAACCCAATTGGCTGAGACCCAAAGGCATTTAACCTATCCCCTACAGAGCCTCGCACAACCCTTTCATTGCCAAAGACAATGACTGGGACTACAGCATCCACAATGCACTTTGAACACTGCCCAGCTCGCCCTCTTTCTCAGTGTGAGGTCCTGCTGTGGAACATGGAGGAGTACAGTTACTAACTGTATCACATTTCTATGGTCAGAGCTGCATTGTGACTCACTGTCCCTAGATCATGGGCGTCCAGAGGGGGGGGCAATCGTCCCCCCTACACTTTCCCCCTCCATATAAACAAAGTGGCTGGTCGGACTGGCTTTAGGGTCAGATTATGGCTTTACTCTCCCCCCCAGAAAATGTCTGAGGACGCCCCTGACCGGAATTCCATTGTCCCAGATTCTAAGGCAGACTGGACATCTTGTAATAATCACAGTGCTATGGTCAGGAATTCAAGACATAACATTTTCAGTCAGTGCTAGGGTCATGTTCATGGAAGGCGGTCATTACTGTCACTTCCATGATTGCAGGACACAAACTCCACCCACTGCGCATTGTAATCTTAACCCTTTAAGGACCAGAGAGTTATACATTGCTTTGCAATGTGTTGCACACCCCTTTGGTTCTTACAAGGTTAAACTGTTCATGCATTATGCCTGTTTGAGTTTGACAAAACTGCCAGCAACAGTCATGTCCGACGGACACGTCATGCACGACTAAGTGAAGATGTAATGTATGGAACAAAGGCACAAGGGCAAGTTTATATGGGTCGTTAGGATTTTCTGTCTGTACCAGAGGAAGGGATAGGAGGATTATTAAAAGGTGTTAATCCTTTGAGTGCCGGAAAGGCTTCCAATGCATTGTGCTGCAATGCACTATATACCTCTCTGGCACTCAAAGGGTTAAAGTGGTAAACCTATCATTCATTTATAAACAACGACATATTCGCAGAGATGTATAATTAGGGAATACATTACAAACCTGACACACAAACAGATACAAATGGCATCACAACTCATATTCTATAGTTATTTGCATAGTTGGTATCTGTCAGGATCTACCCTTGAGGTTCTAGTTTTCAGAGTTAATTTAAGGGACTCTGGGGACAGAGATTCCTCAGATTGGTTAGTTCTCGATTAACCCTGCCCACTTCTTGCCCTGTCCACCCACTTTCTGTGCTGTTCAATCCATTTTCAGGAATAACTCCATATTCTCTACTGCCAATCCCACCCACCGGATTGCGGTAAACCCTGACCACATTATTATAACAGCAATCGTGGCATTTTGACACTCTCATCCCCAGCAATTCTAGGTATCCTGGGAGAAAGAAAGTCTCCAGGTATGATTATCTGTTGCCTCTTTACTGATTGACACAAGTGCTTGTATTTTTATGTATGCATACCTACCAACATTTCAAATGAGGAAAGAGGGACAGTTTTGTCTTAGGTGGTGTTGCTGGGTGTGTGTGGCTGGTAGGCGGGGCATTAACTAAGATTATTTCATACAAATTTACACCTTTTTGTGTAACTAGATAAATGACTTAGAGCAAGACCAGAGTATTTAATTTACACAGTCTAATTTATAAACATATATACTAACGTTTAACCCCATAACAACCACCCAATCCAGCAGGGGGTGGATGTACCACAGCACTTTTAATTTTTTTGCAAGGTGAATTTCTGGATGGCAGAGCAGCGTGCAACCGCACTGCTATCCCAGAATTCCATGATGTGCTAAGAACGTCACCGGTTCTTACTATAATGTCCAGACCTGCGTGACGGTACTGGTACATCACGCTTCGTTAAGGGATTAAATAAACATTAATGTGAATTTTATTGCTGAGGAGAAATGTAATACATTTATATACACACCACATAGTCTGATCTCCTAAAAAGAAGGACACCAGGTTGGGAAAGAGGGACCATCGCTCCTAAAGAGGGACACTTGGGAGGTATGTGTATGTTTCTCTGTGTGACTGTATAACACAAAACGAAGAAACAGACTGAACCGCAGGAATGGTGACAGAGAAAAAAAACACTCAAACAAAAACAAAAATACCTTCTGCCAAAACAATGACACATCCTGGCCACAATTGTACAATATTTAACTCCTTCCAGCAATGGCATTACATTTTCACCCTATGGGAAAATGACAGGACAAGTCCCAACGCAATAACATCATTGATGTAAAACGCATTGTTACATGCACACGGGAAAGGGCAAAGGGCGTCTTCTGCACCAAACTGATACATTAATGGACCTTATGTATTAAAACAAAACTGATACATTAATGCACTGTCCGCAAAGTCTTTCAGGCATCTTCTTGCCAGGATAGTCTATCAGCTTTTTTTTTTGGACCTGCTAGGTCCGCACTGAATGGTAAAGGTGGAGGGAGAAGCTCCAGCTGTGTAACAACTGTCCATTTTTCCTACAGCCATATTCAGAAATGCAGCCATCTTTGGGGTTGTGCAGACATGGAGCTTGTGAAGGCACTGGTAAGATACCCCAAATCATTTGCCAACAGTACCTCAGCTGAGATGGCAGACATCACTCCCACCTCACAGTCTCTTTCACCAGCATCCCAATCCAGTGTGATCCGGGCCAAGGGAATCTGGTGTATGGCTCCTCCCGCAACTCGTACTGCCACTACCCGGCCAGTTCTCTGCCTGTGGGAGACCCGGTGGGGTTGTACCATAGTGATTGTGGCCCCGTGTCTCTCAACCCCTTGGCTGGCTGCCCGTTCACCAGCACTGTTTGACCATGGTGTCCTCGGTTATCTGTGCTGGAGTTTTGGACCAGGCTCACCTTGTGGATCGGTCCCTACACTTCATCCCTGCCAAAAGGGGCAATATAGTAATCCACTCCCATGGGCATGGATAAATTGTACGCCATAGGTTCAGTGCCAGGGTCCTCTCTCCCACAGTAGGCTTGCTATGGTGCACTCTGGGGTGGGACTGTTAGAGATACTGGCTGCAGGGGCAAGAGCCCAGGCCTTGACTGTCTCTGAGGATAATTGCTCCAAATGTGCCCAGGCTGCAAACAGGCAGTTTGCCCTTCCTGGATCCACAGCTCCATGGAAATCCAGTCACTCGGGCCTCTCTCCAGTTCTGCCATCCTCAGATGTTCCTCCCCTTTTGCTGTCCTCTCCTGAGTCACCATGGCCATGACTCTATCCACCACCTCAGCAGATGGATTGGGGCCATAAAAAGTAATCCGGACATCTCGGGTGAAAACATCCTCATGCTCTGTAGGGCTCTCCCCGGATCCCATGCTGGTCTGCAGGTTTACAGGGATAGCGAATCCAACTGATAGAAGGTCCATCTGCATCAGAGCCTCAACCAAATCGGTCTTTCTGGGTCCACTTGCTTCTCCACCTCTGGCAGCTAGGATCTCTTTTAATGTGGATCACTTCAGCTGCTTGTAGAACCCCTCCATACACTTGCCATTGACATTGCCCAATGGAGATTGTTCTGGTGGTGGTTTGGATGCCTTTAGGAAGAGGGCATCCCACCGCTGCCACCAAATGTGACAGTACCAGGATTTACCGGACCCTTTTGGGGTCGTCAGTTCCTGAACCGCCACTGCTGCTGCCCCTCTTCCACGGCTGGCTGGATCCCTGCTACTTCCCGGTGTCTGGAGGTCCAGGATAGTCAGGCAGGAACAAATGGATGCTGCCCCCTGGCAGACCTAGTGAATTTAGCTACAGAACCCTAGGTGGGGCTTCTAGAGGCCCTACGCCTGTAGACCGGCAAGGCAAGTGAATTCGCTCTTGCAGTGGCTAACATGAGAATCCCCAGCCCAAGCTCCCTCCAGAAATACAGCCGAGACTTGTATTAAGGAGGGTAGAACAGAACAGCCTTTATTGATAAAACATACTGCTTATATACACTTCCACAATTTTTTATTTTTTTTATTGCTTTATTTTTTACTATTGCTTGAAAAGGGACATTTTAATTGGTCCATAATAACTTCCCCTGATTGGTCAATGAAGCGCAGCAGGAGTCAATTCACATTCCAAACATTCCTTAGCACATGGAATATTCTTTAACAAGGCAGAGTGCTGGACTTAACAGCCCACTCTGCACTCTGGTTCCCCACTGCCATCCCCTTTGCAGGACTTACAGTATAACCCCACACACACACTATTACCAAATGTCACCCAGTGTACAAAACTGTGATCAATATTTCAAATGTTATAGTTCTAAATTATTCCATGTGGTCACAGGGACATATGCACAAAATTAAAAAGAGGAGCAATTCAGGAAAAAAAACAACTGCAGCATAGATATACCTAGGAACAAGTCTCCAGAGGTCCACTGTGGTTTTAGGGGTGGGAGTGTCCAAATTATGAGATTTCATTGGAGTAGGTGGGGCTAAAGGGTGTGGGGTTTCCCCTTAAAATGGGCAGAGAGTGAGAAGAACATGGAGGAGAGGTACTGGAACTGGCAGTGAAGTGGGCAGAGTTACAAGGGATCACACTTAGCCCTGCAAGTCCGCCTCTGTCCTTAGAGACCTGGAATTAATTTTAAAGACTGGAGTCTCCATTTCAGATCCAGAGAGTTCCAATGTATAAGCCTAGGATACAAATAAACATTTCCCCAAATGTCCATTGATTTAAAAATACATTTAATCCCTTTAATACTAAAGAGGCCTCCGATGCTTTGCATCACAATACACTGAAGACGTCTCTAGCATTCAAGGTCTAAAATCATTTAAATCAATGGCATTTTTTATTTGTCCCCTATGGTGCAGTTGCTTTAGAATTACTGCTTTTCTTTGTGCATAATGGCCAGATACAGATGTGTGTACCTGAAGATACTAATTACAATGCAAATAAATAGTGCATTTTGCAGCAGATTCATATCTTTGTCTTCTGGAGTGCCTGGAGGGGACTCCTGTGGTGCCGCTGGGGGATACAAATGATGTGATCCATGTAAAAAGGGGTAGGGCTGATGTGAGTGGGGCAGGGCTTGATGGACATTCCACAAAAGGCAGAGAAGAAGGTGGGAAATGGGAGGAACAGGGTGGGAATAAGCAGAAGTAGACAGATTTCCTAATGAAACTCCCCAATCAGTGTTTGTCCCTGGAGACCTGGTAAGCAGAACCAGAGAGTTCCCTTGTATGGGCATATTGTGGGTGGGGCTTTATCTGGTGGGTATAGGTTGAAAAGATGAGTTTGTGTTGGATACCCCTCTAGCACTCAAAGGGTTAAGCCATGACCACATTATGGTGCAAATCACAATATTTTGACACTCTCTCCCCCACCTTCATATGCTTCTGGGAAATGAACATCAAGGTTCCCAGATATGCAATTAAAGAGTTAAAAGCTCCATTTACAGGGATAGTAATGCTTCAAATGTAAACAAAAAAATAGGTTGTGAAGGTGTATCCCACTGAGTAAAACAAGGGTACTCCCAATGCTGAATGGTGTTTTATTCAATAGTTATTACAGTTCAAACTTGAATTTTTTAGCTTTAATATCACTTTGGCCTCAAATTGTACAATGTCGCTGTTGCTACACCATCCTATGGACCACTCTGGTCAGTTGACCATAAATCTCCATAGGATGGTGTAGCAACAGCGCCACTGTACAATTTCAGGCCACAGTGATATTACAGCTAAAAAATTAATGTTTGAACTGTAATAACTATTGAATAAAACAATTTTCAGCAGTGGGAGTAACCCTTGTTTTACTCAGGGGGATAATCACTACTAATATATTTTTTACATATTAAGTATTACTATCCCTTTAAATCAACTGGACTTTTAATTTCTCTTGTAGGTGCAGCTGGTTTGCAGCAGAATTGCTCCTACTTTACTTTGTGAATATAACCCTTGGTGTAGTTTGTCCCACACTCTGAATACTGAATTTTCATACCTGACAACATACAATATAATGTTCATTCCCATTTTTATACAGTGCTGAGTCACACAATGCTGAGTTTACACTCCTGTTTTCACACAACGTTGAGTTTTCACTGTCATATTCACATAATCCTGAGTTTTTATTCCCAGTTTTACGCAGTGCTGAGATTTCATCACCATCTTCACATAATGCTTAGTTTTCACATCCATTTTCACACAATGCAATTTTTACTCCCATTTTTTGTACAATAATGAGGTTTCACTCTCATGTTTACACATTAACCCTTTGATTGCCAGAGATGTATCCATTATATTGAGTTGTAATGTGCTGGATACCTCTCTGGCACTCAGAGGGTTAAGCACGCTGCAGATTCAGAGCATTCCAAACTGTCAGTTTTTCCTGGACTGTGAGGGCCTCTTCCAACAGTTGCCTGGCCAGCTTCCCACTTTGCCTTACTGTTAAAATGGCCCAGCCCTAAGCTGGCAACAAGACCCTGGGCTTTAAGCATGGGGTCTTGAGCTTGCAAATACCTAGCAATGCCCCTGCTGGTGACCTAATAGCCTCCAGTTGTTGTGAAATACAGTAATTAGCTGGCAGAGAATGATGGGAATTGCAGTCCAACAACAGCTGGAATGCATTAGATTACCCAGCCTTGGTCTGTCCGGAGGTCCTCTGTGTCTGTTTCCATTTTGCATTCTTCCCTGGTTCCTGAGAGAACAGACAGATATAGCTCCTGTGAGGATGGGAAAATGTTATATCCCACGAGCAGGACGTCACTGATCCCAAGCACTGCTCACACACCTCCAGAGAATGGGAGAATTATAGGGAGAGAAGGAGGGAGAGTGACAGGGAGGGAGGAGAATGGATGAGTGCTGGGACAAAGGGGATAGACAGAGAGGCCAATGTACTGAGAGAAACTTGACAAACCAACTACACAATAGCGGACAAATGCAAATTCCCATGGATTTAAAGGGACTGGACATATTATGTAACTACATAATATGTAAAGTCAAATTCCCTATACTTATTTTATCTTTATTTTTTTACCCATTTCATATCCCTAACAGAGAGCTCACTGAATTTTTGTTTTCCTAGAACTTTCTGTGTGAGACTGTGAAAGCACTGGTAGTGATATTATTAATATTTATTTATATAGCACCCACTAATTCTGTAGCGCTGTACAATAGTGTTACAATGTAACACTATCCCTAAAGCAGAATAACCCTGGTTTTATCACAAACAGAGCATTCAGCGCTGCTGGGTTAGTGCAACACTGTATCACTATTCCTGCTATCAAAGTTCCTGACCAAAAGCTCTCTGTAAACCGAAATTCAGGGAGCTCACTGCTAGAGACATAAAAACTAAAAAAGTGAAGATAAAAAATAGTATAGGCAATCTGATTTAAGTTATTATACAGTTACATAACATATAAAGTCAAAAAGGAGGCTGACAGTCACTCAGCCATTAAAAGATCAAAAGGGTGTTCAACATAGTGTTTCGCAATGCTTTGCCATGCCACTGGTTCTTACAGGGTAAAATGGTGTTTCTAATGTTTCTAACTCCTTGATAATTCATTGGAGACCTCAAAATACCAGTTTAAAGGGATAGTAATACTTCGTTTTAACTTTATTTTATTTTGTAGGCATTAAAAAAACATGAAGAATGATATAAGTCTTATCTCTCAAACCTTTATGGTTTATGAGATATTCACAAGCAAAGTTTCCTCCTCCCGCCCCTTTTACCTACTGTAAACAATCTCTTCTCAGATGTGGAATGCAGTCCATAGACTGGACAGATAACAGAAGGGGACACTCTTATTCCTATGAAAACAATGAAATCCCTGCCCCCCTTGACAAGCTTTTCAGGTTTTTCCCTTATCTTAATTGAAGATTGTCCCTCTCTGCAGTCTACCTGGGCAGCTCCCTTCTGCCCTGGCTGAAAAGTGTTACATCAGTAAAAGGGGCGGGAGGGGGACACTTTGCTTGTGAATGTCTCTTAAACCATAAAGGTTTGAGAGATAAGACTTATATCATTCTTCATGTTTTTTTAATGCCTACAAAATAAAATAAAGTTAAAATGAAGTATTACTATCCCTTTAACTCTTTGAAATAAGTTTCATACCTCTGGCATTCAAAGTGTTAAATCCGTGATGCAGTTGGTTTACTCCAGAATTAATCCAAATCCATGAACTCACCCGCGGCTGTGATTCAGGGCATGAGCACCAGGGTAAACAAGGCATGGAGGAAGGGGAAGCGCCAAACGTCCACACATTGCCCCACTGCTCTGTCCTTGGTGCAGTCAGTGTTAAGGGGAGGGATTCTGCTGTACACGACAGTAGGCAGGCATTAAAAATCAAAATGGATTCCAGAATCTGCCTTAGAGCCAAATCACTATAGTACATCAGTGCCCAACATGAGCCCGTGGGCCAAATGTGGCCTGCCTGACTTCTAGGTGTGGCCCACCTGAGCGTTTTAAAAAAATTATTTTATACCTAATTAACCAGCGTGCATGAACTAATAGGCCAAACCTAACCCCGTGCTTGCCAGTACTGTACAGTTCAAGAAGCCTGTTATATATCAGTTTTGTCACTGAAGTGATTAATAAATAAAGCAACATTTTTGAATAGCTGACAGGCTAAATCACTATCGTTCAATCAATAAAAAAATAATAATAATGCGGCCCTGACACTTATGGCATTCTGATCACGTGGCCTGTGACTAAAGTAACATGGACGCCCCCTGCCATAGTACATTCACCCCTTTATCCGTCTGCATTTTTAAACAGTGAAGCTGATAAAGAACTGAAGCAATTCTGGGGCAAACCAACGACACTATAGGGGACAAATATGTCCCAAATTCCCTCAGAGTTAACCCATTGAGTGCCAGAGAGGTATCCAACCATTGCTCTGCAGAGAGATAGTAACGCTTGATATGGAAAAACAATATATTGCAGGGTTTATCCTGCTGAGTAAAACAAGTTTTCTTCCTTTGCATTGAGATGTGGCTCAGACTTGCATTTTTTGGGTGCACTACCTCCATGGCCTGAAATTTTATAGTGGTGCTGTTGCTACTGCAGTCTGTTGACAGCTCTGATCATTGGACCATAATCTTCCATAGAATGCTGTAGCAACAGCACCACAGGAAAATTGTGGATGTTAGCGGCACTGCACTCATAAAAATGCAAATTGCTTTAACATTTGAATCAAATCCCTTTTCACCAGTGGAAGTGCCCTAACCTTACTCAGCAGATAACCACTGCAATAAATAAGTTTTCCCTGGTCACTGCATGGTAGCCATCCCCAATGGGTTAATGCTTCAAGTACCCGGAAACAGGAACTTCCCAAAGCTCAATAAAAACTTCTCCTTCATCCTTCCCCCTTTAATCTTTTTTTGTTTCCTGTCCACCGGCAGGAGCTTCCCACGTTCTGTGGCGTGGTGACCGGAGCTTCCAGTAGGTCCCTCCCGTTAGGTAGTAAAGCTGGAGGGTCCCTTTCTGGGGTGGGGACTTTGGATGCGGCTGCCAGCCAGGCATCTCTCTCCATTTGGCTCTATGAGTCCTTTTAGATGCGATGAAGTCATCGCATCGGGTCTAGCCAATCACCTACTGATCCAGCACAGAAATCTTGCAATCAAATTTTTGTCCCAAACAGGCTGGATTATCAATCAAACAAAAAGTCATCTGCTTCCCACCAGAGACATGATCTTCTTGGGGGTAAGATTTGAGACCCTGCTGGCAAAGGTCTTCTTGCCAACAGAGAAGGTACATCAGATATCCCAGCGCATTGCTATATTCAGGCAGAGGAATCATCACTCAGCCAAAGAACGTATGAAGATTCTAGTTCTCCTGACCGCCTCAATTCCAGCAGTATGGTGGGCCAGATGGCAGATGAGACCCCTACAGCTGGCTTTGCTGCAACAATGTGGCAGCCGCCTAGACTCCCTCGACCGGACCATCATCATTCCCCAGTCTGTCCAGGAAGATCTCTCATGGTGGCAGAATCACCACAGCCTTTGCCAGGGTCTTCCACTGGGAGACATTTCATGGATTATCCTCACAACGGATGCCAGTTTAAAAGGATGGGGGGGCAACATGCAACAGTCACTTTACCCAGGGTCTATGGCCAGACACATTCAGAACCCTACCGTCCAACATCCTGGAGTTAAGAGCTATTCTTAAAGCAGTCCAACATTTCTCTGCTCTCCTGGCAGGACATCCAGGCCAGATCAGGACAGACAACATCTCAGCAGCTGCCTACATCAGGAAGCAGGGAGGGACATGCAGCAGTGTGCTTTTACAGGAAGTGAGACCCATACTAATTTGGGCAATTGCTCATTCAGTCCTCCTCACAGCAGTATATCTACCAGGGAAAACCAATATCCACGCAGACTTTCTGAGCCACACACAGTTGGATCCAGGTTCCTTGACCTTGAACTTGGAGATTTTTGGAATGATGGTCCAGAAATGGGGTCTCCCAACAATAGAACTCATGGCCTCTCGGGTGAATCAGAAGGTAATCAGATTCTTCAGCAGGACATACTGCCCGGAATCACTGGGGACGCATGCCTTAGCACACTCATGGGTGAACGAAGAAGGGTACATTTTCCCTCCCATTCCTATGATTCCCAGAGTGTTGGAGAAGATCAGACAGGAGGGTGCATCTGTTCTAGCCATCATTCCAGTTTGGCCATGACGACCATGGTTTCCGCTTTTAAAGATGCTTGTGGTCCAAGACCCATGGATTCTTCCCTACAGGTAGGATCTCCTGTCCCAGGGTCCTGTTCTCCATCCAGATGTGCGCAATCTACACCTGGCGGCCTGGAGATTGAACAGCAAAAATTGGCCAGCCAGGGTCTCTTGGATAGAGTCATCTCACTCATGCTGAATGCCAGGAAGCGTTCCACATCCAATTCATATTATCGGATATGGTCGGTTTTCTGAAAGGTTTTAATCCACTAGATTTCACGGTCTCTACTCTTATTGAATTTCTGTCTGACGGCTTTCAGAAGGGCTTATCCCCTAACACCTTAAAGGTCCATGTTTCAGCTCTCTCTGCTCTGACAGGGAATAAATGTATCCTTCATGATCTAGTGATTCGGTTCTTCAAAGCCTGTTCACATTTGACACCTCCAGTAAGGCCTTTATTCACCTCATGGGATTTTCCTTCAGTCCTAGATGTTTTATCAGGTTGGCCTTTTGAACCTTTGGAAACCATCTCCTTAGGTATGTTATCTCTGAAACTTTCTCTACTCATTGCTGTCGCTTCAGCCAGGCGTGTGTCGGAACTACAGGCTCTTTCTATAAAGAATCCTTTTATTAGTTTTGTTCCGCACCAAGTAGTTCTATGACCAGTTCCAGACTTCTTGCTTAAAGTAGTGTCTACTTTCCATCTCTCACAGGACATTATCCTACCATTGTTCATTCCCTCCGTAGAACAGGGAGACAAGCCAGAATGGGCTACATTCGATATGGTCAGATGTCTGAAGATCTACATCGAAAGAACTGCTTCATTTTGCAAAACAGATAGACTTCTGGTCATCCCTTCGGGGTTTCGGAAGGGCGAGGCAGCCTCCAGGTCTACAGTCAGAAAGTAGGAACTGGAGAAGTGATATAACTAGAGAAGTTATCTCCGTGTTATCACCTGTTTATCACACCTTAGTGCATAACCCCCAAGGTCTTAAAATTTCCATTTAACTTAATGGACATTTTTATTTGTCCTCTATAATGCAACTGGTTTGGCAAAGACTTGCCACATCAGCTTCGGTATGTGAAGGGAGCTGTAATGTTAACATTTTTTGATGAAAAAATAAATATTGTAATTCTTTTCATGTTTGGAAATTTTTCTTTCAAAAGGTTTTTCAGCTCAAACTTTTTTTTAAATTGGACTGCAATTTGTTATTGTGGTCACCAGGTGGTGCTGTTCGTATAAATTACTATGGAGAACTGTGGTCTATGACTCATGCTCTTTCATAGAGAGGATTATTAACATTTTTAATGCAAGTTTACATTGTAATAACTTTAAAATAAGAAATCTCCCAGCAGAGGGCCTACTCTTGCTCTATTCAACAGGAAAAACATACAATTTTTTTTTAATTAAACATTTCCACATTTTTTAAAGACAAAGCTGCCTGTGGATTGGATTAAATCAGCCTGATGTGTTATGAAGAAGTGGAACAATTCTGAAAAAACACTCTCTGTGGCCCAAATACTATGAAGATTAATTGGAGCTGCTTTTATTGTGAAACATTACCATCCCTTTAAGGATCAGAGGTTACGCAACGCATTGCACACATTCCTGGTCCTTAAGGGATCAACCTTGGCTTAAAGGGAATGTTTTATCTTTTAATAATATTGTTTATACTATTTTTTTTGAGCCTTGCCCTCCCCGTCCCTTTATTTTTCTTATAACCGATTATGCTATTGTCTTCTGTTATTTTTCTTTCTATTTCTATTCTTTTTTGTTTATTCTTTTCTTTTTTTTCTTTTCTTTCCGACTTATTAAACTTCTCTACTTTGGATGTGTTTGGGTTTTTCACTTGTGCCCTCTGGTGCAGTTGGTTAGCCCCAATACTGAGTTGTAGTTCATGAGTAATTAAATGATGAAGCATCCCCCTCCCGCCCCTTTAACTGATGTAACACTGCTCACCTCAGAGCAGCAAGACTGTCCGTATGGATCGCATAGAGGGACAATCCTCAGTAATCATAAGAAAAAAACCTGTCAATGGGGGCAGGGTTTTCCTTATGTTCACGGTAAGAAGATTGTCCCTTGCTGTGAGCTGTCTGATCCCATTACCAGGTTCCCATACCTAGGAACTTTTTCTTCTGGCATCTCTGGTGCCAGTGAGGGTGACAAATGATGCAATTTGTGTCAGAAGGTCTGTGCGCCTGTGCCGTCAGTCCCTTCCGGTGATCATATGGTGCAAAGTTGTCTACTCTATGGAGACCGGGACTGACGGCGCATGCACACAGACAAGATGTCTGCGCTCTAGCCTGGGTTCAGGTCTCCAAATGGGATGGATCCATTAGACACAAGTATTTCTTTTGGTAAGACATATATTTTCAAGCTAATCGTCATGCATTCATTATCTGAAAGTTCCGCTTTAACCTATCCTACCATGAGATCGCTAAGAGATGTGATGAACTTGAAGTCCATAGTGGTTTGAGTTGTTCTTTTCCTGAACACCTTGTTTTATGTGATGTACTAACAAGGCACCAAGGGACTTTCTGTAACGTTATGCCATTTCAATGAACATGCTATAGGAGAGCAATTTAGGCCTTTGTTACATTAAAGTCTTATCAATGGCAGAGTGTGTGCACACTGGTATTCACTAACATGAACACACACTCTAGTTCATACCCTGAAGTGCAGCCGCTGGAATTGGAGACTACCGCCAGTGCAGTTGTGCTGGTGAATTTGTACATTTCCCTCAATAACTCTACGTATGAATGTCTGAGAGCTGCGCTGCGTCCTATCCATACCTGGGAATGTTCAAATTACACAAATCAGGCAATGCAGATATGGAAGACAAAGGTAACACCCAATCCAGCAACTAGGAAAAGGATCACTACTCCCCTATCCCAAAAATCTAACAATACAAAAAAATCTGGAACTTTAGGACATAAAGTTAGAGATCTTGGGACCTTTACAAGGATTTGTAAACTTAAGTTGCAAGGAACCGGAATTTTTTGTATTGTTAACTTTCAAAATGAGCTCACCCGGAGATCTTGTAAAGTCTATCGCTTAACCCTTTGAATGCCAGAGGGGTACGCAACACATTGCAAAGCTATGCTGACACTCAAAGTGTTAAAGGGATAGTAATGTTTCAAAACAAAAGCAGCTCCAATTAATCTTCATAGTATCTGGGCCATGGAGAGTGTTATTTCAATACTATCAGAGCTGTAATTCAAGAGTATTTGAATGATAAAGTATCCTCCTCCCGCCCCTTTTACTGATGTAACACTGCTCACCTCAGAGCATCAAGACTGTCCATATGAATCGCAGAGAGGGACAATCTTCAGTGCGCATAAGGGAAAAACCTATAAAGGGGAGACAGGGTTTTCACTGTTCTCACAGTAAGAAGATTGTCCCTTGCTGAGACCTGTCCACTCAAGAGGCCAGATTCCACATCTGAGGGGAGGTGGCTTACACTAGGTAAAAGTGTATTAGTGTATTCAATTAATCTTGAACTACAACTCTGTTAGTATTGAAATAACACTCTCCACGGCCCAAAAACTATGAAGATTAATTGGAGCTCTTTTATTTTGAAACATTACTATGCTTTTACATTCCCCATAATACAGATTCACAGCAAAAGGTCCCTGCTGGCTCTAATTGAGAGATGATCTAATCAGTCATCAAGGAGTCATTAGCATGCAACGATTTAGAGATATTTCTGCTTGAACAGGACCACTCCATGTGCCTTTCTGATAGAGACTAACAAAGCAGTTAATTGGTGTTGATCACATAGTAGGCAGCATTGGACTGTCTCACCATGAGAATTTGCATATGAGCAAAACAAGTTAACCCTTTGAGTGCCTGTGAGCTTTACTACACCCTATCCAATGTCAAACAGACTTTAAAGGGATATCAATGTTTCATAATAAAAGCAGCTCTAATTAATCATCATAGTATTTGGACTTTGGAGAGTGTTATTTCAATTCTGTCAGAGTTGTAGTTCAAGAGTAATTCAATGATAGTGTCCCCCTCCGCCCCTTTTACTGATGTAACACTGCTCAGCCAGATCAGAAGGGAGGTGCCCAGGTAGATTGCAGAGAGGGACAATCTTCAATTAAGATAAGGGAAAAACCTGAAAAACTTATCAAGGGGGGCAGGGATTTCATTGTTCTCATAGGAGGAAGATTGTCCCCTGCTGTTATCTGTAGGTCTTACAACCAGATTCCACATCTGAGAAGAGATGGCTTATACTAGGTAAAAGGGGCAGGAGGGGAAACTTTGCTTGTGAATATCTCTCAAATCATAAAGGTTTGAGAGATAAGACATATCATTCTTCATGTTTTTTTAATGCCTACAAAATAAAATAAAGTTAAAATGAAGTATTACTATCCCTTTAAGTTGTGTAATGTATTAGACAGAGTATGAACCACATGAGCTGGTTTGTTCTGTGTATGCTGATTGATAAGAATGTCGATGTGTAAAACTGTCCTGCGTACGCTCAGAACTGCAAAATGTAGAACTAGATATCGCAGCAACGGAGGCACCTTTTTACATTATAAAAACAGTTCCCCTAAGATCTACCTATGTGGGAAATTTCGTTTCAATCAGTTCTATCTTTCTGAAGGCAAAAAAACCCCATAAACAAATCCCAAAATGTTGTACTTTCAAGTTCTCATTACTTATAAACTACTACACAGATTTGTATGAGATTTACAGGATTTCTAGGGAATGGTTATGGTACCTGTAATCCAAAATGTCAACCAAATTTGTTATTCTACTCAAGAGTAATATGCAACTGAATATCCGTTTTAACGTAGAAATGATTTGTGAAGAACAACCACTCTGCCATAAAGAACTCCTCCAGAGTGGTGTGGGAACAGCTTAGTGCAGGAGGGGCATGTCCAGGAGAAAGGGTCAGAAATGGGATGTTGGGGGGATAGGCTCACATGAGGCATACGCATAACTGGGAAATCTCTGGATTTGCCCCAGAGCCTCTGGTTTTGACACTGCTTTACCGGGTATCCAGGGCAGAGGCTCCGGAGGTGGGGCGTTTGTATTGAAACTCTGCCCACCTCCGCTCTTTCCCTGTGTTCCTCCTTCCCTAGCCTTCTTTTACTATCTATGTCACACCTGTTAAGCCCTGCCCCCAACTTGTGTTCAAGCCCCACCCCTTTCTGACACAATTCACATATTTTTCTCACCCCTTACCGCACCAGAGGACTCCCTCCAGGGAGACAGCATTCCAGAGTTCCCAGGCACGGGCATACACTAGGAAGTGCATGTGAACGGGCGGCCATATTGCCAGTGTAGCTTCTGCATGGCTTAAGCAGCACCCAGGGGTGATGGAAGATATTTTTCTGGGGAGAAGCAAAGCCATAATATGACCCCCAGGCCAGCCCATCCAGCCCCTTTTTTGTATGGAGGGGATAATTGTAGGGAGGGGCAAGTGCCCCCCCCCCATACACCCTGCCAGCACCCCTCCCTCCCTGGTCTATGCTTGGTAATTTTGTCACAGCTGGCAGTCGTGTCCTTGCCAGGCAGATAGCTGTGGAAAATGGGAAGGTTCTTAATCTGTTAGCGCCAGTGTGGAGGCCAATGGCCTAAGTAAGGTTTCACCCCGGGGTTCAGGCTGGAGCTATCTGTTGCTGTACAAACTGGACTACTTGTTGCCAGCCAGTGGGACACACAGTTGAAAGTTACAGGTCATGTCCGTGACTAGACAAAATGTTAATGTTATGTTACAGATATTATTTATGTCTTAGTCTGGCAAGGAGCTTTATGTGATGTTCGGTCTTACTCAATAAAGCTGTGGCCAGTTTAAACCTATACTTGTTGTCTGTGTCTTGTTTATCCTCTGCTACCTATTACCTAGATATGTAAATACTGATAAACATAACATGTCACATGTGTATGAATCCCAAGTCCTGTAAACCCTCTGTTTATAAACTACTCAGGAAAAAAGTAGCATAGTGAGGCTGATTTACTAGGGAAAAGTGGTACAATTCTGGGGCAAAATATACCTTCCAGTGGATCAGTATTCAATTCTTACTTTACTTATGTGACTGTCTATATTTTTTGATTGTACGCTATTGAATCTTATTGCCATAGTGATGGATACCTTTCTGTAATTGCAGATTTATTCAATAAAGTTTATTTAACCCATAGATTTAACCCTTTGAGAGGCAAAGAGGTACACAGGGAATTGCTGTGCAATGTGTTGGGTACCCCTCTGGCACTTAAAGGGTTATTAATGCCTGGAGATCTCCCTGGCAATCAAAGGGTTAAAAGCCACATTTAAATCAATGGGAATTTTTGGAATTGTATTTATTTCCTATGGTGTAATTGGTATGCACTAGAATTGCACTATTTTACATAGTACATCAGCTTCACTTAGTTTAAAGATGTTTTCATGATATTATTATTATTATTATTATTATTATTATTATTATTATTACAATAATAATACTTTATTTACAGATCACCAACATATTCTGAAGCTCTGTATAAAATAGGGGTGAGGGGATACAATGACATACAGGATCTGATCAAAACAAATGGTAGCGAGGGCCCTGCTTGTGTAAGCCTACAATCTACAGGGTGAGAGAACATAAGAGACATGAGGCGAGAGGAGAGACCAAAGTTAGGTCGGCTGAACAATTGGATCTAGAAGAAAGAATTGAAACTCAAGAGTTTTGGAAAAGGCTTGTGTGAAAAGGTTTGTTTTCGTGGAGCACATGTAACAAATAGAGTTCGGTGAAAGTATGATATGGCATGGTACTGAGTTCCATATCCGGTGTGCAGCTTGGAAGAAGTCTTGTAGATGTGAGAGGAGGTTACGAGGGTGGATGAGAGCCGAAGGTCATGTGAAGAGCGCAGTGAGCAGCTAAGAAAATTTAAATATGAATGAAGAAATGTATGGAAGAACTGTGTTGAAAAGAAGTTTGTAGGTCATTGTTAGAAATTTGAATTTGATTCTGAACAGAATAGGAAGCCAGTGTAGGGACTTGCAAACAGGGTCAGCCGTTGAGAACTGACAGGTTAGGTAGATAAGTCTGGCAGCTGCTTTTTGGATAGACTGAAGTGGAGAGAAGCGGATTTGTGGAAGTCTGGTCAGAATAGGATTACAATAATCAAGATGAGAAATAATTAGTGAGTGAATGAGAGTCTTAGTGGCATATTGAGTGAGAAAGAAGCAAATATAGGCAATATATTTTAGGCAGAGATCCCAAAACTATGATAGGGACAGAATGTGGATGATAAAGGAAAGAGCAGAGTTGAATATAAGTTCTAGACCATTGGTTTTCAGTCTTATTGGTCAAGGCACCCCTAACTTGAAATCTTCAATTTTAAGAGCACCCTTAACGTTTTATTGTTTGCCAACAATGTAACAAAGGGAACAAATACATACATATATTTATGTGTTCTAAGGTGTCACAATAACAAAAACAAACAGGCATAGCAATTTCCATAATATACATTTGGAACTCATTATTCACATTTCAACAAAGCCCAACAAGAAAAAAGTGACACCTAAGTGGATGTCTGAGGCACCATAAAGTACTGTGATACCCTGGTTGAGAACTTCTGCCCTAGACATTGGACATGTAATGTAGATGTAATGAGGAGTTGTTAACTGTAAGGGAGAGCGAGGGGGTGGGTGTGTACAAGAAGGTGGGGGAGATGATCACTTTAGTTTGATGTAGCAAAGGATCATCCAAGAGGACATGGAAGAAAGGCATTTGAAGACCTGAACCATGACTGATGGAGAGAGATCTGGGGACGAGGGGTAAATTTGTGTGTCATCAGCATATAGATGATAGAAAAATTATAAATTCATATAGCTTTTGCTAAGTGATGAGATGTATACAGAAAAGAGACTCAAGGATAGAGCCTTGTGAGAGTCAGACTGAAAGTAGGAGGTGTGAGGAATCACCTATGAAAGAGACTAAAAATGAAGCTGGAGAGATCAGAAACAGGACAGAGCTATGTCACATATGCCAAAAGAGAAAAGAGTGTAGCAGAGGAGTTAGTAATCAACAACGTCAAAGCCTGCATAAAGGTCAAACATTAGCGAGGTGTCCTTTAGATTTGGCCAGCAGTATTTGGTCATTGTGGTCGCAATGGAATGTAGAATGAGGAAACCAGAACGTAGTGGGTCAAGAGAGCTGGAAGAAAAAAAGTGGATTAAGCAACTGTACTAAGTTCCTGCAAGAAGTTTAGAGAGGAGGAGAAATAAAGTGGTAAATGTGGATAGGTTTAATACAGAGTTTTTGGTGAAAATAGGTATGACAAGTGCCTGTTGAAGATAGATGTGAAGGTACCTCTAGTCAGTGAGAGGTTGAAGAGATGTGTAAACGATGGGCAGAGAGTGAAAAATAGTGTGAGTAGATGGTATGAGGTGATATAGGATCAATGGGGCAGGTTATTGGGTGTGAGGAAGAAAGTAGGGTTTATACCTTATCCTCAGCGACTGGGTGGTGGAGAGTTAGTGTGGGCTGAGGAGTAAATGGGTTTTTATGTTAATTGGCAAGATTATGTCTGATGGTGTTGATTTTGTCTTTAAAGTTTGTGGCAAGATCTTGGGCAGTGAAGGAAGATGGGACTTAGGTGCAGGTGGGTATTAAAAGTGGAGAATAGATGTAGGTTGGAGGAGAGAGTAGATATCAGGAAAGATAATTAAAGTTGTTTGGCAACAGAGAGGATAGCAATGTAGATGGATATGTAGAATACATTTGTAGTGGGCAAAGTCTGCTGCTGCTCAAGGCTTCCTACAGTGGTATTCTGCTGTACAAAGTCGTCTCTGGAGTTGTTTGTGTGCATCATTTTGTGTAGGGTCTCTGTGAGTGGGCTGTTGTATTGAGAGGCTGCATGGATGGGATACAAAAAGGTTGAGTAGGGTTGCATCACTACGATCCTGTCTTTACCTGGACCCGAAATCACTACCATCATGTCCTTGCCTGCTCATCCGCTACTTAACCCAGCCTCCCAGAGCACTTGGTGCTCAGTTGTTTTGACCTGCCCTGAGACTCACTCTTTCTGATCATGAGATATAATCTGGTGTTGATCCTCACTTGTTCCTGCACCTTGCCAGTTTGCCGATTCCTGATCGTGACAGATATTCTGGCTTTGACCTTGGCTAGTTCCTAGAGCTTACTTATTAGCTGACTACCCTGATATTGCATTGTTTGATTCTGCCTCTGCCTATTGTTTTGATACCTTGACTTAGACTGTTGTATCCTGCCAGCAGCCCCTTGAACGTGGCCTGCTCCAGATTGCTTGAACGTGTCCTTGCTTGTATTCTAAGACCCTGACATCTGGACTCCAGCTTCCTTGCCTGTTTTCCTAATACCTCAATATCTAGACCAGCCCCATTGCAGACACTCACTGCGGGGGGTTCTGTCTTCATCCTCAGGCTGAACAGAGACTTCACTTCCTGAACAAGACCTGCCTCAGGTAAATTGTTACAAGTAGTCTGATAAAGAGAATGCGATTGATGTGGACAGCTGAGTGGGGGTTATGTGAGTGTAAACTCCTGATAGTATTAGTGGAGCAAGGGTTAGGCGGTTATATATAAGGCTAAAGGACAAGTGACTCGAAAAGTAATATCACTAAATCTCTAACTTTGCTATGACGCAGTGTTAGAGACACAATAGGGATTATGCACTAAGGTGTGTGAGAGAGAGGTGATGAGGAGATAACTTTTCCAGTCATATCAATTCTCCAGTTCCTATTTTATTCTATGGAACCTATGTACTAAGATCTCTCCAATCTGAGGAATATTAGTACATAGGCTCCATATAATAACATGGGAATTGGAGAAGTGATATCACTGGAGATGTTATCTACTCTTTATCACCACTTTATCACGCCATGATGCACCGCCCCACAGAATGCTAAGAAATCCAGGCTTTGAAGGAGGCATATGGAAGTGAGGGATTCAGCTATTGATAGAGGATAAAGGAGTTCCATTTTCTTGTAGTGGGATGCAGATATCAGGAAACACTACTGCTGACAGCAGAATAGATAAGGGAGGACTACAGGAGCTGGTGGAGGAATGGAAAAGTGAGGATGTACAGCTACTGGTGGAGAAATGGAAAAGTTAGGCAATATATCGAGTAGTGTGATATTAATATCAAAACACCTGGCAAATCAGCCTCATTCCTAGGTCAACTACTCACAAATCCAACCAATCCTACTGGTACTTAGCATTAACCCTGAGTTTATATGGTAGTGCCGTCTGGAGACCAGAGGGAGCATATATCTGGAGAGCAACATCAATCAATATATATACACATACCCAATGCAATCCAACTGATCCCCCTATCCGCAGATGGGAAACAGAACGGTAAACTAGAATAATAAAATAAAACATCAAACCATAAGCAGATACAAAACATCTTTAAAGGGATAGTAATACTTTGTTTTATCTTTATTTTATTTTGTAGGCAGTAAAAAAAACATGAAGAACGATATAAGTCTTGTTTCCTCAAACCTTTATGGTTTGAGAGATATTCATAAGCAAAGTTTCCCCTCCCGCCCCTTTTACCTAGTGTAAGCCATCTCTTCTCAGATGTGGAATCTGGTTGTAAGACCAGACAGGTAACAGAAGGGGACGATATTCTTCCTATGAGAACAATGAAAGCCCTGCCCCCCTTGACAGGTTTTTCAGGTTTTTCCCTTATCTTAACTGAAAATTGTCCCTCTCTGCATTCTACCTGGGCACCTCCCTTCTGATCTGGCTGAGCAGTGTTACATCAGTAGGGGGATACTTTGTCATTGAATTACTCTTGCACTACAACTCTGACAGAATTGAAATAACACTCTCAAAAGTCCAAATACTATGATGATTCATTAGAGCTGCACTTATTATGAAACATTACTATCCATTAAAACTTTATGATTGATATCCCACTCTTGATTTAACCCGTGAGGAGAGCAATTGTGCAGCTGAAATATCCAGAAGGCTTCCCTTTTGTTAATTAAATCTAATAAATCACCACCGCTCCAGGGTAATTTAACCTTCTCTATACCGTGAAAAAATAGACATCTGAAATCACCTCTGTGTGCCTCAGAAATATGTCTACCAATAGCAGAACTTGGATGATCTTTTAATATCTGATTTATATGCTCCCTGATTCGCATCTTTAAAGGACGAAGTGTACGTCCTACATACTGAATAGATCACAGGGAGCAGGTGAATAGATAAATAATATGATGTGAATTACAGTTGATATAATCCCTAATCCTGTAAACTATACCATCTGTTGAACATTTAAACTCCTTCGAAACCTGCATCAATTGGCAACATTCACAGATGTTGCAACCACACTTATTACTACCCTGAACATTTCACCAGGTTTGTTGAGGTGTTGAGGGGACACCACATTACCTAGGGTGAATCCACTTCTAGCGCCAAAATTCACTCCTTGTTTCAAAACCTTCTGCAAAATTGGGTCTGTGTATAGCATGGGAATATTGACTTAACAAGATTACAAATCTTTGAGTACTGTGGACTGTAGGTAGTAAAAAACCTGATTTGATTGTCTGTTTCCCTATTTAATTTCCTGGAAGGGCTTATGTTTAACAGCTCATTCCTGGATTTAGAAATTGCATACTCATATGCCTTATCAATTACCCACCTGTCATACCCAATCACCTGAAATCTATTAAACAAATCTGCTGATGCTTTATTAAAATTCTTCTCAGAGGAACAATTGCACCACAAATGGAGAAATTGACTTCTTGGAATATTGGCCACAAGATGCCTAGGGTGTGATGTGCGGGCATGTAATAGGCTATTTCCAGATACTTCCTTTCTGAAAATAGTGGTACAAATCTTTCCAGACTCCACATCTCCCCTCAGGTTGAGGTCAAGGAATGGGATGGAAGCCACTTCATATTGATGTGTAAAATGTAAATTTAACCAATCGCCATTCAAAAAAGCAATAAAAGCAACCATCTCTTCCCTTGAACCCAACCAAATGAAGAGGAGATCATCAATATATCTTCCATATCACAAGATCCTCCCCCCAAAGGCATGTCCATCTCCAAAGATGTGGGTGGATTTCCACCACCCCATACAGAGGTTGGCAAGAGAGGGGGCAAATGTCTCCCCCATTTCCACCCCACATCTCTGGAGGTAGAAAACGCCATTGAAGGAGAAGAAGTTGTGGCATAGAAGATATTTGACCACCATCATCAAAAAGTCTATAAGCTCCCCAGAATATCCAGATGAAGACTTCAAATGGAATCCTAAGACTTGTAGGCCTAATTTATGGGGTATGGATGAGTACAAGGCAGTGACATCAGCTGACAGCCAAGAACACTCATGATCCCAAATCACATTTGATAGCTGGTGAAGCACTTGTTTTGTGTCCCACAAGAACCCGGGTAGACCTGCAACCAAAGGGCGAAGATAAAAATCCACCCAGACAGACAAAGGCTCATTCAAAGATCCAATACCTGAGAAAATAGGTTTACATGGGACACACACCATATCTTTATGTACCTTGGGTAAATGGTGAAAGATCGGTGTAACCGGGTTCTTGGGGACAAAAAATTCTGCTTCCTTGTCATTTAGTATACCTAAAGACTAACCAACATCCACAATCTTTCAAAGCTTGGATTTGAACAATAATGTAGGGTCAGACATCAATCTTTGATAATCCCTAGAATCCTATAATTGTTTCAGGTCCTCCTGAGCAAAATAATCAGAATCCAACACCACAACTGTGCCCCCTTTATCAGACATTTTAATAACAATGTCAGTATTGGATTGTAACTGAGCCAAAGCCTCTTTCTCAGCCAATGACAAATTATGAGCCGAGCTTGGCACAGAGAGGGTCCGAGAGTGAAGTCAGGTCAATTCCTGCTCCAAAGTACGTTGGAAAATGTCCAACTGATGACCCTTGCATTGGATGGGGAAAAAATGGGACTTTGGTCTGAGACCTGTCTCGAGACGGCACTACCATATGAACTCAGGGTTAATGCTACATACAGTTGGATTTGTGAGTAGTTGACCCAAGAATGAGGCTGATTGCCAGGTGTTTTGATTTAAGTTGATTTTTAAACTATATATTTGTTTATTCACAATACACTATATGTCTATGATTAAGCGCTTTTTTGGAGCATGAAACGCATTAGATGGTTTCACACCTGTATACCAATTCCATTGTTTTGCTGTTTGTGTATATCTTCATGCCTTTTTAACTTTTTGAAATAAAGTTTGTTTTTACTGACAAAAAAAAAATTGCTGGTGGAGACAGTTAAAAGTGAGGAGATACAGCCGCTGGTAGAGGCCTAGAGATGTGAAGAAATCCAGTTATTGGTGAAGCATAAAGAAGTGAAGAGATCCAATTGATGGTGTGGTAAAGAGACGTGAGAAGGTCCAGCTGTTGTTGAGGCACAGAGAAGTGAAAAGATTCAGTTGCTGGTGAGGTATGGAGATGTGAGAAGATCCAGCTGTTGGTGAGGCATGAAGAAGTAAGGATTTACAGCTGCTGGGGGAGGTATGGAGAAGTGAAGTAGTCTAACTGCTAGTGCTGGCATGAAAAACTGTGAAGATCCTAAGTTTGGTGGCGGCATCAACAAGTGAGAAGATCCAGCTGTTGGTTGTGATATAGGTGAGTGAGGGGATCCGCCAGTCTCTGGATATGTAACCAGAGAAGTGTAGTTTGACAGGAAATGAGCTTTTCTGACTGTAACATTCACCTTGCCAAGAAATTGATCCCTTACTTTCATGACTGCTACGTCTTATGGGAGTAAGAGAAAAGAACACAAGTCAGAGTGGACATACATGAGACATTAATGGAAGAGTTGTAGGAATTTGTGGGCATGTGAGCAGTAGTGCAGAGTTGATCCTTAAAGCAGAAACAAAATAAAACACTGCAGTTTTGCAGGAGAACACAGAGTGCTACAGTGCAGGAGTATGCACAGAGGTAACATGGGATGAACAGCTTATACCTTCACAAATGGATACCGAATCTAAAACAGGGTGAGGTTTCATTTAGATCTCATGAGGTGGATTGGTAATGAGGAGTGTAGATGATTGGTAATGTGGGACTGAGAGAGTCCATGATCATTTATTATAATCATGAATGATAACGAGGAGCAGAGATTGTTCATAGTCAGATGTTGTAAGTTGGGTGGGTAATAGGATATCCATTGAGGGCAAATCAGGTTTTAAAATGAGGTCAAACAATAACTGAAGGGCTGAGGTAGAAAAGGCAACATTACTGACACATTACTGACAAATTACTGACAAATCCAGACAATCTGGCAAGAGATTGATGACACTTAGAACATCTTAAAGGAGTAGTAAATGTAACAGTTATTTTTCTGGTGAGTAAGACATATAACAGTTCTTTTCCTGGTGAGTAAAACACGTAACAGTTCTTATCCTGGTGAGTAAAACATGTAACAGTTCTTTTCCTGGTAAGTAAAACACGTAACAGTTCTTTTCCTGGTGAGTAAAACACGTAACAGTTCTTATCCTGGTAAGTAAAACACGTAACAGTTCTTTTCCTGGTAAGTAAAACATGTAGCAGTTCTTTTCCTGGTAAGTAAAACATGTAGCAGTTCTTTTCCTGGTAAATAAACCATATAACAGATCTTTTCCTGGTAAGTAAAACATGTAACAGATCTTTTCCTGACAAGTAAAACATGTAACAGTTATTTTTCTGGTGAGTAAACCATATAACAGTTATTTTCCTGGTAAGTAAGACATATAACAGTTCTTTTCCTGGTGAGTAAAACATGTAGCAGTTCTTTTCCTGGTGAGTAAAACAAAAGTAATCACACTGTTGGTAGATTTTTCATTCAATCATTATTACAGTATAAACCTGTTATGATTATACTAATTTTTCGATTGCCAGGGCTTTAGAGATTTTTTCTTCTAGAAAAGTCAGTCACTTTTTCAGCATTGTGCTCTCCTTTTCTTTAGGTATGATTTCAAAGGTAACTTTCTAGTTATAAATGAAAGATTACACATTGCCTTTTTCAGACTAACTTGAGTTTATTATGGTGTCTCATGTGAAGTAAATGTTGCATCTTGTAACAAGATATATATATACTAGTTTAAAAGCCCGTGTACACGGGCCACAGTGCCACACAGCAGTCTTGGCTGGTGCCCGGAGCCTCTCTGCTCAATGCCCGCACTGCAGTCATGTGCAGTACAGATTGTCCAAATGCACCATGTCTGATACAGAGCAGGGCGCTCCGAATTCGGACCGGAGAACTCTGTGCGCACCTTTCTGGGACCATTTGCTTCCAGGAAGGTGCACAGAGAGGACTCCAGTCCGAATTTGAAGCGCCCTGCTCTGTATGAGCCGCTTCGCGTTCAGGCAGTCTGTACTGCACATGATTGCAGCGCGGGCAGTCTCTACTGTGCATGACGGCTTCTGACAAACATCCTAGCAAATTATTATATAGTATATATATATACTAGTTGAAGATCCCGTTACACGGGCCACAGTGCCACTGCCAGCCGGTCGCGGGGCAGTCATGCACAGCAGAGAATGCCCACGCCACGGCTGATACAGTGCCAGCCGGTCGCGGGGCAGTCATGCTCAGTAGAGGTTGCCCACGCCATGGCTTATACAGAGCTGGCCGCTCCTTCGGAGTGCCCTGCTCTGTATCAGCCTCGTCACTGGCAGTCTCTGCTGTGCATGACTGCGTCGTTACACACATTTTAGCAAATTATTTTATAGGATATATACACACACACACACTTATTTTATTATTATAAACCCTAGTTATACCAACATGTATGGCCAGCACGGACTCCTAATTAACAAGAGTCCAATAGGGTATTTTCACCTTTACTAAACTGCACAGTCCATTTCTTTCCTTGTAAAAATACCTTAAAATCAAGTAAGGAAATGTTAACATTTGGGTTTCAAGAAAGGTTTCGCTAAAGTCTCAAGCAAGAATAATAAACAACAATGTGTGACATGTGAATTGCCTTAATCCATAAACTGATACCCAGCATGTGTAAGTGCACATAGGTATGCCTCGCCTGGGACCGCATAGCTGAATCTCAATTGACACTTTCATGGCCTGTAATATAATGTTGCTAAAAAAAAAATGTTACAGCTCAATAAGGCACTCAGAAGCTGGTTCACAATAATAAGATGTTACAAGGACCGTAAGGTATGAGGATCTGGGTTACTGTAATAGGTGTTATAGGACGATAACACACTGTGGAGCTAGGTTACTGTAATACGATGTTACAGGGGCAGTAAGGCACCTAGGAACTAGGTTACTGTAATAAGATGTTATAGGGACAATAAGGCACTGAGGAGCTGGGTTACTGTAATCAGATGTTACAGGACAATAAGACACTCAGGAGCTGTGTTACTGTAATAGGATGTTACGGGGCAATAAGGCAATCAGGATCTAAGTTACACTAATAAGATGGTACAGTACAATACTGCACTCAGGAAATGGGTTACAGTAATAAGATGTTACAGGTAGAATAAGGTACTCAGGAGCTGGGTTACTGTAATAAGATGTTACAGGACAATAAGACACTCAGGAGCTGGGTTACTGTAATAAGATGTTACAGGACAATAAGACACTCAGGAGCTGGGTTACTGTAATAGGATGTTATGGGGCAATAAAGCACTCAGGATCTAAGTTACACTAATAAGATGGTACAGTACAATACTGCACTCAGGAAATGGGTTACAGTAATAAGATGTTACAGGTAGAATAAGGTACTCAGGAGCTGGGTTACTGTAATAAGATGTTACAGGACAATAAGACACTCAGGAGCTGGGTTACTGTAATAGGATGTTATGGGGCAATAAAGCACTCAGGATCTAAGTTACACTAATAAGATGGTACAGTACAATACTGCACTCAGGAAATGGGTTACAGTAATAAGATGTTACATGTAGAATAAGGCACTCAGGAGCTGGGTTACTGTAATAAGATGTTACAGGACAATAAGACACTCAGGAGCTGGGTTACTGTAATAAGATGTTACAGGACAATAAGACACTCAGGAGCTGGGTTACTGTAATAGGATGTTATGGGGCAATAAAGCACTCAGGATCTAAGTTACACTAATAAGATGGTACAGTACAATACTGCACTCAGGAAATGGGTTACAGTAATAAGATGTTACAGGTAGAATAAGGTACTCAGGAGCTGGGTTACTGTAATAAGATGTTACAGGACAATAAGACACTCAGGAGCTGATTTACTGTAATAAGAAGTTACAGGTAAAATAAGGCACTCTGGGCCTGAGTTATTGTAATAAGATGTTACAGGTACAGGCACTCAGGAGCTGGGTTACTGTAATCAAATGTTACTGGACAATAAGACACTCAGGAGCTGGGTTACTGTAATAAGATGTTACAGGTACAATAAGGCACTCAGGAGCTAGGTTATTGTAATAAGTTGCTTCAGGGGCAATAAGGCACTCAGGAGCTAGGTTATTGTAATACGTTGTTTCAGGGACAATAAGGCACTCAGGAGCTGGGTTACAGTAATAACAAAAGATATTCATGGGGCACTCCCATTCCCTGTAACCACATAGCTGAATCTCAACTGACATTTTAATGGACTGTAATATGATGTTACAGCACAATAAGGCACTCAGGAGCTGGTTTACAGTAATTAGATGTTATATGGACAATAAGTCACTCAGGAGCTGGGTTATTGTAATAAGATGTTACAGGACAACAAGGCACTCAGGAGCTGGGTTACAGTAATAAGATGTTATAGGAACACTAAGGCACCCAAGTGCTGGGTTACTGTAATAAGATGTTATATGGAAAATAAGTCACTCAGGAGCTGGGTTACTGTAAAAAGATGTTACAGAACAATAAGGCATTCAGGAGCTCTGTTACTGTAATAAGAAGTTACAGGTACAATAAGGCACTCAGAAGCTGAGTTATTGTAATAAGAGGTGACAGGTACAATAAGACACTCAGGAGCTGGGTTATTGTAATAAGAGGTGACAGGTACAATAAGGCACTCAGACTCTGAGTTATTGTAATAAGATTTTACAGATACAATAAGGCACTCAGGAGCTGGGTTACTGTAATAAGATGTTACAGGACAATAAGACACTCAGGAGCTGGGTTATTGTAATAAGATGTTACAGGACAATAAGACACTCAGGAGCTGGGTTACTGTAATAGGATGTTATGGGGCAATAAAGCACTCAGGATCTAAGTTACACTAATAAGATGGTACAGTACAATACTGCACTCAGGAAATGGGTTACAGTAATAAGATGTTACAGGTAGAATAAGGTACTCAGGAGCTGGGTTACTGTAATAAGATGTTACAGGACAATAAGACACTCAGGAGCTGGGTTACTGTAATAAGATGTTACAGGACAATAAGACACTCAGGAGCTGGGTTACTGTAATAGGATGTTATGGGGCAATAAAGCACTCAGGATCTAAGTTACACTAATAAGATGGTACAGTACAATACTGCACTCAGGAAATGGGTTACAGTAATAAGATGTTACAGGTAGAATAAGGTACTCAGGAGCTGGGTTACTGTAATAAGATGTTACAGGACAATAAGACACTCAGGAGCTGGGTTACTGTAATAGGATGTTATGGGGCAATAAAGCACTCAGGATCTAAGTTACACTAATAAGATGGTACAGTACAATACTGCACTCAGGAAATGGGTTACAGTAATAAGATGTTACAGGTAGAATAAGGTACTCAGGAGCTGGGTTACTGTAATAAGATGTTACAGGACAATAAGACACTCAGGAGCTGGGTTACTGTAATAGGATGTTATGGGGCAATAAAGCACTCAGGATCTAAGTTACACTAATAAGATGGTACAGTACAATACTGCACTCAGGAAATGGGTTACAGTAATAAGATGTTACATGTAGAATAAGGCACTCAGGAGCTGGGTTACTGTAATAAGATGTTACAGGACAATAAGGCACTCAGGAGCTGCGATACTGCAATAAGATGTTACAGGTCAACAAGGCACTCAGGAGCTGGGTTACTGCAATAAGATGTTACAGGACAACAAGGCACTAGGGAGCTGGGTTATTGTAATAAAATGTGACAGGTACAATAAGGCACTCAGGAGCTGGGTTACTGCAATAAGATGTTACAGGACAAGAAGGCTCTCATAAGCTGAGTTATTGTAAAAAGAGGTGATAGGTACAATAAGACACTCTGGAGCTGGGTTATTGTAATAAGTGGTGACAGGTACAATAAGACACTCAGGAGCTGGGTTATTGTAATAAGAGGTGACAGGTACAATAAGACACTCAGGAGCTGGGTTATTGTAATAAGAGGTGACAGGTACAATAAGACACTCAGGAGCTGGGTTACTGTAATAAGATTTTACAGATACAATAAGGCACTGAGGAGCTGGGTTACTGTAATAAGATGTTACAGGACAATAAGACACTCAGGAGCTGGGTTACTGTATTAGGATGTTACGGGGCAATAAGGCACTCAGGATCTAAGTTACACTGATAAGATGTTACAGTACAATACTGCACTCATTAACTGGGTTACAGTAATAAGATGTTATAGGTAGAATAAGGCACTCATGAGCTAGATTACTGTAATAAGATGTTTAAGGGACAATAAGGCACTCATGAGCTAGATTACTGTAATAAGATGTTTAAGGGACAATAAGGCACTCATGAGCTGGGTTACTGTAATAAGATGTTACAGGTAAAATAAGGCACTCAGGAGCTGAGTTATTGTAATTAGATGTTACAGGTACAATAAGGCACTCAGGAACTGGGTTACTGCAATAAGATGTTACAGGACAACAAGGCACTCAGGAGCTGGGTTACTGTAATAAGAAGTTACAGGTAAAATAAGGCACTCAGGAGCAAGGTTACTGTAATAAGATGTTAAAGGTAAAGTAAGGCACTCTGGAGCTGAGTTATTGTAATAAGATGTTACAGGTACAATAAGGCACTCAGGTGCTAGGTTATTGTAATAAGTTGTACAGCACTGCGGAATTAGTTGGCGCTATATAAATAAATAATAATAATAATAATAATAATAATAAGTTGTTTCAGGGACAGTAAGGCACTCAGGAGCTGGGTTAAAGTAATAACAAAAGATATTCATGGGGCACTCCCACTCCCTGTAACCACATAGCTGAATCTCAACTGACATTTTAATGGACTGTAATATGATGTTACAGCAGAATAAGGCATACAGGACCTGGTTTACAGTAATAAGATGTTATAGGGACAATAAGACACTCAGGAGCTGGGTTAATGTAATAAGATTTTACAGATAAAATAAGGAACTCAGGAGCTGGGTTACTGTAATAAGATGTTATAAGGACAATAAGGCACTCAGAAGCTGGGTTATTGTAATAAGAAGTTACAGGTACAATAAGGCACTCAGGAGCTGGGTTGTTGTAATAAGAGGTGACAGGTACAATAAGGCACTCAGGGGCTGGGTTAATGTAATAAGATGTTATAAGGACAATAAGGAACTCAGCAGCTGGGTTATTGTAATCAGAGGTGACAGGTACAATAAGGCACTCAGGAGCTGGGTTACTGTAATAAGATGGTGCAAGTACAATAAGGCACTCAGGAGACGGGTTACTGTAATAAGATGGTGCAGGTAGAATAAGGCACTCAGGAGCTGGGTTACTGTAATAAGATGGTGCAGGGGCAATAAGGCACTCAGGAGCTGGGTTACTGTAATAAGATGGTGCAGGGGCAATAAGGCACACGGGAGCTGGGTTGCTGTAATAAGAGGTTACAGGACAATAAGGCACTCAGGAGCTGGATTACTGTAGTAAGATGTTACAGGACAATAAGGCACACAGGAGCTGGGTTGCTGTAATAAGATGTTACATATACAATAAGGCACTCAGGAGCTGGGTTACTGTAATAAGATGGTGCAGGGGCAATAAGGCACTCAGGAGCTGGGTTACTGTAATAAGATGTTACAGGACAATAAGGCACTCAGGAGCTGGGTTACTGTAATAAGATGCTGCAGGGGGCAATAAGGCACTCAGGAGCTGGATTACTGTAATAAGATGGTGCAGGGGCAATAAGGCA
Organism: Rhinophrynus dorsalis; assembly: GCA_037306005.1. Classification (NCBI taxonomy): domain Eukaryota; kingdom Metazoa; phylum Chordata; class Amphibia; order Anura; family Rhinophrynidae; genus Rhinophrynus; species Rhinophrynus dorsalis. Next base: position 502,196,539 of record CM074721.1, on the reverse strand, counting down.
CTCAGGAGCTGGGTTGCTGTAATAAGATGTTACATATACAATAAGGTACTCAGGAGCTGGGTTGCTGTAATAAGATGTTACAGGACAATAAGGCACTCAGGAGCTGGATTACTGTAATAAGATGTTACAGGACAATAAGGCACTCAGGAGCTGGGTTACTATAATAAGATGGTGCAGGGGCAATAAGGCACTCAGGAGCTGGATTACTGTAATAAGATGGTGCAGAGGCAATAAGGCACTCAGGAGCTGGGTTACTGTAATAAGATGTTACAGGACAATAAGGCACTCAGGAGCTGGGTTACTGTAATAAGATGGTGCAGGGGCAATAAGGCACTCAGGAGCTGGGTTGCTGTAATAAGATGTTACATATACAATAAGGCACTCAGGAGTTGGGTTACTGTAATAAGATGTTACAGGACAATAAGTCACTCAGGAGCTGGGTTGCTGTAATAAGATGGTGCAGGGGCAATAAGGCACTCAGGAGCTGGGTTGCTGTAATAAGATGTTACATATACAATAAGGCACTCAGGAGCTGGGTTGCTGTAATAAGATGTTACATATACAATAAGGCACTCAGGAGCTGGGTTACTGTAATAAGATGTTACATATACAATAAGGCACTCAGGAGCTGGGTTGCTGTAATAAGATGTTACATATACAATAAGGTACTCAGGAGCTGGGTTGCTGTAATAAGATGTTACAGGACAATAAGGCACTCAGGAGCTGGGTTACTGTAATAAGATGTTACATATACAATAAGGCACTCAGGAGCTGGGTTGCTGTAATAAGATGTTACAGGGCAATAAGGCACTCAGGAGCTGGGTTGCTGTAATAAGATGTTACATATACAATAAGGCACTCAGGAGCTGGGTTACTGTAATAAGATGTTACATATACAATAAGGTACTCAGGAGCTAGGTTGCTGTAATAAGATGTTACCGGACAATAAGGCACTCAGGAGCTGGGTTACTGTAATAAGATGTTACATATACAATAAGGCACTCAGGAGCTGGGTTACTGTAATAAGATGTTACATATACAATAAGGCACTCAGGAGCTGGGTTGCTGTAATAAGATGTTACAGGGCAATAAGGCACTCAGGAGCTGGGTTGCTGTAATAAGATGTTACATATACAATAAGGCACTCAGGAGCTGGGTTACTGTAATAAGATTTTACAGGGCAATAAGGCACTTGCTGTAATAAGATATTACATATACAATAAGGCACTCAGAAGCTGGGTTGCAGTAATAACAAAAGCTGTTAATGGGGCAATAAGGAACTCCCATTTTCTCACTCACTATTTCCCTCCATTTCTGTGTTTCTCCCCCAGGGACTGTCACTTTTGTTGATTGAGAGGATTAATATGTAGAACTGTTTATTTTTCCCACTGTTGGAACTAAGCTCAGTGATTAATGGCAGAAAGAGGGAGCCGGTGAGAAGGAAGAGAGAGCAAAGAGCGAGAAAGGGAGGGCCGGAGGGAGACAAAGGGGGAGAGAGGGAAATGCGCAGTCAGTCAGAGCTGTGAGGCCAGTGTCCCACAAACAACTGGAGCAACCCAAAGGTGCCATTATATAAGGTCAATTCTGTCACCCTCCAAATGCATCACAGGGGAGAAATTAAAATCCTTATTACTTTAAATGGGGCTTTTAGCCCCTTGAATGCTAACAAGGCTTTGCAATGCATTGAGGAACTTGTTGGCATTCAAGAGGTTAAACACTCTATTTAGCTCATTGGGAATTTGGGGATTTTTTGCCCCTGTGGTGCAGTGACTTTGCTCCAGAATTGCACATTTTTATAGCATTGACTTTCAGCTCACTTTATAATACTGTGGATGAACCCAGTTCTGGAGCAAACCGATTGGAGAAATTCTGAAGCAAATGATTGGGGACAAATACAAGTTTCCGTGGGTTCCCACTGAGTTAAGTGGAGTTTTTAAACCCTTTGAATGCTATAGAACAGTGGCTAGCAATCTGACACGCTCCAGCCATATAGAATTACAACTCCCATTATCCTCAGTCAGCCAGAAGCTGGTTGGGGATGATGGGAGTTGTATTTGTCCACAGCTGGCGGGCCTCAGGTTCACCACCTCTGTTAGCAAACCTCTCTAGCATTCAAGGGGTTAAAAAGTATTGTTCCCTATGGTGCAGTTGATTTGCCACCGTTCTCAGTACGTCTGTCTCATTAAATGAACCATGCGGGTGTATTGATACAAATAGAGACCGGGGTAGACGTTGTCACATTAACTAATCAGTGGCTCATAAAGGCTCATAAACTATGATTAATAGATGTGATTAAGCAGAGATAGGGGCATCTTAAAGCGTGTACAATTCCCCCAGATTCCCATGGATTTAAATGTAGTTTCTGAGCACTTGAATGTTTTGAAAAGCAAAGAGTTAAAATACTAATTTAAATCAGTATGGACTTTGGAAACTTTCTTTTTTCCCCTATGGTGCAGTTGGTTTGCCCCAGAATTCCTCCAGTTCTTAATGGTACATCAGCCTCAGGGAGAGTCACACTACACACAGTGCACAGGTGTACACGTGGCTGGGTGTTTATCTGCACATAAAGGAAAGTGGCACTAGCTGAAAGCAGGAGGATGCAGCCAACCGTGCCAGAAGTACACAGGAATGTGATCTGCCATAGTGCAGAGCAACCTGATCATTATCAGTGTATAGAGATCCTTATTACCATCATACAGAGTGATTTTTAATGTGGTACTGTAATCCTATATAATAATTCGCTAAAACGTGTGTAACGCCGCAGTTATGCACAGTAGAGATTGCCAGTGACGAGGCTGATACAAAGCGGGGTGCTCCGAAGGAGCATTCCTCTCTGTATCAGCAGCGGCGCGGGCAGTCTCTACTGAGTATGACTGCATCACGACCGTCTGGCACTGTATCAGCCACGGCATGGGCAATCTCTATTGTGCATGACAGCCCCATGACCGGCTGGCACTGTATCAGCCACGGCGTGGGCAGTCTCTACTGTACATGACTGCCCCGCGACCGGCTGGCACTGTATTAGCCACTGCGTGGGCAGTCTCTGCTGTGCATGACTGCCCCATGACCGACTGGCACTGTATCAGCCACGGCGTGGGTAGTCTCTACTGTGCATGACTGCCCCGCAACTGGCTGGCAGTGGCACTGTGGCCCGTGTAACGGACTCTTCAACTAGTAAGTGATATTTTGCCAATCTAATTGTGCCACAGAATTATTAGGGGAGTATCACCTTATTACTTAGTAGAAAAAAAAACAGAAAGAGAAAACAGTGGATAACTATACCTCATGTTGGAGCTTCCCCCCAACACTTAAAGGGACAGTAATGTCCCATAAAATATTTTTATAGTTTTATAGAGCCTTAGAAAATAAGCAGAATGGTGCAAACCCTATCTCTCACACCACTATGGTTTGAGAGATATAGGGATTCAAAGTTCCCCCCTCCCTCCCCTTCTCCTGATGACAGCTGTAAAGCTGACAGCAGGAGAATTGAGTCGTATGACTTGAGGATGCTCTGCAGCAGAGCCGAAATCACATTATTGCTAAAGAATTAATTCATTGGAAAGATCTACATAGTGTGCCTGGTTAGCAAGCACACTTTGTAGACATTTCCAGTGAATGAATTCTTTATAGATAACGCGATCTCAGCTCTGCTGCAGAGCCGCCTGCTGGTCCCCGGACCGGAATCTCCTGCTGTCAGCTAGAGGCTGACATCAGGAGAAGGAGAGAGAGGGGCAAACTTTCAATGCCTATACCTCTTAAACCATAACGGTTTGAGAGATAGGGTTTGCACCGTTCTGCTTATTTTCTAAGACTCTATAAAACTGTAAAAAAAAAATCAGAGCAGCGCTAGTGGTGGAGAGAATCACTCACATCTGATATTTTTGTATAACTTGGGGATTGTGTATAGTGAATTGTGTATAGAACATAACGTTTTGAGTATTGTGTTTTGCTTATAGAGTTTTTGTATATATTGTTTTGCATATCGAAAAAGAAACAATAGACACAAATTTTGCAGCCCTGGCAGGCACACACAGGGGCAGCAGTATGTTATTCAAAAAATACAGGGGTTGCATGCACACATAGTCACACACACAATACAAATACACACAATACACACAACATACACACAAGTACAATACACAGACACAATATACACAATATATGTAATGGAAGCTAAGTACGCTGGGTTGTCCTTAGCCGTTGTTCCAGAGTTCTGACTCCTGATGTTGGCTACATATGGGTAGACAGGCCAGGGCTGGATTTACATCTCAGGAGCCTGTAGGCACAGAAATTTGAAGCGCCCCCCACCCCCCGTGGGCCATCTGCATTGGATACCTCCACAATGCTCCTAATCTCCACGTTGCCCCCCCATCATCTCCATATTGCCCTCACATTGCCCCCCATTAGCTCCAGCTTCCCACCATCATGTCATATATCACCCTCACGTTGCCCCTATCATCTCCATATACCATATTGCCCTCACATTGCCCCCATCAGCTCCATACTGCCCCCATCATCTCCATATACCATACTGCCTTCACACTGTCCCCCATCAGCTCCACATTGCCCTCACATTGCTTCCCATCAGCTCCATATTGCCCTCACAATGCCCCCATCAGTTCCATATTGCCCCATCAGCTCCACATTGCCCTCACAATGCCCCCCATCAGCTTCACATTGCCCTCACATTGCCCCCCATCAGCTCCATATTGCCCTCACAATGTCCCCATCAGCTCCATATTGCCCCATCAGCTCCACATTGCCCTCACAATGCCCCCCATCAGCTCCACATTGCCCCCCACCATCTCAACATTGCCCTCCATCGGCTCCAACTTGCCCCCCATTAGCTCCAACTTGCCCCCCATTAGCTCCACATTGCCTTCACATTGCCTCCCCCTGTTGTCCGTTTCCTACCTCCCTGGTCTGTTTGCTGTGCCTCCTTTGGCACAGCCTTGTACCTGATGGAGCTCCCGCGCAGTCTCCTATTCAGGAATGCAGAGCGCTGGGAGATGATGTAATCTCCCAGCGCTCTGCATTCCTAAAGAGACGACGAGGGAGCTCCATCAGGTACAAGACCGGGGGGTGGGCAATGTGAGTGGGTGCCGCCGGCGCAGCCAGCGAGGTGGCTATTTTTTTTTTTAAAGAATATTAAAAAAAAAAAATACAAATGGCAGATGCCCCTCGTTGGCGTGCGCCTGTAGGCAGGTGCCTACTTTGCCTAATGGCAAATCCATTATTAGTGTATAGATATATTTATGATCATTACAGTGCAGGGTGTTCAGGGGAGGGCTGGCCTGGGGGGGCAGGAGGGCAAATGCCCCCTGGGCTGGTCATGTGTCTGGGCTGGTGGGCCACTGCCTCACTCAATCTCCCACTTGTAAATGGAGCTAATCTAGTGATACAACAGAGCTTACATTTGAAATTAATCTAAATACAAATGATAACGCAGAGCTACAATCCAAATACAGCTACACTAGTAGTATAGCCCATTTCCCTTGTAAGCTCTATGGCATCAATAGTGTAGCTTTACTTAAATTGTAAGCACTGTAATATCACTAATGTAGGCCCATTTCAACTGTAAGCTCTGTGGTATCACTTGTCTTACTTCACAACAGTAAGAATAATTTTACAATTAACGAAACAGGGGTGGGCTGGGACAGTGAGCTCGGCCAATATTAGAAACTAGTTGAATAGCCCGTTACACGGGCCACAGTGCCACTGCCATCCGGTCGCGAGGGCAGTCACGCGCAGTGGAGACCGTCCGAGCCATGGCTGATACAGAGCTGGACGCTCCTTCGGAGCACTCAGCTCTGTATCAGCCGCAGCGCGGGCAGTCTCTACTGCGCATGACTGCAGCACGCGCAGAAGTGTCTACTGCGCATGTCGCGGCGTTACACATGATTTAGCGGATTATTATATAGGATGGGCCACTTGATTGTGTTTGCCCTCTGGGCTGTATGTTGCCAGCCCTCCCATGAGGGTGTTCATTATTAGTGTACAGGTACTAATTACCATCATATAGTGCAATTTGGTCATGATCCCTGTATAGAGATACTATGTGTCACTATACAGTGCAGTGTGATGATTATTAGCATATATGTATTATGAACTTGAACAAACCCACTGACCATTAGAGGACAACCTCCCCCAATTTACATAGGGCTTTAAACCCCTTGAGTGCTAGAGAGGTCTCTAGTCAGCTTTAACCTTTTGAGTGCCAAAGTGATTTTTGTTGCTCTGTGAACATCAGCCTCAGAGTCTTTATACAGGGAAGCAGTAGAATCCCCCTCCCTTGTGAAATCTCAGTTCCTTCATACCTCTAGAAATATTTACTTACTCTTAAGTACTTTATATATTTGTTATCTCTTCAGAGTGGCTGTCGTAATAAACATTCAGCAGGTGCCTGTTAACTCCCTGACTGCCGTGTACACACAGAACAGTGCAGCAAATGTACAATTTCACCAGTGCAGCCTCTAATGCCAGTGGCTGCACACATGGGTATGAGTTACAGAGTATGAGAGCAGCAGTGCAAACTGGAGGACAATCTTTGCCATTGTTAGGACATCAATGCCAGCAAGCCTTCAGTGCATGTGCAGGGAAACGATGTACATTCACACCAGATCCCCTACATAAACATGTTATGGAGGAGAGGGACACCTTGAAAATCCCACAGAATGCCCCATTGTCCTCCGGTCTGTGCAATAGGCATTAAGGGTAAGAAGTCTGGCATTAGTAGCTTAGTAAATTGCCGTTAGGCAGACGTAGGGATTTATAATCTATTCCAATGCCTGATTTATAATGTCTTGGTACATTCACCCCCTGCTGTATCTATCTTATACACAGTGTACGTTTGTATCAATGCAGCACTCTATTGTTTACTTTTAAGTCAATACAAGATTTTCCCATTTAGATTGTAAGGCAGAGACTGGCAACCGGATGCCTCCAGCTGTTGAGGATTACAAATCTCATTAACCCTGGCTAGCCGCTGACTGGCTAGAGTTGATAAAATGTGCGTCTGGGGGGGCACTTGCCCCCACTCAGGGACGTGCACAGACATTTTTTGGGGCAGGGGCTCAAAAGAAAAAAGAGCACTTCTCATAATTATTTATTCAAAATATATATTTAAAAAAAGGGCACAAGGGCACTTCGGGCAAAAAGGGCAGGTGCTCAAGCCCCCCTTGGTGTCTATGTGTGCACGTGCCTGCCCCCACTACACTTGCCCCCTCCATATAAACATAGGGGCTGGACGGGCTTGCTTATGGGGTCATATTATGGCTTTGCTTCCCCCCCCCTGGAAAAATGTCTGTGGACAACCCTGGGAGTTGTATGTCTCAACAACTGATGTAAGCAGAATGGCATCCTGGGTGAGGGGGCGGGACTTCTGGCCTCTATATATGTCAGTGCAGACATCTCCAATACTTCTTTCCCCAAATGGTGGCTTCAGACAGTGTCATCCTTTTTGTGCCCCTCCCTTTATGTTATTATGTTTTATTTAGACTTATCCCATGTATTTATGTGTTTCTTTTATTAAAGGGACACTAATGTCCGATAAAAAATTATTCTCGTTTTGTAGTTGGAAAAAAAAAATATTTGAAGCAACTCCCATCTCTCAAACCACTATGAAAGCTCCCTACTCCCTCCCCTTCTCCTGACGTCAGTGCTGTATTGGCAGCAGGAGATCCCGGTCCGGGGTCCATCCGGCTGCTCTGCTGGAGAGCTGAAATTACGTTATTTAAAAAGAATTACTTCATTGGAAAGGACTACAAAGTGTGCCTGGTTTGCAAGACCATGCCACTGAAGTAATTATTTTTAAATAAAGCAACCTCAGCTCTGCTGAAGAGCCTCCTCGAGTCGGCCAACTCGAATTTCCTGCTGTCAGCTTTACAGCTGACATCAGGAAAAGGGGAGGGGGAACTTTCAGTACCTATATTTCTCAAGCCATAGTGGTTTGAGAGATAGGAGTTTCTTCAAATATTTTTTTTTCAACTACAAAACGAGAATAATTTTTTTATGGAACATTACTGTCCCTTTAATAATAACTTATTAAAACAAAAATGTATGCGCAATATTTATGTGGGTATCAAATGTTACAGGTAAACAGCATGAATATATGTGTGTGTGTTTAATGTACCTACAGCCAACAGGTGACATCTCATCCCTGCTGCATGACGATGTCCAGTAGTGCTGTGACAGTGAGGTGTCCGTATGCCTCTGCCATCGTCTGCTGGCTTGGTCCCAGGTGGTGGTTTGGATCTCTTAGAGCAACTGTTACATGTATTACACTTACACTTACAGTCCTCATCTCTGGGCTGTGGGAACTGCCTCAGGTTCTATAAAAATATTTGTTATGGGGAATAATAATGTTTGCCCTGGGGTATATATAATTACTGCACTTATTGTACCCCTCCTATACTAAATGTAAACGATAAAGTGCTAAGTACACCTGTTGGTGCTATAAAAAATAAATAAATAAATAATAATAATAATAAAAAAAAAAAAATATATATATATATATATATATATATACACAAATACCCACAAATATCTGTGAGCAGTGTGTGTGTCCCTTCATATTCATTTTGAACAGGGATGTGGCCCTCTAGCTAAAATGATTGCCCACTCCTGCTCTAGTCTCGTAGTCCAGTCTCCAAGACCTGCTTGCACAGCCCCCTTAGGCTCCAGTGTAGGGTGACCACATTTCCATTCTGCCAATCAGGGACACTGCAGTGATGAGAGCAGTAGAGTACTTGTCCCAGGCTCTGGTGCAGCTATGTATGAGGGATCTGTCACAGAGTGAACTAGGAATAACAACACTGACAAGTACAGATATGGTAAAACAATGATCTTTATTAAGAATAGCACAATAATAAGATACATTGCACTGACTGGAGACAGATAGAGTACCACTCTGACCCTCTTTCCTACACTGGTGTACCTCTTATTAGAAGATCAGAATGTGTATTGTGTATATAAGTGTATCACATTGCTACACAGTAATAAACTCACAATAACAGGTTTTTTTACTTCAGTATGTGTTAATACATGAGTCTGTGTACATATAATACTTTGGTCTTGTTCTAATAGATCACAAAGTAACCTACCAATCCTTGTTAATGACCCGCCGCCAGCCATGACCCCTGAAACACGAATGTCCCTCTTTGGTCATTTGAAATGTTGGGTGGTATTAAGCCTAACTCACTGTCAGGGACGTAAAAAAAAACAAACAAATATAATAAAAGATATTGGCAATTTGCATGGCTGGGAACCATAGCTGGGAACTCTCTGGGTTTTGCCCCAAAGACTCCTGTTTTCACACTGAGTTACCAGGTCTCCAGGCCAGTGTCTGATTCTCTGGATGAGGGGAGTTTCTGAGGAAACTCTGCCCACTTGTGCTCAATCCTGCTCTGTTCCTCCCACTCCCCTGCCCTCTTCTCCTCCTTCTCCAGTCTCTTCAAGCTATTTGTTTTGTTTTAGAAATCCCCCCCCCCACTATTAAGCCCCACCCATTTTATGATGCAAAGTGTGCCATTTCTCTCCCCTCATCGGCACCAGTGGACTCTCCTCCTGGCAGCCCCAACCAAGAAGCTCCCAGGTAATGCTGGTAACTCTCTGGATTTGCCCTGGAGATTCTGGTTTTTATTGGTAATTACTGGGTCTCCACGGCACAAGCAGATTCTCCGGATGTGGGGAGTTTCTAGTGAAACTCTGACCCCTTCTGCTTCCTCCTCAGCCTAATACTCAGTTTTATTACATTTTGTAAGTTCCGCCTCTTCTCGCCCCACCCCTTTTTTACACGAATTGCATCATTTATCTCCCTCAGCGGCACCACAGGACTACCCTCTCTGTGAAGTTCACCAGAAAAAGTTCCAAGGCATGGCAATTTGACTTTAAATATTATGCAGTTTATAGAATATATTGAGCCAATAAGAAGGCTGAGTGTTGCTTTAAATATAGCCTCATGGCTACCTTTGCCACTTACGACTTTTCAGCCACTGAAGAAGAGATTAGCTTGGTAAGAAAGAGAGAACTGTGTCAGAGTCCAACAGAAGGAAGAATGTGCAGCAGAGATTGTAATCTACAGTGTCACAGTCAGCAGAGAGATGCAGGAGATTAATAAGAGAGAAGTGACCCTTAGACTTGCCTGTAAATAAGTCATTAGCGCGGTCTCTGTGAAGTGCAAAGGGTGGATTGTACACTAGAAAGAGTGGAGTGAAGTGGGTCTGTCCAGTTCCTGCTTCAGTATCTTGGAAGCAAATGGGAGAATGATCAATTATAATAGGGAGAAATAAAGGATTACTACCACCGCAAAACAACTTTAGCTTAAATAACTCCCCATCTAGAGAATAGCTGCTTAGTAGCGCTAATCGCCAGAATTATTACCTTATTCAATAGATTTATCTTTTCTTCCCGGGCTGACAGGCAGGACGGAGCTCAGACATCTTGCCATAGTGACGTCTGCACGCCTGCTCTGTCAGTCCCAGATGGCTGTAGGAGGTGTTGCTAGGAGCCATTCGGGTCTGGAAGGGACTGACAGCGCAGGAGTGCAGACGTCACTATTGAAAGGTGTCTGCGCTCCATCCTGCCTGTCAGCCCAGGAAGAAAGGGTAAATCTATTGAATAAGGTAATAATGCTGGTGACTAGCGCTACTAAGTCGCCAGATGGGGAATTATTTAAGCTAAAGTTGTTTTGCGGTGGTAGCTCTGCTTTAACACCTCGAGGGAGAGAGGCATCTGCAAAACATTGTGAAGCAATTCTTCAAACACTCATCTGGTTCTCAGGGGGTTAAAATTGGTGAATACAATCATGATTAACCTCTTAAATGCTTGAGAGGTTTCCTCTCTGGTCCTTGGGGAGCTGAAATAAGTGAATAAGGGCAAGTTTTTTAATGCTTTGGGTGCTGTGGGGTGGGGGTGGAAGTAAAATGGATGATTAAAGTTAAGTTTAACCCCTTGGATGCTTTGAAATATGTTGGAGACCAATCTAGCATTTAAGTGTTTAAAAGCCCCATTTAAAGGGATAGTAATGTTTCATAATAACAGCAGCTCTAATTAATCTTCATATATTTGGGCCTTGGAAAGTGTTATTTATATACTGTCAGAGTTGTAGTTCAAGAGTAATTGAATGATAAAGTATCTCCCTCCTGCCCCTTTTACTGATGTAACACTGCTCACCTCAGAGCAGCATGGAGTGTCCAGGTAGATTGCAGAGAGGGACAATCTTCAATTAACATAAGGGAAAAAGCAGAAAAACCTGTCAAAGGGGCAGGGATTTCATTGTTCTCACAGTAGAATATTGACACTTGCTGTGAGCTGTCTGGTCTGTGGACTGGATTCCACATCTGAGGAGTGGGGGTTTACACTAGATAAAAGGGGTGGGAGGGGGAAACTTTATCATTCAATTACTCTTGAACTACAACTCACAGTACTGAAATAACACTCTCTATGGCTCAAATACTATGAAGTTTAATTGGAGCTACTGTTTTTGTGAAACATTACTATCCCTTTAGACCAATGGTATATTTAATGAAACTGTCTGTGACTATAGCCCATAGAATTCAGATAATAATGTGTGGCTAATGCAGGGCCGACATCCTTTGGTTATTCAGCTTTTGGGGACTAGAACTCACATAATCACCAGTCATCCATTGGCTGATTCCAACAGCTGGAGAGCCAGAGGTTGCTTAACCCTGAATTATTGGATGACAAGGTTTATTCCTTCCAAGCACAGGGTATTCACCTGGGACACGGTACTGTCTATCTTCCTCTAGTCCCCAGAAGAACTACTGCAGCCACTGAGATTTATTTTTTAACCACTTAAGGACCAAAGGGGTGTGGAAAGCAATGTGTTGCACACCTCTCTGGTGCTTAAAGGGGAACTTTCACCCCGCAATAACTTAATGTTCACTTACTGCTCACCTGGCGACTAGCTGCTTAGTAGCGCTAGTCGCCAGAAATCTTACCCGGTTCTTCAGATATCGGCGTTTTACAGGAGCAGGAAGCACGGACGTCTCTTCACAGTGACGTCCGTGCGCCTGCGCTGTCAGTCCCTTGTGCACCGTACGGTGCAAAAGGGACTGACAGCGCAGGCGCACGGACGTCACTGTGAAGAGACGTCCGTGCTTCCTGCTCCTGTAAAACGCCGATATCTGAAGAACCGGGTAAGATTTCTGGCGACTAGCGCTACTAAGCAGCTAGTCGCCAGGTGAGCAGTAAGTGAACATTAAGTTATTGCGGGGTGAAAGTTCCCCTTTAAAGGGTTAAAAATGACAGTGGAAGCCAAGAGAGTGGCAGTTTTATGGACTCATTTGTTCTACTACCTGCGTCCTGCTCTTCTACACCTGCACCGGATCTCTTGTCTTTATGAGCAGCTCACAATGAGCAGATCTCCATAGGACCATACCTCCCAAGTGTCCCTCTTTAGGAGGGACAGTCCCTCTCTGAGAACCAAAACCATCTGTCCCTCATTCCCACCCTGGTGTCCCTCTTTTTAGGAGATCAGATTGTGTGGTGTGTATATTGGTGAATCACATTGCTCCACAGCAATAAAACTGACATTAATGTTTGTTTAACCCCTAAACGACCTATGACATGCTGGGACTGTCACGCCTGGCTAGACACTTAAAGACCGGTGACTGCCCTGGCATGTCATGAAATTCCGGGGTCGCCCTGTGGCTGCACACCACTCGGCTACCCAGGAATCATTTACAACTAAAAAAATGAGTGCCAGCCTCGCACCACGTCGGCCAGTCATTAAGGGGTTAAACGTCAGTATGTGTGTTTATAAATTAGTCTGTGTAAATAACATTCTTTAATTTTGCTCAAAATCATTTACTCAGTTACACAAAGAAGTGTCAATAGGTCGTGAAATAACTTTAAAAAGTCTCAGTAAATGCCCCCGCACACCAGCCACACCCCCAGCAACACCACCTAAAAAAAGTGTCCAGCACTGGCCATTTGAAATGTTGGGAGATATGTAGGACTGCAGTACTCAGAGTGATCATCAGCTGTTCTCTTAACCAGGGTGCCATGGCCCTCAGGAACCGCACCAGCTTAGAAACATGATAACAATTTTAGTGTTTACTGTGTATATATATATATATATATATATATATATATATATATATATATATATATATTAATGTGCATAGTGAGTGAACAGAAGAAAAAATTGATTTGATTTAGATTTTTTTTCTGTTCAACCACTTTACATTTTGTTAATTGATAAAAATAAATAAACTATTAACATGTCTATTTTAGAAAGCATTCTTACTTTACAGCATTTTTTCACACCTGCCTAAAGCTGTATATATATATATATATATATATATATATATATATATTAAAGGGGAACTACCACCCCGCAATAACTTTACATGCATTCATTCTTCATCTGGCGACTAGCTGCTTAGTAGCGCTAGTCACCAGAAATATTACCTGGTTCCAAAGATTTCTCTGTTTTACCAATGCTCACAGGAGCAGGAAGTACGGACATCTTGTCACAGTGACGTCCGTGCACCTGCGCTGTCAGTCCCTTTTGGAGCCAATCTTTGGAACCAGGTAATATTTCTGGTGACTAGCGCTACTAAGCAGCTAGTCGCCAGATGAAGACTGAATACATGTAGAGTTATTGCAGGGTGGTAGTTCCCCTTTAAATATTCTTGTGCCAATACACAGATTTACAAAGCATTCAGTAGCTGAACACACACACGCACATACACTTTAACTGTTTATAAACTTGCACATATGACACCTGCATATACATTGATCTATCAAAGGCCTTGCTCTCTATCTCTCTCTCACCAGCCCTTTCTATGCATAGGGTTGCCACCTTTTCTTCAAAAAAATACCGGCCATGGCATTCCCTCCATAGACTTAACATTGGACAGAAGCCAATTTTTTACTGGCCTGCCGGCAAAATACCGGCTGGGTGGCAACCCTATCTATGCAAGAAGTGCTAATAGGCATAATGATGACATTTTCTTCACACCGCAAGATATTTTTTTTGTTCTGTAAATGAATTCTCATTACAGTGCATGTCCCTGATCATTCCTGTGCCTGGGTTTCACCCTCTTACTTGTAGAACATACCTCCCAGATGTCCCTATTTAGGAGGGACAGTCCCTCTTTTAGACCCAAATCCCTCTGTCCCTCTTTCCCACCCTGGTGTCCCTCTTTTTAGGAGATCAGACTGTGTGGTGTGTATATAATTGCATCACATTGCTCTACAGCAATAAAACTCACATTATTGTTTGTTTAAATGTCAGTATATGTGTTTATAAATTAGTCTGTGTAAATAAAATACTTTGTTCTTGGTATAATTCATTTATTAGGTTACAGAAGTAGGTGTCAATAGGTCATGATACAGTGTAAAAATTCTATATAATGCCCCAGCCACACCCCCAGCAACACCCCCTAAAACGCAAGTGTCCCTCTTTGGCAATCTGAAATGTTGGGAGGTATGGTAGAATGAACCCAGCAGAGCTCCATTTACTTTCTATGCTGAAAACAACGTACACAATGCTCATATTGATTTATGAGGTACAAGAGCACAAACAGGTACTGTATCTGTTGTAAAAGGCACAGCCTGAGGGTATGTCTGTCTGGAAGGCACCGTAGTCCAGCAGCTTACCTTCTAGCACAGGTAACATAACTAGAGCACAATCACTGCACTGGTGACATCCAGGTAATAGTGGCCTTAAAGGAATACTAACACCTAAAAATGTTATCTTGTTATATAATTTTAAATAAAATGTACTTCTAGCTAGCATCTGTACAATTTAGTTATTTTATGATAGATCCCTAAAATCTGATCCTGAACTTCTTAATGCATGCGTAGACTGTCCTATAGAGATACAGTCTGGTTAATTGTGTTTGTGCAGAGCTAGTGTTCATTTATAGAAATCAGTACCTACTGCTATTCTATTCACAATGGTACATTGTCATAACTGGGAACTTTCCAGGTCTGCCTCAGAGACCAGTTTATAGAGTTAATTACCGGGTCTCTGGGGACAGGGGTTGATTCTCTGCCCACTTCTCTTCCTTCTCACCCTGTTCCTCCCACTTCCCACACATTTCTCCTTCCCACTCTGTTCTGCCCACTTCCCACCCACTTCCTGCCCACTTTATGACACAATGTCAGTAAGCACCGCCCACCTGATTATGCCCCACCCCCTTTATGACACAAATCACGTAATTTAAATCCTTCTGGTCGTCGGACATAAGACCTCTCCAGGGGCTGAAGATGACAGTGTTCCCAGGTATGTACATTATTTGAGCCTATTTACAGACAATGAAACACTATCAGTTCTATCACTACCCATCAAGACAGCTAAGGAAATAGAAGCTCTGGAAAAGTAGAAATGGGAGCCTCCCCACCAAAGGATATGCAAGACTAGATAGTAGGCCTCAAAAAACATGCTTGCATGGAGTACAGAGCAGGGGCATTTTAATACAAGGGCACTTGGCTGGGGCCTCCAGTCTCAGGGGACCTCTTCTTGGGTTCCGAGCAGTCCGATTTTTACAGAAAGGAACCAATTTAATCCTTTGGTCAGATGGCCAATGAAGAGAGAGAGAATTCTGGGTGCACAGCATGTAAATGTGGATACCTTTCCCACAAGTAGAAAGAAAGGAAGTAAACTTAAGGATCCTAAATGTTAACCTGTATTTGGGGGTTTACTTTTAAATGGTTGCACACAAAAGAGCCTGCGACCAAATGTCAAGGTTACTATGTCGCCATACTAAATATGTCGACATGAGAATCTCGCACTGCATGACAGAGTGAGATTCTCATGTTGAATAGTAAAAGGTCGCATGCTGCCCTGGCTGTATCACATCATGCTGCTCCGTGCTCCGCCCCATGCTGCACTCCCTGCTGCCCTGGAGCTGTAATAATGTTACAATGTCATTGTCTTGCACGCCGTGCTGCCCCAGAGCTGTAATAATATTACCATGTCATTTTCTTGCGCTCCGTGCTGCCCAGGAGCGGTGGTAATACAGTTCCATCACAGCTCCTGGGCAGGACGGAGCACAATGACATGGTAATATTATTACCGCTCCGGGGCAGCAAGGAGGGCAAGACAATGACATTGTAACATTATTACAGCCAGCTCCGGGGCAGCACGGAGCACAGCAAGGGGCAGAGCACTGAGCAGCATGATGTGATACAGCCAGGACAGCATGCAACCTTTTACTATTCGACATGAGAATCTAGCATTGTCATGCAGTGCGAGATTCTCATGTCGACATTTTTAGTATGGCGACATTGTTACCTTGACATTTGGTCGCACAGTCTTTTGCGTGCAATCTTTTAAAAGGATACCAATTTGGGGGCCTCCATTTACAGTTTCACAGGGGTTCTTAAAACTGCCCTGATACAGAGTATTTATGTGTGTGTGTGTGTAGCCTCAGATCATTTTTTGGGTGCTAGTGTTCCTAAAAGGGATGAGGTGACAGTCCTACTGATGGGAAAAATATAGATTAACATTTAATTAAACACGGAGTGTAGAATCAATAGGATGGGATAAGGGGGGTAAATATTTGGGCATACCTTCCATCTGTACCCTTTTTAGCAGGTACAGATACAGTATTTTGTATCCTTTTCGGGTTATCATACCTCTCAAGTGTCCCTCTTTAGTAGATATTAAGGGCCCATACCTCTCAAGTGTCCCTCTTTAGTAGATATTAGGGGTCCATACCTCCCAAGTGTCCCTCTTTAGCAGATGTTAAGGGTCCATACCTACCAAGTGTCCCTCTTTATTAGATATTTGGGTCCATACTTCCCAAGTGTCCCTCTTTAGTAGATATTAAGGGTCCATACCTCCCAAGTGTCCCTCTTTAGTAGATATTTGGGTCCATACTTCCCAAGTGTCCCTCTTAAGTAGATATTGTGGGTCTATACATCCCACGTGTCCCTGTACATTAGTTCTGCAATTAACAGAGAATTTGAGTCCGAGTGATTCCAGACAATGAGGCGGAAGTATTAAATAAAAGTGGTTAAATTCTAGTGCAATAGATATATATTTACAGGCAACAGAACTTTCACCAGTGTTGTAAACTTACCTTTCTCCTGAGGTCCACTAACAATCTTAATGTAGGAGGGGAGTGTCTATTGGCCAGCTGGTTGCCCACTTGAGTCCATTCATTTGAGGCTGTGATGAGCATTCCAACCAGGGCCGGATTTGTCATAAGGCAAAGTAGGCACCTGCCTACAGTCGCACAGCACTGAGGCCACCGTGCTGGCTGCACCGGCGCCCACTCCATGTCGCCCTCACATTGCACCTCCCTGGCAGGAGATCTGTTATCTGTGCCTCCTTTGGCACAGTCCTGTAAGTGCTGAGCTCCCTCGTCGGCTCTGTAGGAATGCAGAGCGCTGGGAGATGACATCATCTCCCAGCGCTCTGCATTCCTGAATAGGAGACCACGCGGAAGCTTCAGCAACTACAGGACTGACTGTACCAAAGGAGGCACAGACAACAGATCTCCTACCAGGGAGGTAGGAAACAGACAATGGGAGGGAGGCAGGCAATGTGAGGGCAACATGGAGCTGGTGGGGAGCAAAGTGTAGCCGATGGGAGGCAACATGGAGATGGTGGGGGCAATTTGGAGCTGATGGGGGGGCAATTTGGAGATGGTGGGGGCAATGTGGAGCTGATGGAGGGCAATGTGAGGGTAGCATGGAGCTGATGGGGGGCAAGTTGGAGCTGATGGGGGGCAATTTGGAAATGATGGGGGCAATGTGGAGCTGATGGAGGGCAATGTGAGGTAGTATGGAGCTGATGGGGGCAAGTTGGAGCTGATGGGGGGGCAATTTGGAGATGGTGGGGGCAATGTGGAGCTGATGGAGGGCAATGTGAGGTAGCATGGAGTTGATGCTTTGGGGTCCTCTCTAGCATTACCAAGGGTTAAAAGCCCCATTTAAATCACTGGGTATGTGTGTTGGTCCCTATGGTGCAGTTAGTAGAACACAGAATTAGTCAGGTTTTCTTCTGAACAAAGAGGACTGATTCCAGAACAAACAACCTGGACCATAGGAGACAGTTAAAACTCCCATTGATTAAATTATGCTTTTTTTTGTAAAACTTTTTATTTAATTTTCAGGTATTAAAATCAAGAACATAGCCATGTCAGCGGGAAGAAAGAGGTGGCAAACATGAGTCACGAATCATATGCATGTATACAGTAACCAGTTGGAGAGAGCCCAGTCTTGCAGAGATGTCCCCACGATTCATCAATGTGACCATATCCATGTATGTACAAAACACATGGATGTTGCGATCTTGCAGTTACAAACGTTGCAAGACAATATCCCCTACACTATCCCTCTGGGGCAATCCGGTCAATGCAGGAGGGCCCAAAAGGAGCCTTCCCCACAGCCATCTCCACTGCTGTCTTGGCCATGCAGGCAGGTCCCCGGCTCCCCACCACCCTCGCCCTCCCCACAGAAGATCTTAAAGCCATGCTTGCTGGTGGTAGATCCAACACTTTAACTCTTACACAGTTATCTCGAACTCTATCCTTTACCTATTCCCTAACTAACCATCCCTCCCTCCTTCAATAGCCCCAGTGGGATCCACGCGGTACCCACCGCGAAAGGTAGACAAGTAAACAAGTGGAGTCATTGGGCATAATAAAGAAGTATCCCCGCTATAATGGTCTGTCCTGTATGTGGACGGGATAGCTCTGAGCAGTCAGCCGGTTATATGGTGCTTTAACCCCTTGTGTGCGAATCAATACACACAAGGGGTTAAAAGCATCATTTCAATCAATGAATGTTTTGGAGTTATTACTTTCTCCTTTAGGGTGTAGGTGGTTTGCTCCAGAATTGCTGTGAATAAGGCCCTAAGTGTTCCTACTCCACTATTATTCACACTCCCTACTTCTTTCACTCTCCTCATCTTTTATCTTATTTCCATTCTTCACTCTCCACCGACCAATTCTACTTTACTCCCTGCCCCCTTTCACTGTCCCTTTCCTCCTCTTCTCTCTCCCAGTTACTCCCTGCCCCCACTCCCTCTTAATACTCCATCTCTGGAGGGAGAGTGAGGGTAATGGCATTATTATAGGTGGAGAAGAAGGAGATGGGGTGTGAAGAGGAGGCGGTAGTAATTAGGGTGAATTTGTCTCTTGACACAAGAAGCATTTCCATACTGTTTGACACTTGTCATTTACTGTAACACTTTAGGCTAGTCTCACACAGGGAATGGTGTCCCAGCCAGGGGATGTGCTAAATTCTGTGTGCTAAGATCTGGGTCTTGGGCCATCCTAATACATTATTAGTAAACCATGCTGCTAAACTGCACCATTACTAGCAGGGTAATTAGCTCTGTTACATGCCCCAAGCTAGCATCAAGACCCATGGCTTTAAAGGAACACTAATACCTATAAAGGGGGAATATTCAGGGTTAGACTCTGTATCAGTAGGTAAATAGTCTAATACTCATTTTGGTGGCAAGAAGACGTACATAATTCTCATTTTTCTGGGTTATGAGGCAAAGGTTGAACTTGATGGACTTGTGTCTTTTTTCATCCTAATTTACTATTTTACTAAAACTGAAATTGGGTTATATTATTTTAAATATGTATTTTTTCAGCTAGCATATGTAGAAATGTGTTATTTTATGTCAGATCTCAAAAAGCCAATCCCAAATTTGCAATTTTAATGTACGTGTAGATAGAATGTCCTATACATAAACCAACTGGAAAGTGATGTCTGTGCTGTTTGAAAAACAAGAGAGTGAGAGATAAAGGAGCCAAGGATGTTAGTTTATTAAGATTAACTGGAAAAAGGGAGGAATGGGTGAACCTATAGAGCATATATGTAAGACTGGATTTTAGGCCTCAGAAAACAAATGATTGTTATACATTACAGATGCTACCATGGAGCACACAGTATTTATGTATGTGTCTATATATAGATAGATAGATAGATAGATAGATAGATAGATAGATAGATAGATAGATAGATATAGATATACACACACACACACTGTAAAATCTCAGGTATAATGGGGGTAAAATACACAGATATATATTATCCCTAATTTGTTTAGGGAAAAATGAAGTATCTATGTAAATAAGAACCCATGATTCCAGCCTCTCTCTCTCTCTCTTTCTCTCTCAATCAATCTCCTTGTCCCCCCTTGGACCCATTGGGAGGCACCCAGGAGAACTTTACAGCAGGCATCATGTTTAAATTTGTCACCTGGTCCCTTGGTAACATGTCTCATTATTTCAGGTCTTGACAGGACATGTCTTTCAATGTGCAGACTCACAATGTTAGCGTCCGAGTGTAAAGACACGTCCTGCCAGGACCTGAAGGGATGTGCAACATAACCAAGGTAGCAGGCAGCACACTGAATCATGCCACTGGCTGGCCAGATCTCTCATGTGCCTCCAGATGGGTCAGGGATGGGTAGAGGGAGGTAGAGGAAGAGAGATGGAGGAGGGAGGCAGTTTTTTTGGTTTTTATTTTTTTAACTTGTGTGTAACAAGCAATCCCCACTTCATCTGAGGTGAAAGAGATTAAAAAAATGCATATTCTACAAGAGATTTTATAATCTCCTAGATCATTTTGAGGTTTTAGTGTTCTTTAAAGCATGACAGTCATCAGTAATAGCTGTCCATACAGCACCTGCAATTGGTGATGATCTCCAGGAAGTTGCAGCATGGTGTGTCTTGATAGATGCCCTATAGGCATTAAAAGGAGGATAACAGATACATACTTATAAAGACTGGTGTAATTATATATATATATATATATATATATATATATATATAAAATTATATTTATACTAGCGAATGGTCTACAGCATTACTACTTGTTTTCATGATATTACTGCAAGCACAATTTGTTTTTATTGCGCGTTTTACCTCAGTGAGATATTAACGCACATTTTATTGCACAGCCTATATAATAATTTGCTAGGATGTTTGTCAGAAGCCGTCATGCGCAGTAGAGACTGCCCGAATGCTCAGATTGCTGGCAGTTCTGTGCTGGGAGCATTCTGTGCAGAATTCTGGGAGTTCTGTGCTGGGAGCATTCTGTGTGGAATGCTGGGAGTTCTGTGCTGGGAGCATTCTGTGCTTTCAGCCAGTCTCTACAGTGCATGACTGCGTCAACGGCAGGACACAGAGCAGGACTTCCTCTTAACATCACCCGGACCTTGGCCCGTGTACATGGGCTTTTACACTAGTTTTAGATATATTACTGAATGGCTATTGCTTATTAAAGGGACAGTCACCCCCCCTCACAACATTAATCAGCATTAAAGAACACACTGTGTGCTTTAATAATATGCCTCTTGCACAGACAGCAGTACTGTCTTTTTATTTTTATTGTATTTTCTGTTGCCCAGTTTCCTGCAGATAGGGAAGCTTAAGTTTCCTACCTCCAAATCGAGAAAAGCACACCTCACAAAATTTCAAATTGCCAAAGAGGGACACGTGTTTTAGGTGGAGTT
Organism: Rhinophrynus dorsalis; assembly: GCA_037306005.1. Classification (NCBI taxonomy): domain Eukaryota; kingdom Metazoa; phylum Chordata; class Amphibia; order Anura; family Rhinophrynidae; genus Rhinophrynus; species Rhinophrynus dorsalis. The sequence continues at coordinate 502,175,082 of CM074721.1, read as the reverse complement.
GCTGGAGGCGTGACTGGTGGCCAGGACTTTGATGAAAATTTTACGTTATTTCATGATCCATGATCTATTGACACCTCTTTTTATGTATCTGGATAAATGATGTACAGCAAGATCAGATTACATTATTTACACAGACTCATTTATTAATGCATATACTGAGGATTAAGCAAACATTGATGTAAGTTTTATTGCTGTGGAGCAACACGATATACTTATATACACACCACTCAGTCTGATCTTCTAAATAGAGGGAGACCAGGATGGGAAAAAAGGGACAGAAGGATTTGGGTCTGAAAGAGGAATTGTCCCTTTTAAACAGGCACACTTGGGAGGTGTGATTTGACACAAGAGAGTATACAGCCCATGCACCCTCACTTGTGTCTTTTCAGAAGTTGGCCACTCCCCCTGCATGATGATGTCATGCACCTCACTCATAACAAGCAATAGTACAGGAGAAGTCATCCAATCTAATGTCTTTTGGGAGCAGTCTGAGGCTGGGTGGCTTTCCCCAACCTCACACTAGTGCTAAAGTACATGACTGACTAATTTTGCACCATTTCTTGTACAAGAGAGGTGTGTTACATCATGTGAGGGGGTTTCCAGACATAGTTCTCCAGTGTGCCTTCTCGCACCTCTCATGCCCTCCACAAAGAAAGACATTGTTTAACAATTGTAATCTGGGGAGTTCAGAGTGTTCGGTGAGTTCTCAGTGTCCCTTTAACATTTTAGCAGAAATGTTAATGAATCATTTGCTAATTGAAAAAAAAGCAAACAATTTTGTCAGCTGTCTTGAACCCTTTGAGTGCCAGAGGGGTATGGAAAGCATTGCTTTGCAATACTTTCCATACCCCTCTGTCACTCAAAGAGTTAACATCACTTTGAACACAATATGCAGTTTGTTCGATATGCAGATTTGATTGAATATTATGCCCAAATGTAGATCTCTATGAGACTTACACAGTGAATAAATTAACTGCAGTTTCTACAAATACACCAAGTATGCAAAAACAAGGCCAAACGACTGTGGATATGAGCACCCAAGGGAGATCACAGTCCATTTCCATGGAAGCCTGTAAACAAAGGCAAGCCAGAGTACAAGAAGAATTAGGAGTAAGGAAATCAGTATTTCTCCTACAGGAATAAAGTGCAATGAATTGTAGCAAATACCAGATATAATTAGAAGGAGACATCAGTGCTAAAGTTCTACCTCGTGTGAACAAAAGTGAAGTTAAAGTTATTCAAATGTTTACTCCGCATCCCCCGTGTGTTATTGATTACATGAACCATATAACATGAATTAATGTAATGAAAACAAACAGCAGGAGAGTTAAGCTTTTTTTTTTTTTTGCATAAGTAAAGTACAAGCAGGGTATTGGGTTGTATAGCTAGGGGCATTAGTAGCAGAAAGAGGGAAGTGGTCATACCACTCTACAGATCTCTGGTTACACCTCACCTAGAGTATTGTGTACAGTACTGGAAACCCCATCTCCAGATAGGATATAGATACTCTAGAGAAAATTCAGAGACGGGCTACTAAAATGGTTAACGTAGTAACATAGTTGATGAGGCTGAAAAAAGACGTGCATCCATCAAGCCCAGCCCAGGCCAAAAACACCCCTGTTGATCCAGAGGAAGGCAAAAAAGAACCCACCAAAGTAATTTCCAGTCTAGCCCCAAGTGGGTAAAAACAATTCCTTCCTGACTCCAAATGGCAGTCAGATATTTCCCTGGATCAACAAGGTATCTGCATTCAAGCCATCTGTCATAATTCTCAATATTGTTCTGTGCTAGATAGGCATCCATTGCTTTTTTGAAAGCAGTTACATTATCTGCAAGTACAACATCCAGAGGCAAAGAATTCCATAGCTTCACCGCCCTTACTGTAAAGAATCCCTGCCTTTGTTTTAGTCAAAAGGGTCTTTCCTCTAGTCTTAATGGATGACCTCTTGCTCCTCTCAGCTCTTTGCGTGAATAATTAATTGGATAAGTTGTCAAGTATACTCATGTATGTTTGGATAGGATAAAGTATTTGGGCTTTAGGGATCCCTATACTCATTTCTGTGGTATAAGGAAGGGTTCTTTGTGGTTTTAATTGTGTTTGCGTTACACAAATGGGAGGCAGGGATATTTCCATCATATGGGAGATTAGAAGCTGGAAGTGAATACACGCTCCTTCAGAGTGACACTGAAGAAATGCGGACATCCAGCATTCCGTCTGTGAGAGAAAGGGAGTCTTCTCTCCTGGTAGATTCAGAGCCAGAAGTTGGGTGAAGCACTTTGTGCCTCATAGGAGGAGCGCATACATCACTGGTAAATTCTAATGGGACACTGGGGAGGCGGATATCCATCTTTGTATGTGAGCAGGTCTATAAATGGCCTATGTTTACTGTAGCTCAATTGATGCCCCTGACAAATACTATAGGCATGGTCTTTGTATATTTTAGATAATTTTAAAATACATTTCTACACTGATAATCTCATAGAGTCCATTTCTCACTGTAACGGACCGCAGGCCGTTACTGTAACATTATACTCTCCTTGCCCTAATACTGTACTCCTAAAAAGAACTGATATTCACAGGGAGTACACGGAGGGAACATTGTCCTTTGGACTTCTATTGTCGGCGGGATTCCTATTGGCTCATGGGGTTTAAAGGGCTGCCATTGGGATAACATGGCAGAAAGTAGGCACCCTTCCCATTGGCTGAGCAGGTCCCATTGAAATATAATGGGGATGTCAGCCGTCTCCTGATTGGTCGCCAACGCCAGGACATATTTAAAGGGACTCCCTTGGTGTAACATGGGGAAATGTCAGAGGCCACGGGATTGGCTGCCTGAAGCCAGTAGCTCGGCAGCCCATTGGCTGAAAAGATGAAGCGGACAATTCAAAGGTGCCTCTAAGTCTGGGCTCTATTGTTCCCCGGACTCCCTGAACTCATTGTATGTGAATGTCAGCCCTTTGTTCCCTTCAATGTTCCCTTAATCTCATCAGGGTTGCCCATTGTATTCATGTTCAGTACTTTGTATGGTTATTTTTATGAAGTTACAATAACACTGTTAACCCTGCATAAAAGAGCTGAGTTCAGCCAGAAATAAAGAGTTACTGTTGGCACTTCAACCGTGTCCTGTACGTTATTTTGGGGAAGGTATCAAGGGTCTTGTCTTGACCCCCTTTCTGAGGGATTCCTGGAGCGTGTGAGAGGGAGCCAGCTACTAAATTGCGACCGGCAATCAGCCTGACAGACCCGGCAGAACGAGCTACGTCCATCCACGGACTTAGGATCTCGTTACACTCACATAAGTGTCCATGTACCCTGAGGACCTTATCTATATAGTGTATATTAAACTAGCCCAGATACAAAGATCTCCATTTTTGAAGTGATTGTTCTGGGAACTGGAACACCTGGATGGTTCATGAGAGGTAAAGTTTTCCTCTATGTGGGAGGCAGAGCTACCAACAGCCAGTGAGGAGTATGGAGAACGTTTGGAGATTGACCATGACTGGAGGTCAGATCCAGTTGAAGCTATCCATCCTAGAGGAAGGTTAGGTCTCTTGTAAATGCGAGTTCCTGTGAGGGTTTTTTTTTAATTTACTATTGCACGGCTGTTCCTTGGAAATACTACACTCAGAGAGGATTGTGCTGTTTTTGTTTTGTACGTACGTCAATAATCCTTCTAACAGCTTGGGAACTAGCTTCATATCCGAAATCTGATTGTGCAAGATCAGCTGGGAATTTGGAAACTGACGGACTACCATTACTTATGGGACTTTTGATGTAGCGTATTTCCTGATTGATTCATATCCTTTACTGTGCACTTGTTACTTTTGGTATTTTTCTTATATTACAACTGGGATTACACAGTGTATAGGTGGAAAGACAAAAGAAGAAACAGGGGGCGCCAAAAGTGCCTGGTCACTGGGAATATCAGTGTTCAATAAATATAAAGGCAAGTTTACTCAGATATAACATATGCTGTGTGGTAAAAATATGTTACACACAGCTGCATAGGCATACAGAGATAATATTACCGTCTGTATTCGGTACTCTGCGGTTCTCCTCCTCCTCCAACCGAAATACGGACGGCAAAATAATCCAACAGCAGGCAAGCTCAAATGTATCTCCAAATCTCTTTATTAACCTCTTGGCGTCCGCAATCCTGGGAAGTAACCTTGCCTTAAAGACCGCTTTGAAGATTTCAATGTGCCGGCACACGTGACCTGTGATGCGTACCGGCACGCCGCACTGGGGGTCAATCTCACTCCCCGTTTTTACTTACAGCTCTCCCGGAGGAGCGCTGTAAGTAAAATCTACGTGACGTGCTATGACCGTCACCGGTCCTTAACATAAAAAACGCGTGATGGTCATAGTACGGCACGCGGTCGTTAAGGGGTTAAAAGCAATTAAAATACCACTGCATAATTCTTATGTGTTTCACAGCTAACAACGCTGCTTTATTAAAGAGAGTGGCTGGACTGCTGGAGGTCTCCCTCTTCTCTCTCTGTCACCCTCTCTCCATCTCCCTATGCATCCCCCTGGCTGCCCCTCTTCTTATTTCTCTCTCCCCCTCTTTCCTTTTCCCATCCCTAATCCTTTTACCATTTCACTCCCCATTTCCCATAGGGTTACCACATGTTCCGGATTGCCTGGGACAGTCCCGGATTTTAAATGTTTGTCCCTTGTCCCGGGCAGCTCCATTCTGGGGCTGCCCGGGACAATGTCCCAGAATGAAGATTCCTGAACTCAGATGTCTAAACACTAGAAGGAGAACGGCCCATAGACTACTGTCACAAAGTGATGTCTCTGCTGGACTACAGAAAAATGGCTTCGGAACAGAGCTCTAAACACCGAGAGAGAACCGAGCCTTGATACTGACATAATCAGGACCTGCAGTACAATTTTGTAGTGGTATAATGCTAATCTAAGGTTCTGGGATTGATGTACATTTTCTTGTAGCCCAACACAGGCACCACTTTCTGTCACACCAGTCAATGGGCAGTTCTCCCTCCAGTGATTAGAACTCTGAGGTGGACTCTTCTCTCTGCAGTGTCTCTGAATGGCAGAACTGAAACGTGGTCACCCTAATTTCCCTCTTCCCTTCTCCCTTCCATGACAGATTCCAAATGGGTTCAGCCTGAACCGGATTTCTCTCAAGGTCAGACATATGGATCTATAAAACCAATCACAGACGTTTAGCTTGTCTCTAGTGGGCACTGGCAATCCATTTAAAAGTTATAAGCCTTTGAAAATCCGCACTTAACACAGAAGTGCCATTCATACTTTAACTATGGTGAGTGAGTAAACAAAATGAAATGACTATATTTATGAGTCAGTAAAAAAAAAAAAAAATCTCAAATTGTATGTTAGTCTCTGGAATCTCTTAACAATTTAACCCCTTGATGACCAGCGGGGTGTGCAGCTCAAATTAATCATCATAGTATTTGGACTATGGAGAGTGTTATTTCAATTCTGTCAGAGTTGTAGTTCAAGAGTAATTCAATGACAAAGTATCCCCCTCCCGTCCCTTTTATTGATGTCACACTGTTCAGCCAGATCAGAAGGGAGGTGCCCAGGTAGATTGCAGAGAGGGACAATCTTCAATTAAGATAAGGGAAAAACCTGAAAAGCTTGTCAAGGGGGGCAGGACTTTCATTGTTCTCATAGGAATAAGAGTGTCCCCTGCTGTTATCTGTCTGGTCTATGGACTGCATTCCACATCTGAGAAGAGATTGTTTACAGTAGGTAAAAGGGGCAGGAGGGGAAACTTTGCTTGTGAATATCTCATAAACCATAAAGCTTTGAGAGATAAGACTTATATCATTCTTCATGTTTTTTTAATGCCTACAAAATAAAATAAAGATAAAACGAAGTATTACTATCCCTTTAAATAAATACTAGTGTTGAGCGAGCATGCTCGGCCGATGCTCGGATCGGCTCGAGCATCGCTCTGCTCGGCACATGGCGGTACTCGTACTCGCCCGGCATGTTCGGGTGGCAGGGATCTGTGCCGAAGGAGGCACAGATCTGAAGACACTCTGCTGGACCACCAGGGACTGGAGGTAGGGGGCATTGCGGAGATGAAGGGGGCATTGCGGAGATGAAGGGGGCATAGCGGAGATGAAGGGGGCATAGCGGAGATGAAGGGGGACATTGCGGAGATGAAGGGGGCATAGCGGAGATGAAGGGGGCATAGCGGAGATGAAGGGGGACATTGCGGAGATGAAGGGGGCATAGCGGAGATGAAGGGGGACATTGCGGAGATGAAGGGGGCATTGCGGAGATGAAGGGGGCATAGCGGAGATGAAGGGGGACATTGCGGAGATGAAGGGGGACATTGTGGAAGAGGGGCATTGTGGAGATGAAGGGGGCATAGCGGAGATGAAGGGGGCATAGCGGAGATGAAGGGGGACATTGCGGAGATGAAGGGGGCATAGCGGAGATGAAGGGGGACATTGCGGAGATGAAGGGGGCATTGCGGAGATGAAGGGGGCATAGCGGAGATGAAGGGGGACATTGCGGAGATGAAGGGGGACATTGTGGAAGAGGGGCATTGTGGAGATGAAGGGGGGCATTGACCAGGCACCCTCCCCTCATCAGAGCAGGGGGTGCCTGGTGTAATGCTCGTGTCGCCCCATTCAATTCAATGGGGCTCGGGTGCTCGGCCGAGCACTCGAGCCTCCGGCGGTGCTCGGTCAGAGCACCCGAGCACCCGAGCATCGGGGTGCTCGCTCAACACTAATAAATACCACTCGGGAAGGCAACATGATGCTTTATAATGCTGTGACCACCTTGCTGTTTCTTAAAGTGTAGTCAAGTGTTTTTTAAATGAGTGTTTTTTGTTTGTTTGTTTGTTTTAAATACACTATGAAGAAATACTTGGAGTGTTTTCATTAACACAGCACTGAATTTACACGTATGCACCATAGCCAAGGGACCATAAGTTCCCCTTGCCCATTCCACAGCCACGCCCCTACCCCTCTCATATACCCGCCCCAGTCCAGTCCACTGTTACGTAGCATAGAAATCCTCACAGTCTAATAGCATAGAAATCCTCACAGTCTATAACATACAATTACTGCCTTTCTTTTAACCTCTTGGGTGCTAGGGAGGTCTGCAAAGTAATGCTTTACAGGGGGATAAAACAGCTAACTACTAAAGGTTATGAAAACTGGTATATAATGGACTGGACAATTTGTGCATAAACTGGACATGACAATTACAAATAAACTGGTAATTAAACTGGACAACATATACTAGAAACAGTTCTTTGGTGCAGGGGGAATGGATTGTTCTTGCCACACCTACAAATCATCACAATGATTGTTGCCAGAACATCCGCGGCTCTCTCTCAGTTTGGGTACTCCTAGGCAGCTCCCTTCTCTGCCTAATGAGTAATGAAATCCAAACCTGGTGGCTATTTGCAGGGTAGGATTTTCCATTAGGCAAAATAGGGCACTGCCTAGAGCAATGTCACTGTAATGCAAGCCAAGACAGGAAGAGCCTGCATGGTAAACTTTAATTAGCATAATCTTTAAATGTAAATAACGCCAACACTAGTTTAAAAAACAAAACAAAACAAAAAAAAAAAGCTAAAATAACATATAGGTAATTGTGAAAGGTATTTTGGTACCAGTTTAGAATATATAATGGTGCCAATCTCTCTGAAAGAAATGGTGAAATTGGGCTATACAGTGTACTAATAATGTATAAGGTTAACCTAAGTCATTAGTCTTTTGGGGAGGTAGCATCTCTGCTGATAAGAAGCATATTATAAAGTATAAAGTAAAATACAAGGTAAACGTTCCAGGGTTTCCCAGTAATAAATAGGTTACAAAATCTCGAATGGAAAAGAAAGCGTTCCACAACATTGTAGCAGGTTGGTAACGTCTCTCGAGGCCAAGAAGTGAAAGCTGATCAAGGTCAACAGTAGTCATAATAAAAACAGCCGTCTCTACATAAATATGGCACAGATACTTCAACAGGAACGCACAGCCGGAGCAGCAGGACCATATTTTGTCTTCAAGTACCAGAAAGGAGACCATTTACCTACTTTAACCCCTTGGGTGCTAGAGATGCCTATAATCCATTGCTTTACAAACACATTGGATACCTGTTTAGTATCCACAGGGTTAACTCTTTAAAAATCAAAGGGGTGCACAATGCATTGTCCTTAGTTAAAGGGATAGTAATGTTTCACAATAAAAGCAGCTCCAATTAATCTTCATAGTATTTGGGCCATGGAGAGTGTTATTTCAGTAATGTCAGAGCTGTAGTTCAGGAGTAATTGAGTGATAAAGTATCCCCCTCCCACCCCTTTTACCTAGTGTAAGCCACCTCCCCTCAGATGTGGAATCTGGTCTCGAGACAAGACAGCTCACAGCAAGGGACAATCTTCTTACTATGAGAACAATGAAAACCCTGCCCTCTTGACAGGTTTTCCCTTATGCTAATTGAAGATTGTCCCTCTCTGCAAGCCATCTGGACACCACCTTTCTGTTCTGAGGTGAGCAGTGTTACATCAGTAAAAGGGGCCGGAGGAGGATACTTTATCATTCAATTACTCTTGAACTACAACTCGGACAGTATTGAAATAACACTCTCCATGGCCCAAATACTATGAAGATTAATTAACTGGAGCTGCTTTTTAAATAATAGCCAGGAATAAGGAAGATGTATGCAGCTGCCCACTTGGAAGCCCCTCCTCCCAATCAAGGCAAAACCCTTATTGTCATACAGCTTAGTTTTGGGACCCAAAGTACAATTTGCTCAATGTGTGAAGCCATTGAGAATTGCAGGAAGATGGGTATATAAACTCGGTATTTTCAGGCTGCTGTAGGTACAAATGCTTCGGGTTATATGACCCTATGAATGAGAACACAGCATTCAATATCTATGCAACAATACATGACAAATAAGTGAGTTATGCTACCCTAAGGTAACGTGTTCGCTTTTAACAGAATTGGAAAATAGGTATAATAAATATATAACCCTTTTGTATTTTAGACAGGTCTCCCATGCACTCTGAATCAATGCATAGAAGACCTGTCTAGCATACCAAGTGTTAAGGGGCACTGCTGCTTTAAAGGGCTTAACATGGCTCTGGGCTAGGTAAGCTGGTAAATACGCCAGTCACCATGAATTCAGACTGGTTGCCACGTGTAGTGACACAGAGATTGTCCTGGCCGTACCCTATAAGTGGGTGTGGCCAACATTGCTTTGACTCCCTTTAAAACGTTGTACTCTGCGCAGTTGCCTACTCTGACTAATGGGAAATCTGGCCCTGGCGTAGCTATGTGCGCACACTGCGGGTGGACTTCTCCATTGACTAACATGCGGTACTCCAATAGGAATGTGGCTTTGCCTCTAGCATCAAGGGGTTAACCCTTTGAGTGACAAGGAGGTATCCAACACTACCTCTTGGCACACACAGGGTTAAGTGTCCTGCACAAGGGAAAAGAAAGGCAATTCAGCAGTGCTTTGGAGGCCACTCTTATACTGAAGGGTTTTAAGTCCTTGTCTAAATCTATTGGAATTTTTGTCTTGTGATGGGGTTGGTTTATCCAGGAATTACTCCATCTTCTCTTTGTACATGTGGCCCCAGTCTGGGAGTCCACTGATTTCTTAAATGAAAGAAACAATACACAAGTATGAACTTTAGTGTGTGGTGAGCTTGTTTCTTCAACATTTCAAGTAGATTTGTCAACTTGTCCCTTTAATGCTGGCAGCTTCTGAAGGTGCAGACTGTCAGGGATGAATCTGTAAAAAGAAAGAAAGCAGGTCTCCATTTCCTTTAATGGATCATTGCTCTGCCAGAGGCACGTATTGGTGCATAGCTCTGCTAGAGGCATGTAATGGTGCACTGCTCTGCAAGAGGCATGAAATGTAGTAACATAGTAAAATAGTTGACAAGGCTGAAAAAAGACATGCGTCCATCAAGTTCAGCCCATTCCAAATCACCCCTGTTTATCCAGAGGAAGGCAAAAAAAAATCCCATTGAAGCCATTTCCAATTAAGCTCCAAGTGAGTAAAAAAAAAAAATCCATCCTGACTCAAAATGGCAGTCAGATAGTTCCCTGGATCAGCAACTTATCTGCATTTGAGCCATCTGTCATAATTCTCAATATCGTTCTGTGCTGGATAGGTATCCATTAATTTTTTTTTTAAAGCAATAACAGTATCTGCAAGTACAGCATCCCGAGGCAAAGAATTCCATAGCCTTACTGTCCTTACCATTTTTGTTTAATGAGCATTTCCTCTAGTCTCAATGAATGACTTTTCATTCTTAGCTCAGTTCTTTGAGTAAATAATTAATTAGAAAGTTATTTGTATTGACCTTGAATATATTTGTAAATAGCAATCATATCACACCTTAGACGTCTATTCTCTAATGTAAACAAACTCAGTTTGACTAGTCTCTCTTTATAACTCAGATCCTCCAATCCCTTTATCAGTTTTGAAGCATGTCTGTGCACTTTTCCAATTCAATAATGTCTTTTGTAAGAACTGGTACCCAATACCGTACTTCATATTCTAGATGAGGCCTAACCAAGGATTTATATAAAGGCAGAATTATACTAGCAGCCCATGCATCTATGCCTCTTGTTATGCAGGATAGCACCCTATTTGCTCTTGCAGCAGCTGAAACTGCACACTGCTGTGAAGTCTATTGTCCATCTGTTCTCCTAAATCTTTCTCTAATGAGGATTCCCCAAGTTGTTTCTCATTTATTGTATACTAGTTGAACAGCCCGTTACACGGGCCACAGTGCCACTGCCACCCGGTCGCGGGGCAGTCACGCGCAGTAGAGACTGGCCGCGCCACACCTGGTACAGCGTCCAGCTCTGTATCAGCCACGGCGCGGGCAGTCTCTACTGAGCATGACTGCAGCACGCGCAGCAGTGTCTGCTGTGCATGTCGCGGCGTTACACACGTTTTAGTGAATTATTATATAGGATTGCATATTTGTTTCTCCAGCCCAAATGCATAAACTTACATTTATCTACATTAAATACCATTTGCCACTTTTTTGACCATTCACTCAGCTTATCTAAATCCCTTTGTAGAGAAAAACATCCAGCCCTGTATGTATTTCCTTACACAGCTTAGTGTCATCAACAAAAATCGAGACGCTACTTTCAATTCCCACTTCTAGATCACCAATAAACAAATTAAAAAGCATTGGGCCCAGAACTGAACCCTTTGGCACCCCACTTACAACTTTAGACCAACTTGAACAGGTTCCATTTAAAACAACTCTCTGCCATTGATCATTTAACCAATTGTCAATCCATGAACAGATAACACCGCCCAAACTGAAGCCTTTTAATTTATGCAGTAACCTGTTGTGAGGCACTGTAGGAATGGGTTTTGCAAAATCCAAGTATACTACATCAACAGCAATTCCTTTGTCCAAATTACTACTTACCATTTTGTAACATGCAAGTAAATTAGACTGACATGATCTATTCATAATAAAACGATGTTGACTCCTACTAATAATATTACATTGTAAATTAGGTTGAAAAAAGACACAAGTCCATCAGGTTCAACCTTTGCCTCATAACCCAGAGACATGAGGATTATATCTTTCCTGCCACCAGATAAGTTAGTCTTTATCAGACCTTCCTGTTTTGCCTATATAGCCCTGTATGCTCCCTTTTGAAAGAAATTTATCTAATCTTCTCTTAAAAGTATCCATTGTATCTGCCATAACCACATACTTGGGCAAGGAATTCCATAATGTAACATACCTTACTGTAAAAAAACCCTTTCCTCTGCTGAAGTTGAAACCTCCTTTCCTTTAATCTCAAGTGGTGGCCCATGGTTATTTGATCAGGCCTTGGAATGAATAGCTCACCAGTGAGATCCTTGTATTGATCTCTCATATACTTGTATTTTGTGATAAAATCTCCTCTTAAAAGGATAGTAATACTTAATTATTTCTAATCCCTATATTAAAGTCCTATTAAAAATAAATGTATTGCCCCCAATGTCATCTCTCAAACCTTTATGGATTGAGAGATGATCGCTCCTAAAGTTGCCCTCTCCCAACCCCCTTCCCTGTAGTCAGCGTTCTAGCTGACCGCAGGGAAGCCAGTCGTACGACTTTCAGGCGGCTCTGCAGCACAGCCGCGATCACTTTAATAAAACAGAAATCTTTCACTGAAATGGACTTCTACGTGTGCTTGGTTTGCAAGCACACGTAGAAGACCGTTTTAGTGATTTTTTTTTAATTAATGCGATCAAGGCTCTGCTGCAGAGCCGTCTGATGATCTAAGACCGGATTTCCCTTTAGTGAGCTACAACGCTGAAGGGGGAGGGAGAGGGTAACTTTAGGAGCGATAATCTCTCAAACCATAAATGTTTGAGAGATGACACTGGGGGCAAAAATGCCCGCAAATACTATCACCTTATAGTTCTACTTGCCTCATTACCTTGCCTCTTATATTTCACCACTTTCCTCCTTTCTCCCTGCCCAGGCAGGGTTTTTTATATAGCAATGACCGTAAGGTTGTGGAATTCTGCACCTTGGGAGCAGTGTTTGTAGATACTGCAGATGTTTTCAATAAAGTATAAACAAGATTGAAAATTGTGACAGCTGACTTCAGCGCAGATAGTATATTGATCCAGGGAAATATCTGAGTGGCTTTAGAATCAGGAAGGAATTTTTATTTATCCACTTGGGGCTCATTTGGAAATTGCTTCAATAGTTTTTCTTTTTTTGCCTTCTTCTGGATCAACAAGGATGATATTGCTAACTTCATGGATGAGTGGTTTTTTTTCAGCCTCATGAAGTACATTACTATGTATTTAACTTACCAAAAATATGTAAAAACAAACAACTATTTCCGGAATATTAAACGGACACAATAAACCGCTGAACAAATAAAAGCAACCTTTGACCCAATAACTTATGTTTCTCTTTTATACTAGTGTAAAAGCCCGTGTACACGGGCCAGGGTCCGGGTAATGTTAGCCCTTTGAGTGCCAGAGGGATACGCAATGCAATGCAATGCTTTGCAATACATTGCGTACCCCTCTGGCACTCAGAGGGTTAAGAGGCTGCTACCTCACTGCTCCACGCGATGCAGTCCTGTGTCGCCTCACTCACGAGATGCAATCATGCTCAGTAGAAAATGCCCTAACACACGCAGTATCTACTGCACATGACTGCACCATGACAAACATCCTAGAGAATTATTATATAGAAAAGAATTGGAGCAATTCTGGGGCAAACCAACTGCATCACAGGGGGGGAACTAAACATTGATAGAATTCCAGCTAACCCCTTGAAGCTTAGCGAGGTCTCCATTGAGGGGCAATGTCTTGGTGACCTCTCTAGCCTTCAAAGGATTCCAATTTAAATGAATGTTTTTTTTTTATTTCTCCCCTATGGTGCCATTGGTATGACACAGAATTGCTCCAGGTTTTTTTTAACCCTTTGAGTGCCAGAGGGGTATGGAATGCATTGCATAGCAGTACCCCTCTGGCACTCAACGGGTTAATACACCAGTCTCCGTGCTTACTCATAATCTGGTTGGGTTCTGCTCTAGAAATATATGTGCACCCTCCCTAATTACAATCTGATACATGTGTATGACACAATTAAAAGTAATGTCTATTTCACAATCGTGTAATAAAAAAGAACAGCGTGAAACATATTAGTCACCAGTGGAAAGAAGCAGGTACCAGTGGCTTTGCTAGGTGCTTGTCCCTGGATCTCATGTATTAAAGGGATAGTAATACTTAAAATGTAAAAAAAAAATATGTTGTAGTGTTTATCCCCCTGAGTAAAACAAGGGTACTCCCACTGCTGAAAGATGTTTCATTCAAAAGTTATTAATTTTCAAAGTTGAATTTTTTAGGTGCAATATCACAGTGGCCTGAAATTGTACAGTGACGCTGTTGCTACATGATCCTATGGACAGCTCTGGTCAGTTGACCATAAATCTCCATAGGATGGTGTAGCAACAGCGCCACTGTACAATTTCAGGCCACTGTGATATTGCACCTAAAAAATTCAACTTTGAAAATTAATAACTTTTGAATGAAACACCTTTCAGCAGTGGGAGTGCCCTTGTTTTACTCAGGGGGATAAACTCTACAACATATTTTTTTTACATTTTAAGTATTACTATCCCTTTAAGAGTTTAATCTGGTAGACAACCTGTATATACAAGAAAAAAGTGGAAAATTCTGGAGAAAGTTAACTCCACTATCAGAAAATAATACAAATTGTCAGTGAGTTAAATGGTGCTTTTAATTCCCTGAATGACATTGGGGCCCAACGCATTTAATTGTGTCAAGCACAAAAATAATAAATATACCATTTTTTGCTTATGCTAGGTCCCCTTTCAAGTGGTCGACACCAATGTAGTATATGTTGCCCACTTTGCTCTGGGCTATGTTGCCTTTCATAGGGTAATTATTGCCTTGCATGAACCCACCAAAGTCCAGCATGCTGCATCTTCTGTGCATTCTTTCAAGAATGCAGTGGACATGTAGCAAGAAAGGTCTAAATACAAGACTATAGATCTACAGCAGCTATGTTTGAGGTTGTGATGCTCAATGAAACCTCCAATGAATGGCCAAATTATGGAGGTGTCAGCCAATAGTATTAACTGGAGTTCATGTGAGCAGGTCATCAGCAATGCCTCTTCTGTGTCGTGATTGGTGGCAGAACGAAGGAGAGAGATGAATGTGAAAAGGGATGTCAGAACTCTTTCAGGGGATGCAACAGTTTTGTTGCCAGTGCAAAAGAGCTGCAAAAGTGGCAGGAGCATTTTTTTTTTTAAACTAACTTTATTGAGAAGAAAAGGAAAGGGGGAGTAGATGGTATATGGGAATGGAAGTGACTTGTGACATAAATTAAATCAGAAAACAATCATGTATGACACATTATAGAATACAAAAGGAATATACAGCTTATCAACTAGAAAGGGAGTTAAAAACTACCCAAGGTGAACACATTTTCCAAAATCTTTTATAAGAATTGTGTAGATTAGCAGTCGTGAGTTCCATTTTGAAGGAATCCTAAATTTTCTGCTGAACCAGACTAGTATCCTTGTATTCAGGCCTTGGGATGCTGGCCCAGTCTCTGAATCTCAATCTTTTGAAAAAACAGTTCCATAGGCCTGAAAAGGCCTTCCAGTAATGGCTTACAGCCCGTTACAGACACCATGGAGTGTCTAGCAGGCATGTTATTAAACTAAATGATTCTGGCCTCTTGTAAGGTGGACTCTTGTCTTAGAGAACAGGGAGGACCAAGGATCAAGGCTGATAGGTCATTCTAAACACTGTGTGATCAGGTCATTATCTTTTGACCAAAGATTCTGAATCATAGGAACGACCATCAAATGTGAACCATAGTTCCCTCATCATTGCAACCCTTCGAACAAGTATTGGTTGAAATGACCCCAATTTTACAAAGTTTAGAGGCAGTTCAGTACCATTGCAGAGGGATCTTCTAAACCTATTCTTTATGGGTTACACAAAATGATAATATCAGCTCAGTCAGTGCTGTCAAAAGTCATACCAAGGTCAGTGTCCCCTTACTTTGTCATATGAGAACTTAAAGCCCTCAGGTAGTGGGAAAAGATGAGAATATATTGAAGGAATGAGCCCTTTAGATCTAGATAGCCTTTCTTGACAAATTAGAGTTTAGAAGTTGCTGTTTTTTTAATCATAGGGCCAGGGGCAAAGCTTTTTAGCTGCAGGTATCTAAAGGAATCTCTAGTGTTAAGATGGAAGCAAAATTACATTCTCCAAAGATAATAAAGACATAATTTCTATATGGGTCCACATACCTAGACACATCTGCTAACTCAAATTCCTAAGCAAAGAAAGAGCGAGTTCTGGTAGAAATAGTCTGTTAAGCAAGTAAGGCGTGAGGGGAGAGGTAATCAGAGTGTGTTTAAGTACCAATTCATCCCATTTAGTGAGAGAGTTAACAACTGCAGGGCATGTCTTCCTAAAGCATCCTATATGACCTGGGAATCCTTATGTAACATGACAATAAATTAGTTAAAGACAGATCGTTTTCTAAATCCACCAATTTTTAAAAGGAGAGTAGAAGATACCATGATTATATTTGACTGAATTGAACTAAATAGTAATGGGTCAGAAGATTGGGAAGCCCTCGACCTTCCCCTAAGTTTATGCCTACACATAGTCCTTTTACAGGCATAACAGTGTTTACCATGCCAGGCAAAATTATAAATCTCCCTCTGAAGAAGTTTCATATCCATGGAATAGGAGGTGTATGAAACAAGTATGAGCCTAGGTAACAGGTTCATTTTAATCATGGTAACTACCAACCAAAGAGATGACATGCTTTTTCCAAGTGTCTAAATCTTTGTGAAGGGTGCTAAGTAGATGCTTGTAATTATGGGAGCAGAGGAACTCTGATATATAGCTTGACAACAAGATAGTTGAAATGAGATAGGAATTGATAATTAAAGATGGACTGAATATGAGAAATTGTTTCAGCAGAGAGATTTAAATTCATATTTGTGATGTGAGTCCTGGTACTAGAGGTCAGTACCACCGTCACTTCTCTGCTTCTGCTGCACCAACATCCCAATCCTCATCCTTCATTTAGCATAACCCCTCCAAGAACCAGACAGGACCAGTTTGGAGGGTAAAACAAGAACTGTTTATTGAACCTCTCTTTGGGCTTATATACCCAGTTAATCACAAGAACCAGACAAAGCATACAAAAGACTGAGACATATGGCAAATACACAGTACAAAGGGTCAGACCTGATTAGTTTAGCTAGACAAAGGATGTAACAATGGATAAACACTGGGACAAAAGGTTGAGGGGCTCAAATACACATTTCCAAACAATGGCCAGGGGGTTGAAGCATCTTTGAATATTCCGCTTCAACCCCTGACCAATCTGGTGCTTAGAATTGGCTGGCCAATCCTGGCTGTGCTAGTCATGGCTGTCTCGGCCAATCAGACCCTTTGGGCGGGCAGCTGACTGACCAATCCCTGGGTAGCCTACTTTCTCCCACGTTAGATCAATGCAGGTCCTTTAAACCCTGGTAGCCAATCAGCGGGAGACCAACGTCTACACCCAGGCGGCTCAGTATAGTCCCGTTCGCCGGGGTTGGGCTAGTGAATGTCACTCTTTAGCAGGAAAAAGTATCTGTCCAGGCCATGGGACGTTTCCTAGCCCTATTTCCCAGGCAAAGTATCACTGTTGAAACGACCCCCACTCCCCTGAACAATGTAACAATCCTGCACACGTAACAGTAACAATCCAGCACACGTAACAATATTTATCAGTGATTATTTTAAAACCTAAAAGAATTAGTTCAATTTAAAGAAGTAGTTGGGTTAGATAGAATTAGTAAGATATAGTTTACATAGGGACCCACAACATATTGTTTATGATGGATAGTGAAACTTTAGGTGTTTGATTTAGACCTGAATTTAGAAAGAAAAGGTTCAAGAAATAGAGCAAACAAAAAGGGAGAGAAGGGGTAATCCCAAATTTTGGACCTTCATCTTCACCAATGTGCTCTCTTTAAAAACCGTACTCACATGTTTATGAGGCTTTTACTCTAGCTCTAAGACTGAATCGCTCTCCCCGTTAAATACCCCAGGGCAAATCACTTAGCAAATCACTTAGGCCTAATCTGCCCAAATAAGACTAATTCCTAGGATACTGGGAGTAAATATGAGTATACAAATATATATTATATGAAGAAATATACAAAAATAAAATGTATAAAAATTCCACTATTTGCAAATAGTAAACTTACAAAGTTAAAAAAAATCACATCACATCCTAAATATTAATTCAGCTCTACGCAGTTCGTGACGTTATACCACTTCCTCGGGAGAAAAAAGAGGAAGTGGTATAATGGCACGAAATGCGTACAGCTGAATTAATATTTAGGATGTGATGCAATTTTTAAACTTTGTAAGTTAACTATTTTCAAGCAGTGTAATTTTTATAATTTTTATTTTTGTATATTTCTTCATATAATATATCTGGAATGGCAATTATATCTTTTGAATAAGATCAGGTGTTCTTACTTATTGTTTGTTACTCATATTTACTCCCAGTATCCTTAGTGGGGTGGTGGTCCCCATGGAGTAATCACATATAGAGCCTTTATATTGCTTGTTCAAGACATAGAAGAGGATACAGCTGGTGGAGAGTGAAAGAATACCGGCCCTGGGATATATACAGGGGACAGCGATTCAATCTTAGAGGCAGAGTAAAAGCCTCATAAACTTGTGAGTATGGTTTTTAAAGAGAGCACATTGGTGAAGGTCCAAAATTTGGGGTTTTAATGTACTACACTCAGAGGAATCTTCTGCGCCGGCTGTTTTCTTTCTTTTTGTGCTATAGACAGTGATTTGTGGGACGGACAGACCTGCGGAGCCTGAGCAGCGGAGAAACGTCAGAGTGGTCTTTTTTTAAAAGGACTTAATTATCTATAGGATATTATCCAAATACATTATATATCTAATATTGTTCTATGTATGATCTGTGTATTATTTTGTACTTTTAATTAAGCTTGGGGTGATATTTAGACTACTATAGATACCTAGAGGTGCCTTTTCTAGGATAGGTATAAAAGCCTATCCAATACTCTACCTGTGATATTTCCTTCCCTATACTGGGGAGGGGAAGGCTGCAGATATAGAGTATATTTTGCTCAGTATTTTTACATACCGGGTCATCACCTCTAGTTTGGGGGCAGAGTCACCTTGAGTTCCCAAATGTCCCAGATAATCAGAAAACAACCAATTCAGACCTATAAACAGAGAGGAGAGAGGTTGTCCTAAGCGTGTAACACTTAGGACAGCAGCTTGTTGCACTAATACTAATTCCCTAAGGATAGAAACCACTAAATTTAAAGGTATTCTAAATGGATTCCTATATTGTGGGTGACTCTGTTCACAATTTTGCCAGGGGCCTCAAAGATTCATAAAATACCTCTGAAAAGTGATTAGGAGCTTATAGGAGCTTCGCACGGTTTTGAGCTTATATTTATTGGTCTAAATCGATGTGGGACCAGCGTTAGATACACACAGTGCTAAGTGCTTACACCTGACCTGACACAAAGATGAGTTTCTATGTGTCGCTGTCCAGCCATTGCACCACACAAAGGGAAGATGCGATGGGTAAGTGCTTAACTTCCCATAGTGTTGACCTTATCTAGATTGATAGAGAGAGTACACTTATGCACACCACTAAGCTATAATGAGCTTTGGCTTTACACATAGAGGGTCTGCATTGCCTACTCTATCAGAATTAAACATTACCTTCGTAATCTGGATCACTTTGATGTCATACACGAGCAGTCCTTAAAGGGTTAGTAATGTCTCAATATAATGTAAGGTTCTATAGTTTCTTCATCAATGTTCATATCACTCTAGATTCTAAGAAATTATATTATAACGTTTCCCCCTGGGAAACATTATATATATAATGTTTCAATATGTTAAGCAGCCTCCCTTCAGATCTGAAATCTGGTTGCTTGACTGGACAGATCGCAGAGAGGGACAATCTTCTGTCCATCAGTACAAGGAAAACCCTGCCCCTTGATGAAGGACGGCATGTTTTTCCTTACTGACAGAAGATTTCCCTCGTCGTGATTAGTCTGGTCAGGCTTTCAGCTCTGAAGAGAGGAGATTGACATACTGAAAAGGGGTGGGGGGGACTTTATAATATAATTTCATAGAAAATACAGCAATATGAACATTGCCGACGGTGGAGAACGTTAGTACACACTATAAGGAATGAACAAACCTTAGATTGTATTGAGTCGTTGCTAACCTTTTAAAGGGTTTAAAACTCTCACTTTTGTGCCAATCCAAAGTTATGAAGTGAGTGGCTAGTGGTGTCATGCGACCCGACGGCTGCAGCGAGTGACAAACTTCAGTAAGTAAGAATAAAGAAAATCCTGCTCTGCTTGACGAAGGAGAATAGAATTTCCCTTTGCTTACTGAAGTTTGTCCCTCGCCGCATCCATCTACACCTGAAAGCTGCAGCAGTGACGTAGGCAGAAGGGGTGGGCGGGGGATTCTTATCCACTTCATAACTTTACAACAACACAAAAGTAAGAGTTTTTAAACAGCACAATGTGTTTCTTATAATCTAAAGAAGACTCGGATATATAATTGTGTTTAGACATTACAATCACTTTAAAGGGATAGTAATGTTTCATAATAAAAGCAGCTCTAATTAATCATCATAGTATTTGGACCTTGGAGAGTGTTATTTAAATTCTGTCAGAGTTGTAGTTTAGGAGTAATTCAATGACAAAGTATCCCCCTCCCGCCCCTTTTACTGATGTAACACTTTTCAGCCAGAGCAGAAGGGAGGTGCCCAGGTAGATTGCAGAGAGGGACAATCTTCAATTAAGATAAGGGAAAAACCTGAAAAGCTTGTCAAGGGGGACAGGGCCTTCATTGTTCTCATTGTAAGAAGATTGTCCCCTGCTGTTATCTGTCTGGTCTATGGACTGCATTCCACATCTGAGAAGAGATGGCTTACACTAGGTAAAAGGGGCGGGAGAGGAAACTTTGCTTGTGAATATCTCTTAAACCAAAGGTTTGAGAGATAAGACTTATATTGTTCTTCATGTTTTTTTAATGCCTACAAAATAAAATAAAGTTAAAACGAAGTATTACTATCCCTTTAAGTACAAAGGCTACATGAAGTGGTTAATAATGGATATTTCATTGTCACATTATCATTTTATTAACAGATTTTCCATTAATTTTATCATCAATTATTTTCTTCCCTATTAACTCATTATTTCAAACAACATTAATAGAACTTTTAATTCATTTTGAGGCAGTGTTACAGGATGATTTCTATGAAGTTGAAAGATGGATAGGTAAAAGCAAACTTTTCTTAAATACTGGCAAAATGGTCACAATGTTATTTGATACAGAGCACAAACTCCTTAAACTCCGCAGAACCCATTTACTCATCGTAATAAAGTCTAATATAAAGTCTAATCATAGCTTGACCCCAGACGACTCCTACAAATATCTTGGTATGTGTCTTTACCCAAACCTCACTTTTGTTCTTCATATTGAATGAATGAATGAATAAATATGTTTATTTATATGGTACAGAGCTTTACAATTAAAGGGATTGTAATGTTTAATTTTAAGATTATTTCTTATTGTAGGCATTAAAAAAGAATTACATCGATGTAAGTCCTGCCTCTCAAACCTTTATGGTTTGAGACAGATAACTGGCTAAAGATCCCCCCTCCAGGCTGTTTCAGGGAAGTCTGCCCTCTAGCTGACAGCAGGATATTCCGGTCCTGGGACCGGTGGCTCTTCAGCAGAACCAAAATCAAGATATTTAGAAATAAATATTTCACTGGAACAGTCTACAAAGTGTGCCTGGTTTGCAAGCACACTTTGTAGACAATTCCAATTAAGTATTTATTTCTAAATAGCGAGATTTTGGCTCTGCTGAAGAGCCGCTGGCCAGTCAAATGACTGGAATCTGCTGCTGTCAGTTAGTGAGCTGACTTCTCTGAAACGGTCTGGAGGGGGAACTTTAGCCAGTTATCTCTCTCAAACCATTAAGGTTTGAGAGACATTACTTACATCAATATAATTCTTTATTTAATGCTTACAATATTAAAGAATCTTGAAATTAAACATTACTATCCATTTAAAGGGATAGTAATACTTAAAATGTAAAAAAAAATATGTTGTAGGGTTCATCCCCCTGAGTAAAACAAGAGTACTCCCACTGCTGAAAGGTGTTTCATTCAAAAGTTATTAATTTTCAAAGTTGATTTTTTTAGGTGCAGTATCACAGTGGCCTGAAATTGTACAGTGGCGCTGTTGCTACACCATCCTATGGAGATTTAGGGTTAATAAAGGGTTACAAGTGCTTTGCAAAGTGAAACACTGGAAGGGAGGCCCCTGCCCGAAGGTTTACAATCTAAAGTGTAATGGGAGACATACAGAGTACATATGGGTACATTCTGATAAATTAACATCCAAACTGTTTAGAAACGAATTCTAAGTCCACTGGTAAGAAAAAGTATTGTTTATCAGCGTGTGGCAGTCATAGACTATGAGGGTGTAGGATATGCTTCTGTGCCACAAATCCATCTTGGTAGACTTGGCACTCTGTATAATTCTTTATGTCGCTTTATCCTCCAATGTCATTACACTACCCATCATTGTGATGTGTTTACAGAACTAAAGTGACCAGTACTCAAATCTAGATGTACCCTGCATCTCTCTTGCCTAGTTTATAACCACTTTTCTGGAAGACTACCACAATACATGTGCAGTATGCTAGATCCAGCTTTTCATACTAATGATAACCTTCATTCCACTGCTAGGAACTCACCGAGTATTACATACTACGAGAAAGAAGCCGGTTGATCTGCCTTCTCCTTCAGAGCTCCCAAAGCCTGGAATAACCTACCTGAAAGAAAAAATATTCAGATCTTCTCCCAGTCTAAAATCCCTAATAACTACTTCTTTGTATCTAAAAACACTATATAACTGTATATAATTTTTTTGTGTGTTTATATTGCTATTGTTTCTCTATTTTGTGTAAATATGTAACTCCTTACTGTAAAAGCGCTTCAGAATACCTCGATGTATTCTTCCTGGTAAAACTTTTTCTAAATAAAATGTTATCATCAGTTTATTTCTTCATTATCGTTGACTTTCATTTGCAGAGCTGGATCATGGGCAAAGCATCCTAGAAGCCTGCCTATGGCCCGGTCAAGTTGAGGGGCCCTCAAAGCTGAACCGGCCCCACAGTGAAAGCTTGGCCAGTGTGAAGATCAGACTGATCTCCCCACCGGTAAGCTGAGGACTGCTCTGTTCGTAGGAGCTGCCAATATAGGTCTGTGCTGAAGAAGACACAGACCTCTTCTTTCACACCTTCTGCCACTGGACCACCAGGAATGAGACTCCCTCCTTCACCAGTAAAGGTAAGCAAGTAGGGGGCCACAGAAAAGGGAGATTGGGAGGAAAAAGAAGGATTTTGAGGAAAAAGTGGGAGAAACTGACTGGGGGGGGCACAGAAATGGGTAAACTGACCATGGGGGCAGAGAAACGGGAGGGGTGGCAGCTGGCAGGGGAGCCCCAATTTGGGATCCTGCCTAGGGCCCTATTGATTCTTAATCCGGTACTGTTCATTTGTTCCATCTTCCTGCTGTAATATTAGAGCAGTTGTTTGTGGATCAGTTTGTTAGGTTATGTTATATCATTATCATGCATGCAATTAAATATTTGTTTCAGTGGATTGTTAATTTGTATGCACATTTCATGATATTTATTGATGCCCCAATTTCTATTATCCTGTAATTTTGGAGTTAATCATTTATACTAGATGGTATCATGTTAATTTATTAATTTAGATAGGTAGTAGTATAGGTAGTAGTGACGCTGTATATGTATATATTCATTTGTATTAAAGTGACAGTTCCACTTTAATTTTCTATTAACTTTTTGAGTGCAAGAGAGGTATTCAACACATTGCACTGCAGTGTGTTGGATACCTCTCTAGTACTCAAAGGGTTAAAGTCTCATGTGATAGCTCTGTGGATAGTAGATCTACACTAATTTATTTTTTCATTGTGCACTTGGTCTCATCCTATGACAAACTATATTGTTAGTGTCACATAGGCTGAAGTTAACTAAACTGCATACTGCAAAAATGCAGGGAAGTAATTTAGTGATATTATGATATTACTTCAGTAAGTATAAGGAAAATCCTGCCCTTTGCTTACTCAAGTTTGTCCCTTGCTGCAGCCATCTGACCAAGGGGCGGGTGGTGCATCTTTATTGCTAAATAACTTTTGAACTACAAAGAAGTAAGCACTTAGACATAGCGCAATCGGTTCCTTTTAATATACAGAAGACTCGGACAACTGATTTTAAACAGACATTACTATCACTTAAAATATAATGTCCATAGTATAGTATTAATGGTCCATAGCAGGGCTTAGAATTTTAAGTCCTTTGCTACTAGCCAGACCTGAAAAGTTACTCGCCACTGCAAGCCAAAACATACCCACCAGGGCTGAATTTCTACTCGCCAGGGCTAAACTGTCACTCGCCATTGGCTAGTGGCGAGTGGAAATTTTGAGCCCTGGTCCATAGCATTGTAGTAATGATCCATACCATGTTGAAGTGATTGACATATAGGTAACAGTATTCAGTTCTGCACTCTATGACAGCTCTGATTGGAATAGCTTTTCAAGCATTATTATCCATTATTACCACAATAGTATGAGACAAAATTAGAGAAAATCTGGTAACTTCTTTTGATTCAAATGGACATTTTAACCCCTGGTCTTCTACAATAGTCTCTAGCAGCCAAGGGGTTTATTATGCAGTTGATTTGTCTCCAGATTATAATAACTCTTATCGCTAATTTATTTATAAAGTTCCAACTGGTTCCACAGCGCCGATTATGCCATTTTCACCCTTATACATACTCATACCCAGTAACTTTGTCCTTTAGAGTCCTTGGAGGAGGCTCTTGTGGTGCCACTGGGGGATATAAATGACACAATTTGGTCACAAAGGGGTGGGGCATAATGGTATGTGACATAAATTAGGCAGAACAGGGTGAAAAGGAGGAGATGTAGGAGGAAAGTGGGAGGAACAGGGAGAGAACCAAGAGAAGTGGGCGGAGTTTCATTAGAAACCCCACCACCACTGGATAATTAGCCTCTGTCCCTGGAGACCTGGTAATTCACTGCAAAAAAACTGAATCTCTGGGGCAGAACCGGAGACTTCCCAGGTATGTACATATTGCCACAGAGAGGCTGATCATGTGAATTTTAGCAATTCTGAAGCAAACCAATTGCACTGCAGGGAAAGAATGAAACATTCAGTTGGTTTTAAAGGGATAGTAAAGATTCACAATAATGGAGAGTGTTATTTCAGTACTGTCACAGTTGTAGTTCAAGAGTAATTGAATGATAAAGTGTCCCCCTCCTGCCCCTTTTACTGATGTAACACTGCTCACCTCAGAGAAGCAAGACTGTCCGGATGGATCTCAGAGAGGTACAATCTTTATTTAACATAAGGGAAAAACCTGAAAAACCTGTCAAGGGGGGCAGGGTTTTCATTGTTCTCACTTTAAGAAGACTGAGGGACAGTCTTCAGTGAGCATAAGGGAAAAACCTGAAAAACCTGTCAAGGGGGGCAGGGTTTTCATTATTCTCACAGTAAGAAGATTGTCCCTTGCTGTGAGCTGTCTGGTCCCAGGACCAGATTCCACATCTGAGGGGAGGTGGCTTACACTAGCTAAAAGGGGTGGGATGGGGATACGTTATCATTCAATTGCTCTTGAACTACATCTCTGGGGCAGATAAAAGTATAAACTGTCTGGGTATAAGGTTGACTTTTCAGTTAGGAACATTGATCTCCCTGAATTATTCTGAGTTAATTTCAAACTTAAAAACCCAAATAGATAAATGGAGAAGTCTAGAGACACTGTGGGTTGGCCAGATAAATATAGTAAATTCATATTTGGTTTCTAAGGTGTTATACCTATTTAGGTCCATTCTGATGAATGTCCCAAAAAAGATCTTATATGCTATAGCAAGGCTTTTTGAATTATATGTGTGGCAATATAAAAGGTCAAGAATATCTATGGAAATTATGTTGAGAAGTAGAAATCACCTGGGACTTGGATTCCCGGGTTACTTTAATGACTCCAATTTGACTCCTGGAGATTGATGTTCCTGATATTAAATTACAAGAATGGACAGCAAGTGGGATTATAAAGTTTTCAGAAATGTTCGAAACAAACAGATTTCTTACATTCCAGGAGATACAAAGTAAATTCTCTTTTAAGGGATTACGAATGGTATACATATATAAGAATAGTACATTTTCGGAAATGTAATGCCTTGAGAGTCTGTTCAGAATTGGAGATTTTATAGAGAAGGGATTCCATACAAAGTTGATATCTAGAATTAGGAGTCTTTTGAATGGGAGGCAAGATAACCTCTCTCTTCCATCGCCTTTTTTGAATTGGTATAAAGGGTTAGGAAAGGGGTTTTCTAAAGAAGCTTGGGAATGGTCTTTTAATTTTATGAGGAAGTCGGAACATTCTGTCATATTACAGGAGCTTCATATCAAGATTCTTCTCAGGTGGTATATGCTCCCAGCTCGTTTTCACAGGTTTAATGGTTCCATAACAGATAAGTGCTGGAGGAGTGGAAGAGGGGTTGGAACCATGCACCATGTATGGTGGGAATGTACGGGTCTGTCTGAAATTTACTGTAATTACCATTTAGTATGAGAGAAAATAGAATCTTATTGGTTAATATTTTTACTGCAGTAAAGATATGTGTAGCGATAGACTGGTAGGCAGGAAGTATCAATGTATTATGGAGAGGGGATATTATGCCCAATGTATGATGTTGGAGAAGTATGAGGCAATTTGGTCTCTATGGACTAAAGTCTTACCTTTAGCATAAACGCCCTTTGGGTAATGCCACCCTTACCTGTGAGGTCTCCATCCAAAGGGACATAGAAAATAGCAAAGCCGCCTTGGAGTTTTTTACATCAAGTTTGAATGTGGAAATGGGATGTGATGAATGAACTAGTAAAAATATTAAAAAGTTTATAATATGGAATATAAAGATTAAGTAATAGTAATAATATTCTGTATAATTTTATATTTGTATGTATTAAAAGTCTAATAAAAAAAAAGTTAAAAAGATTTTAACCTTTTGAATGATAGCGTTCTTCAATGCATTGTTTAAAATCACCATTTAAAGGAATTGTTTGTTACACATGATACATTTGGATTTCTCCTGAACTGCTCAGCGTTTGGTTTTATAAGTATGTATACTTTATTTATAGAGTGCCAACAGGTGTACTAAGTGCTTTACAGTTTACATTTAGTATAGCGGGGATACAATAGGTGCTGCAGTCAAGTGACTTACTACGAATTTTTGAGTCTTACTGTGTACAAGTATCTGATTATTCCCCCAAAAGCCGCATTCATCAAGATAAAGACATGCAATTCTGTAACATACCTCCCAACATTTGAAATGGCCAAAAAGGGGGGACACTTTTGTTTTAGGTGGTGGTTATGGGGCTGTGTCTGGTGGGCGGGGCATTACCACAAATTTTTAAGTTATTTCACGACCTATTGACACCTCTTTGTGTAACTGAATAAATTATTTACAGCAAGACTAAAGTATTTTATTCACACAGACTAATTTAGAAACATATATTGAAGATTAACCACACATTTTTGTGACTTTTATTGCTGTGGAGCAATGTGATACACACTACTCATTCTGATCTCCAGAAAAGAGGGACAAAAGGGTAGAAAAGAGAGACAGAGGGATTTGGATCTGAAAAAGGGACTGTCTCTCCTATAGAAGGACACTTGGGAGGTATGCTATAGCAAAGCAAGGACACCATGGGTGGGTAGGTGGGTGGGGTGGAGGGATGACACATTGATTTAATGGGGCTTTTAATCTCTTAAATACTAGAGGTCAACAATGCATTGTAATGCAATACACTGGAGACCTCCGCTAACAGACAAGGGGTTAAAATAAGCTGCCCAAACCTCACCATTGACACAGAAACACACATGATAAATTCATATTGCTTTGATTTCAGTGCTCCCTTGAATTATAAATGCTGCTGCTGTGCCCCAGGTTAACCCTTTGAATGCCAGAGGAGTATACACCCCCTCTGGGACTCAACTGGTTAAAGGCAAAATCTGATCAGCTTATGTTAACCCTTTGAGTGCCAGAGAGGCATCAAACGCCATGGATTGCCTACATCTCTGACACTCAAAGGGTTAAAAGTCCCATTTCAATCAATGGGAATTAGAGTCAAACCTGCGGTGCATCTTGTTTGCTCCAGAATGGCAAGTTTTTAGCTTGATGAATATGGAACAAAGTGTTTAGTGCTTCTAAAGAAGGAACAATGTGCGCCCCGCAGCTTGCCCTGATTGGGAGAACAAAGGGTGATTAAGGTCAAGGGAGAGTACAATAGTTGAACAGTCTCTATGATGTTGGGGGTGGGAGGATTGAGCAAGGTATCATATAGCCTTCCCTGTACTCTATGGGCCTCAGTGGAGGCTAAATTGGATTAAGGCCAGGATTTATCCAGGGCTTGTTCAACCTGTTGGTATTAAAGAAACACCAACGCCTAAAAATGAAATTGGATGGTAGGCATTTAAATATCATTAACTCACAGCAAACAACTGTAAGAGTTATTTATTTTAACTTAGATCTAAAATATAATCCTAAACTTGCTTTTTAACCCTTTGAGTGCCCTCTGGCACTCAAAGGGTTAATGCATGTATAGGCTTTCTTATTCAGACACTATTTGGTTAATCTGGTTTGTAATTGGCGATAAGAGCTATGGCAGTTAATGTACGGAGATTAGTACCTGCTGCTCTTGTACTGGAAATGGCCGGTACTTTGACTCAGGTTGCTACAGACAATAAATCACTGTCACTTCTCAGACATCTATTAAGATCGCTGTGTTGTTGGGAGTCAGGGAGCACTGCAATAGGCAGCAATGCACGTTCCTGGAACATAGGAAAGTTTAGATTTTAAATCGGAACTACCACGTTAGGTAAAGTCGCCCTGCAATTATTAGCCAGGTGGCATAATAATAGTTATATTACCTCTCAAAAGTAGCCACTTGTAAAGCAATCATTAATCTTCCGAGACTGATGGCCAGGTTAGTGCAGTCTGCACGCCTGTGCTGTCAGTCCCTTCCGGTGCCGTTTGGGCCAGTTCAATGCCTCTGAAGGGAGACCAGGACTGACAGCGCAGGTGCACAGACAAGATGTCTGGACTGATGCCTGACTTCCAATCTCGGTAGATTAAGGATTACTTTACAAGGGGGTACTTTTGAGAGGTAATACAACTATTATTAAGCTAGTCGCCACCTGCCTAATTATTACCTCGTTAGTTAAAACGAATCCCTTCACTAGAATGATCTAAAACGTGAGCTTGCAAAGCAGGCACACATTTTAGACCATTCCAATGAAGGGATTTGTTGTCAATAACGCGATTGCGGCTCTGCTACAGAGCCTCCGTGTTGACTGACACGAATCTCCTCCTGACGGCTGTCAGTAGGAGACATCGAACTTTAAATGCCTGTATCTCTCAAACCATACCGGTTTGAGAGATACCCTTTTTTGCATTTAGCTCAACTTTTTAAGCTCTTCTAATTGCAAAAAAAAACTTTTTTTGGACATTACTAACCCTTTAAGTGTATATAACCCCAGATCATTGATACGTATGAGTGTTTCTTTAAACCTTCAAATACCACAGGGCTATGCAACACATTGTTTTGCAAAGTTTTGCATACCCCCTCTGGCACTCAAAGGGTTAAGGAAACCTACATATGAAATGGGGTTATATGAATGAATATGTTTATTTATTTTGCGCCACAGGTGTACACATCACTTTACAATGTAAGGGTTTGGACAATACAGGGATACAAGTGCTTTGCAGAGTGAAACACTGGAAGTGAGGTCCCTGCCCGAAAGCTTACAATCTATGAACTTAACCCTTTGAGTTCCCTTCTGGCACTCAAAGGTTTAATGAAATACCCTGTACTGCAAGCCGATGAGCTGCATTCTGTATCCTTACATGAGAACTAACATGGAGGGCCGTAGATTCCAAAGAAAAGTGAGGAGTTCTGGGGCAAATCATTTGCACTGTAGGAGAGAACTAAAATGTCCATTGATTTAAAGGGATAGTAATACCTAAAATGTAAAAAAAAATATGTTGTAGGGTTTATCCCCCTGAGTAAAACAAGAGTACTCCCACTGCTGAAAGATGTTTCATTCAAAAGTTATTAATTTTCAAAGTTGAATTTTTTAGGTGCAATATCACAGTGGCCTGAAATTGTAGAGTGGCGCTGTTGCTACACCATCCTATAGAGATTTATGGTCCTGAGACCAGAGCTGTCCATAGGATCGTGTAGCAACAGTGCCACTTTACAATTTCAGGCCACTGTGATATTGCACCTAAAAAATTCAACTTTGAAACTTAATAACTTTTGAATGAAACATCTTTCAGCAGTGGGAGTACTCTTGTTTTACTCAGGGGGATAAACCCTACAACATATTTTTTTTTTACATTTTAGGTATTACTATCCTTTTAAATATTACTAATCCCTATAGCAAAGTACTGCTTAAAAAAAAACGTATTGCCCCCAGTGTCATCTCTCAAACCTTTATGGTTTGAGAGATGATCACTTCTAAAGTTCCCCTCTTCCTCTCCCACCCCCTTCCCCATAGTCAGCATTCTAGCTGACTGCAGGGAAGAGAGTCATACGACTTTCAGGCGGCTCTCCAGCACAGCCTGATGGCGTTAACTAAAAAAAAAACTTTCACTGAAATGGTCTTCTACGTGTGCTTGGCTTGCAAGCACACGTAGAAGACCTTTTTAGTTACAGTTTTTTTTTTTAATTAACGCGATCGCGGCTCTGCTGCAGAGCCGCCTGATTATCTCTGATTGGATTTCCCTGAGTCAGCTAGAATGCTGACTACAGGGAAGGGCAACTTTAGGTTTGAGAGATGAAACTGGGGGCAATACGTTTTTTTTTAAGTAGTACTTTACTATAGGGTTTAGTAATACTTAAAGGGATAGTAATACTTAAAATGTAAAAAAATATATGTTGTAGGGTTTATCCCCCTGAGTAAAACAAGAGTACTCCCACCGCTGAAAGGTGTTTCATTCAAAAGTTATTAATTTTCAAAGTTGAATTTTTTAGGTGCAATATCACAGTGGCCTGAAATTGTACAGTGGCGCCATTGCTACACCATCCTATGGAGATTTATGGTCAACTTACCAGAGTTGTCCATAGGATCGTGTAGCAACAGCGCCACTGTAAAATTTCAGGCCACTGTGATATTGCACCTAAAAAAATCATCTTTGAAAATTAATAACTTTTGAATAAAACACCTCTGAGCAGTGGGAGTACCCTTGTTTTACTCAGGGGGATAAACCCTACAACATATTTTTTTTACATTTTAAGTATTACTATCCCTTTAAGAATTACTATCTCTTTAAATGGAAATTTTAACACCTTGAATGCTGGAGAGCTGTCCAACATACTATGAAGCAATGGGTTAGAGACCACTCTAGCATTCAAGGGGTTAACATCCCCATTTAAATCATTGGGATTTTTTGGGGGAATGTTTACTTCTCCCCTATAGTGCAACTGGTTTGCTCCAGAACTCCCCCACTTTTCTTGTGAACATATGGCCCCTAATCTTAGATGTGTTCAGCAGTGGTGTCTGTTCACGTTTCTGCGTACCCTAGGGCCCTGTTAGATGTATCAGAAGTAGTATGTATATTGCTCTATTGTCTGTAAATTTTTAGAGATAAGAGGAAGCCTCTCTGAATAGCAGTGGGGTGGTGGATAATAATCTCATTGTCACCCATCAATAGCTGCACAAACACAATTAACCAAATTATGCAAACAGCCTGAAACCGCATTAGAAAATCAAGTTTATTATTAGATTTTAGGAATCTAGTATTAACCCTTTGAGTGACAAAGGGGTACGCAACGCATACCTTTGTGGCTTGAGAGATATAAGAAAATAATGAGATATAAAGAGCTATAAAGCAAATAAAAAGGAACACGTTATAGACCATTCTGATGAAGTAATTATAGTTAGATATCCCAATGTCATATCTCCTGAAGAGCCTCCTATAGTCGGGAGACCAGATTCTGCCTCTGACAGCTTTACAGCTCATCAGGCAGAAAGGGGAGGGAGCGGAGGACTTTATTTTCTTATTTCTCTCAAACCATAAAAGTTTGAGAGATAGGAATTAGGGCATTATGTATTTTTTTATTGTACCTATCATTTGGGCTATACTTTTTTGGGGACTTTACTATCCCTTTAATATTCGGAGACCGGAAGCCAGGCATCAGAGCAGACATCTTGTCTTAGAGACATTTGCATGCCTGCGCTGTCAGTCCCGGTCTCCTCTAAGAGGCATTGCACCAGAAGGGACTGACGGCACAGGCGAGCAGACGGCACTAGGCCATCAGTCTCCGAAGATCAAGGATTACTTCATAATTGGGTACTTATGAGAGGTAATAGCACTATTATGAAGCTAGTTACCTATACCTAATTATTGGAGGGCGCTTTATAGAGGGTGAAAGTTCCACTTTAATAGGAAGACTTTTTTTTTTTTTTTTTTAAATGATAGGTTTGCTTTAACCCTTTGAATGCCAGAGGGGTACAGAATACATGGCACACTCCTCTGGCACTCAAAGGGTCAACTAAAGGTGTTTTTACAGATGCTAGTGTGGGTGCTTGACATTAAATTGTTTATGTAATTTTTACGTGTTAACCCTTTGAGTGCCAGAGGAGTATGCAACGCTTTGCAAAGCAATGCCTTGAATCCACCTCTGGCACTCAAAGGGTTGAACCATTGGAGAGCAGAGGGGAGCTCAACACTTTGCAAGGCAACATGTTGCACAACTCTCTAGTCCACAAAGGATTAACCCTTTGAGTGCCAGCGGGGTACGCAACGCATTGCAGAGCAATGCGTTGCATGCCTCTCTGGCACACAAAGGGTTAATATTATTTTATGAAGGAATATTATTGTCTGCTTCCAGTGGTCCTACATTAGGCAACTCAGTCCACCATGAGGAAACCCTGGTATTTTGTGTACGAGGATCCCATGCCTTAAAAGAGCAGTAAACTTTTTATTTTATGAAACATATAGTGTAGGACTTTTCCTGATGAGAAAGTTAAGGATACTTCCACTGCAGAAAAAAAATGTATATTTCAGAGTTATTACAGTTTAAACTCTTGGTTTTCTACATTAACAGTGCCCTCTAGTTGTCAACTTTTAAGTAGTTATTCTGTTACATTCTATGGGAGCGGTGAGTCACTGACAAACAGTTCTCCATACAGCGTGATAGAAACTGCTGTCAGTTTGAGCATTCAGGTAGTAATTATAACGGAAGCTAAGGATGCCGGGTTGTCCTCAGCCGTTGTTCCGGTCTCCTCTCTCTCGAAGTCAGCCAACCAGAGCTGTTCCTCCAGGTGAACGTAGGAAGGCAATACCATTCGACTCCGGAAGAGGTCGCAATCCAGCCGTCGAAGCCAAGTTTGTCGGAGGTTGGAAGTTGTAGTCGAAACTTCCTAGTTTGAACAAGAGTTGAAGAGTCGACCCACATCACCGGCCTCCTTGAAAGTAGAAGAATTAGCTCTCGGCGGCGTTGAATAGGCCAGTAGGCAAAGTCGAAGTCCAATGTCTTAGTCGCCGCTGCGGAGTAAAGTGCATTCAGCCCGGAGAATACAGCCCTTAGATGAAAGTCAGAGAGGACTGTTTAAACCACCCCAATAATGAGACACGCTTCCTTCGTAGTACAAAGCAAGTAACACACTTTATTGAGAAACCCCACGCTCTTTTATACACAACTGGTGAACAATAAAACAATGAAACAACAAACAGTATGAACAAAAGACACAAATTATTAAATTAACTTAGTATAATTGTATTTTGGCGGGTCCAATTCCGACCAATGGGAATTGGAGAAACAGAGCTAGGTACAATCCGACTGGATCATTCGTACGACCAGTGGGACTGGGAGCCTATGGGCATCAACCCCTTTTGTCCTTAACAAAGTCTTAGTCCCTGATCGACATTCCCTTATGTCACTGTGGTCAACAGCCAATCCGATGGCCACCTACTTGTTCTATCCAACACAATGGGAATCCTACGACTCGGTGTCAACAACATAGCCCTTTGTCGACTAAGAGTTGGCAAATTCAATTCCTAAGACTCGGTGTCGACAACAAAACCCCTTGTTGACTAAGAGTTGGCGAATACAATTCCTGTTAGTCGGAATAACCCCTCCACAGGGTGCCCGGTGGCCAAGTGAGTTCTAACACGAGGGGTTTCTTTGGGGAACTCGGGGAGCTCCGGAACCGTCCCCCAGTAACGGCCTATGGCTCGTTACAGTAATCACACTGTAATTCACTTCCTGATAATTTGTACTGTTATAACATTTCAATAAAACAGCCGACAGCAAGAAAAGCCATGTAACATATAGGTTTTCATAATAAAAAAAACAAGAGGTTTACTGTTCCTTTAATATCTGGGAAGGGAGATGCCAGGTATGTCTATCAGACAGTAGGAAGTTACATACTTACATAGTAAAATAGGTTGAAAAAAGACACAAGTCTTCACTAACATTCAAGGGGTTAACCCTTTGAGTGCCAGAGAGGTACGGAATGCATTGCAATATGTTGCGTACCCCCCAGCACTCATATGGTTAAATCAGTGGGAATTTGGGGAATTTGTGTTGATTGTGGAGCATATGGCTTATGTTATGGTGGCTAATCTCTGTATATTTTACTCTTGCTTCAGTCACACCTAAGCAAACATGGACACACAATGCGCTGAATACCTCTCTGGGATTCTAAGGGTTAAAAGCCACATTTAAATTGATGGGAATGTTTATGTCCTATGGTGTAGTTGGCTTGCCCCAGAAACGTTCCAATTCTCCTTAGTACATTAGCCCCAACGTGTGCTCTGGGAATGGAAAATTCTAGTTTGGGAAAATCTTAAGCAGATGTCTGGGAACTGGAACTTGTGACGTGAGAGCACGGCGTGACCAGGGCAGGGAGCAACTAGGTACTCCTGGGAAAGCAAGATGACACGGGGCATCTGGGCACTGTAGGAGCAGACAGATGGACTAGTAATGGGGCACTCAGGAGACAGTAAAAGGACATTAGCAGCACTGGGAAGAGACATGGTACAGCTGCAATAAGGATATTAATAACAATTGGAAGAATCCAGATTTGCAAATTAGAACTGGGAAGAAGTAGTAAGGTGTTAAAGGGGATCTATCGCCCCTATACATGTTAGTGCAAATAGTTTATATAGCGACTAGATGTTATAATACTTTCATTTTTTTAATAAAATCGCTATTTCTCTAAATTTAATCAAGTAAATATTGCCCTGCGCCCTGCTTCCGGACATATTGCGGTTACCAGCTCTGTACCGCAGTCTGTCACTCTTCCTCTGCTCCCTTCCCTCTATCCAGCCTCCTCCAATGACGGAGGCTTTCTGCATGTAAGCTGGAGAGGTCTCTGGCCAATGAGAGTGCTCTAGCTTATGTGCAGAAAGCCTCCGTCATTGGATGAGGCCAGATCGAGGGAGGGGAACAGAGGAAGAGTGACAGACTGCGGTACAAAGCTGGTAACCGCAGTATGTCCGGAAGCAGGGCGCAGGGCAATATTTACTCGAAATTCAGCAAAACAGCTATTTTATTTAAAAAATGAAGGTATTAAAACATCTAGTCGTTAAATAAACTATTTGCGCCAACATGTATAGGGGGATAAATCCCCTTTAAGGGGTAAATAGGCCCTGGGGAGAAGACGTAAGATGTTAAGAGGTAAATAGGACCCGGGGAGAAGAAGTAAAGTGGTATAGTGCCAGATAGGCACTAGGTATAGGAAAGTAGGTGGTACAGTGACAAATTAGCACTTGGGAGAAGAAAGGAGATGTGGTGGGGCAAACTAAGACACTGGGCAGGAGAAAAGAGGTGTTACAGGGGCAAACTGGTACTAGGGAGAAGAAAGGAGGTGTTACAGGGGCAAACTGGCACTAGGGAGAAGAAAGGAGGTGTTACAGGGGCAACCTGGCACTAGGGAGAAGAAAGGAGGTGTTACAGGGCAAATTAGCACTGTGGAGAAGAAAGTAGGTTTACAGGGGCAAACTGGCACTAGCGAGAAGAAAGTAGGTATACAGGGGCAAATTAGAACTGGGAAGGAGGTGTTACAGGGGCAAATTAGACGTGGGGAGGTGAAAGGAGGTGTCACAGGTGAAAACTGGCACTGGGGTAAATATGTACTGGAGATAAGATATATAGTGGTGCATGGGGCAATTAAGAAAGAAGGTGATAAAGGGGCAAATCAGAACTGAGGAGAAGAGAAAGTGTGGTATGGGGTAAATTAGAAGTGGTACAAGGAATAAAGGTGGTACAGGGGCAGATTAGGACTGGGGAGAAGGACTAATGTGATTCAGGGGTAAAGTAGAATTTAGGAGAAGACAGATGCTGACACTGGAAAATTCAGGAGTTACTCCATTTCCTCTGCACTTTCCATTATATCTGGTTCAATTCAGTTAAAGAAAGGAGCATCCAGTGTCTGTCCCCTGTCATTAAGGGGAGGATTTTCACCATAAGACCCTTAGTACATTGGCATTAGGCAGATGTAGAGCTAGAAAATGATATTCCCTGTTTTTGCGTGGAATTATATTTGTACATCTCCCCTGTTGATGTACTGAAAGGGACTGGAGACATTCTCAGTGCATTGGAGACCTCTCTAGCACCTGAGGAATTAAAGGGATAGTAATACTTTGTTTTAACTTTATTTTATTTTGTAGGCATTAAAAAAACATGAAGAATGATATAAGTCTTATCTCTCAAACCTTTATGGTTTAAGAGATATTCACAAGCAAAGTGTCCTCCTCCCACCCCTTTTACCTAGTGTAAGCCATCTCTTCTCAGATGTGATTCTAGTTGTAAGACCAGACAGATAACAGAAGGGGACAATCTTCTTTGTATAAAAACAATGAAATCACTGCCCCCCTTGACAAGTTTTTCAGCTTTTTCCCTTATCTTAATTGAAGATTGTCCCTCTCTGCAGTCTACCTGGGCACCTCCCTTCTGATCTGGTTGAACAGGGGGGGGGGGGATACTTTGTTTGTGAATATCTCTTAAACCATAAAGGTTTGAGAGATAAGACTTATATCGTTCTTCATGTTTTCTTAATGCCTACAAAATAAAATAAAGTTAAAACGAAGTATTACTATCCCTTTAAGGAGGAACTGGGCAGATGTAAAGGGGTATATAATCCAAGGCACAAGAAGGAGGATGGGTGCTGCTTTTATGACATATCAGGGAGCCTCCTTGTCCACGTCCATGGAGTAACACTGTAGAACTGAGGAAGGGAGTGTCTAAATTATGCATTTTGTGTCATATTGTGGATGAGGCTTAATCAGGTGGGTGTGGTGGGTGAAAGGAGGAGTTTGCCATGAAATGGATAATGGGAGGAATGAGGCTGGTGGGGTTATAGCTGAACTCACCAAGCCAAAGAATCAGCCTCTGACCCCCAGAGACGCGGTAATTCCATCTGAAAATCGGAGGCTCGAAGGCATATCTGGAGAGATCCCAGGTATGATTTCATGGTGACACTAGACGTGTGTGATGTGCATCCTTGGGAACTTTAGAGAAGGTGCAACCTGGAGGGTAGCCGCCGGGTGAGCTCTATGATGCGATTCGCGTATGAAAAGGGGCGGGGCTTAATCGCAACGGGGGAGGTTTGAAGAAAAGAAGAAAAAAAAACACACAAAAAGAAAAAAAAAATGACAGAAAAGCCTGGGGAAGTAGGAGAATGGGGCAGGGAGTGGGAGGAATGGGGCGGGATGGAGCACAAGTGGGCAGAGTTTCAAGAGAAACTCCCCACATCCGGCAAATTAGACCGGAGAGTTCCCAGCTATGGTGATGTGGTAGACTGAAATGATCTCTTCTTCCTACTATACCTGAGAACAGGCTGGGGGGCACAGGAGAAGCCTCTGATCGCCGCATGACACCCAACACTGATATGTGTTGCACACTGGGCCTTAGGGTCAGATTTACATCCCAGGTGCCCCTAAGCAATTAACTCTAGGTGTTCTTAGCTCCACCCATAGTCACACCTCCTCCTATAAACACGCCCTCTGTCCCATCCATTGTTTCCTGGTGCAGAAAAAAAGAACGAAAAATGTTTTAACCCCTAGTTGCAATGCATTTGAGATCTCTCTAGCATCTAGGGAGTAATATAATAACCTGTAAATGGGTACATAAACTGATTCAGGGACAATGAGATTATTCTGGCCACACCCACACCTCAGAATGTGGGTGTGTCCAATACAGCTGAGAAGCCCCTCAAAATTTGGAGCTCTAGACAGTTGCCTACACTGCCTAATGGGAAAACCGTCTCTCCTGGGCCTTATGTATAAAAACAGAGAAGGGCAATTCTGGGGAAAATCAAATGCACCATAGGAAATAAAATACAGATCCCCTAAATCTCATTGGTCTAACCCCCTGAGTACTAGAATACATTACGAAGTAATGCAATGGACATCTCTCTAGCATTTAATGGACTAAAACCCAAATTAAGCCAGTTAGAATATGTGTGTGTTATCCCATGGTGCTGTTGGTTTACCCCAGAATTACACCACTTTTATAAATAAGGCCCATTATAAACGGAAAAATACACTGCTTCAAAATGCCATTTTACTATATCTATATATACCCTGCACGGCTGAATAGGAGATAGATCAGCCCTGCAGTACACATTTACACAGTGGCTTAACTATAGAGGTTGCAGGGGTCACACCTGCAACCAGGCCCGTCACTCCAGAGGCCCAGCCACCCCCTGCGACCCCTCCATCTGGCGCCCGCAATCTCCCTCCGGCGCTCTAGTAATGCAGAGCGCTGGGAGATGACATCATCTCCCAACGTTCTACACTACTGAAGAGGACCGTGCGGGAGCTCCAGGGAGGTAGGAGATGGGGGAATTGTGGAGATTGAGGGGCATTGTGGAGATTGGGGGCGATGTGGTTGGGGGGGTCCCATGGTATTTCTTACACCAGGGCCCGGAGGCTTCTAGTTATGCCTCTGCATTTACAAAGGTGTCTCACTAAAGGGAGATCTGGTTACTGTGGATCTGTTCCTTGGGAAGCGCATGAAGAAAAAGGATGTGTAAGTGTAGTTATTACATTGGAACTGTATGTATTATCTACTTCTAAGACAGCTCTTTAGCTTAGAAAACTGCAACACAGCAAAACTGAAATAGAATTTCTGTAATTTATTTCACTATAATATATCTGATACATCAAATGTGGCAGAAGTCCAAGACTGCCAGTATAACACCTATCACTATTTTATGAGCACAGACTAACGCAGGGCAGGGTAATTGTGGCTCTCCAGCTATTGCTGGACTTCAACTCACATCATTGTCAGAATGACACATAGAGAGAGATAGAACAGGTGAGACAAGAGAGAAAGACGATAAGACAGATTGACATACACACACACAGAGACAGGCGGTGAAAGAGAGAGCAGAAGATAGTGCATGAGAGAGAGACAGCTTGCCACAGTAAGTACAGAAATGCAGAATAGCATGAATAAGATACTGTGTGGGAGAGGGAGCAAGAGATGGAGAGAGAGATAGGAACACAGAAAATGGGAGTAAGCAAGAGAGCTGAAAGAAAAAGGACAAAGTCTGAGACAGCAATAGAGAGGCAGTGAGACAGTGAGTGAAACGGTGAAAGAAATCTGATGGAGTGAGATACACATAAGGACTGACACTCTGGGGTGTCTGTGCATAATACGGTGTGTGTGTTACACAGCCCGGCCAATCCCAGGAAAATAGGCATAGCCTGTGAGTTAATGTACTGTACTGGCAGATTTGTACATACCACCCAGAATATCTGGATCTTGGTTTGGATGCATAGTACTGCCTCAAATGTAAAGTATATTTTAAACATCAGGGGGAAGATGCACTAAGGTGTGATAGAAAGGTCATAAAGTGGAGGTCACTTCTCCTGTGTGATAACATTTCAAAGTCTGATTTTATTTTATGGAGCCAATGCACTCAGATTTATCTAACTCGAGAGATCTTAGTGCATAGGCCCTATAGAATAACATCGGACTTGGGGAGTTTATAACACTGTAGAAGGGGTCTTCACTTTGTCACATATTAAAGGGATAGTAATGTTTCACAAAAAAGGCAGCTCCAATTAATCTTCGTAGTATTTGGGCCATGGAGAGTGTTATTTCAATACTGTCACAGTTGTAGTTCAAGAGTAATTGAATGATAAAGTATCCCCCTCCCGCCCCTTTTACCTAGTGTAAGCCACCTCCCCTCAGATGTGGAATCTGGTTCCTTGACCAGACAGCTCACAGCAAGGGACAATCTTCTTACTGTGAGAACAATGAAAACCCTGCCCCCTTGACAGGTTCTTCCTTATGATCACTGAAGATTGTCCCTCTCTGTGATCCATCCGGACAGTCTTGCTGCTCTGAGGTGAGCAGTGTTACACTAGGTAAAAGGGGTGGGAGGGGGATACTTTATAATTCAATTACTCTTGAACTACAACTCTGACAGTATTGAAATAACACTCTCCATGGCCCAAATACTATGAAGATTAATTAGCGCTGCTTTTATTGTGAAACATTACTATCCCTTTAGTGCATAACCCCCAGGTGATCCGAGAGAACATCTGAAGAAAAGGCTTTATTTTGTACGAATTCTAAAATCGGATAAGCATTCTCTTCCATTGGATGTGCTGGCAGTTATGTGCATGACCATTTGGCTCCTGTAAGATTGTACTCTGCTAATGCCTGACAAGAGAAATGTCTATCGTAATGAACTTACAATAAGATAATCATCTCTTTGAAAAGGAAAAGGGGGGAGTTCTACTCTTAGAGAAATGATCTGCTTTTGGTTTTATCGGTTTTGTAACCCCTTGGATGCTAAAGAGTTCACCAGTTCATTGCTTTGCAATGTGTTGGGGACATCTTGCTTATCTAAGAGTTTAAACCTGTGATTATCAGAGTTGTGTCCAATGCATTGCTTTGCAATGTGTTGGACACCCACTGGTACAAGTAGGGTTAAGACATAAGTAGGTAAGCTTTCCCACTCCAGCTAATGAAGGAGACAACTCCCACCATCCAAAATCATCCAGTACCTAGCTGGGAGATCATGGGATTTGTAATCCCCAAAAGCTGGAGAGCCAAAGCTTGCCATGGTTAAAGTGACAATCTTACCTAAAACTAAACTCTTCCCTATTTAACCCCTTAAGGACCCTTGAAGTACCAGGACCGTCACGGTCCTTGAACTACTCAAGGACCGATGACGGTCATGGTACGTCACGTACTTTTTACTTACAGCGCTCTACCGGGAGCGATGTAAGTAAAAATAGGGCCTGAAATAGACCGCTCCAAGATCGGAGCGATCTCTTTCAAACCCCATAGTGACGCACCGATACACAGGTCACGTGTACCGGCGCGTCAAAGTGCCCCTATGCGGTCATTATGGGACGGAAATGTCCCATGACCGCCGGTCCTTAAGGGGTTAATAACATGGGTTATATTCAGACAGAAAACATTTTTGTTGTCATTGTTTTGTTGCATGGAATCCAAAAGATCTAATGGACCTTAGGTATAAAGGCAGAGGGGAGCAATACTGAAGCAAGCCAACTGCAATATCGGGAACAAATAGAAATCCCCACTGTAGTATTAACCCTCTGCGTGCCAGAGGGGTACGGAACACATTGCAAGACAATGCGTTCCGTACCCCTCTGGCGCGCATAGGTTTAAAGTGGATCAATCACCTTGAATTTTTTTTTTCTACATATCTGACAACTTCTTTCAAAACTGCCTTTACGTCTTGTTAACCAAAAGTCCAGCAGATGTCTAGTTTAGGAAATAATCACACTTTTAGTTCTGGGAAAAGTGAAAGTGAAAATCTCCTGGAGCAGCACAGAGCTTCATTAGCTATTGTACATTACTGAAATGCTTAATTAGCATATGAAGTGCCACTTGTACCACATGGGTATCGTA
Source organism: Rhinophrynus dorsalis (assembly GCA_037306005.1). Taxonomy (NCBI): domain Eukaryota; kingdom Metazoa; phylum Chordata; class Amphibia; order Anura; family Rhinophrynidae; genus Rhinophrynus; species Rhinophrynus dorsalis. The sequence continues at coordinate 502,133,465 of CM074721.1, read as the reverse complement.
ATTAGCATAAGGTCCCTTAACTGTACTTTTGCAAGTCACATAGGCAGCTTGTAACCCGCTGAGTGCCAGAGCGATATGCAACACATTGCAAAGCAGTGCATTGCGTACCCCTATGGCACTCAAAGGGTTAATGATGTTTTCAAGTATACAAACTTGGATCAAGGTGAAACTCCACTTTAAAGCATACATAAGGTGGGAACATTAACCCCTTAATGACTGGCCACGTGGCCAGCAGTAAAGGACCATGGAGTTTTTTTTCTGGTATGGATTCAGGGGTCCCCTTAATTCCATGAAGTGCAAGGACCACCACTGGTCCATAACGCAAGTTTACCCATGACGGTCTTGGCACGTCATTGGTCCTTAAGGGGTTAAGGGCACTGGAAGGACTTGCGAGGTAGGGGAAAGACTGCAAAACATTCCATGCACGTGACCCCACCCCCCATGACCTCATGCACCGCTCTGCTACCAAGTGGTGAGGAGAGGCTTTTATAAGCCTTTGAGTGCCAGATAGGTATTTTGCTTTTAAACTACTTTAACACAATCTGAATGTAATGTGAGGCTGGGTCAGCATACTGCAGTCACACACTACATTCAGACTGGGCTAGCAGACATGCACCACCGCTTAGTAACAAAGTGGTAGGTGATGTCATGTGGGGGGGGGGGGGGGTGAAGCCACCATCTGAAAAGAAACCAGTGAAAGTAGAGATGCTGAACCCTCACTGATGTCGAGGGAAGTCTCTGCAGCAAGACAGAGGAGGGAAGTTCAGCTTCCATATCTCCAGGAAGTTGTGACATATTTGTGAAGATAAAAATAAATAAACAAAAACCTGCTACTTATCAGACAAGCACAGTTTTAAAGCACAAAACGTGTTCTTTAATGCTAAAACAGGCAGTTTGTGTGTGTGTGTCCCTTTAACTAGAGCAGTAACTCCTTGAAAGCTAGAGGTTACAGTGCACTGTAGACCTCCCTGGAATCCAATACTTTAAAACATGAGCTGTCAGAGTGAGGCCCACCTGAGATTAAAAAAACAACAACTCTATTTATACCTAATTAACTGGCACACATGAACTAGTATACAAGTAAGACATAATCCCCTGTTTTCCAGTATTGTACAGTTCAGTAACTGATGTCTGTTAAATATCAGTATTATCCCTATTTCTGAACAGCTGACAGGCTATAATTCACCATTCATTATTATAAAAAACAAAGGGACCCTCACACTTATGGCTTTCTGATAATGTGGCCCACTTGGATGCCCCTGTCGTAAAATAATGGGTGATTTTAAGCCAGGTTGATGACTCTTTCCTTCTACATCTAATCACAAATGAGACCAGCAAGGCAATACACCATTATACAGTCACCAGCGAGGCACTACACCATTACATAGCCACCATCGAGGCACTACACCATTACATGGCACCAGCAAGGCAATACACCATTACATAGCACCAGTGAGGTACTACACCATTACATAGCCACCAGCAAGGCACTACACCATTACATAGCCACCAGCAAGGCACTACACCATTACATGGCACCAGCGAGGCAATACACTATTACATAGCCACTATCGAGGTATGTACTACACCATTACATAGCCACCAGTGAGGTACTACACCATTACATAGCCACCAGCAAGGCACTACACCATTGCATGGCACCAGCAAGGCAATACACCATTACATAGCCACTACAGAGGTATGTACCACACCATTACATAGCCACCAGCGAGGCAATACACAATTACATGGCACCAGCGAGGCAATACACCATTACATGGCACCAGCGAGGCAATACACCATTACTTAGCACCAGCGAGGTACTACACCATTACATAGCCACCAGCAAGGCAATACACCATTACATAGCCACCAGCAAGGCAATACACCATTACATGGCACCAGCGAGGCAATACACCATTACATAGCCACGAGCGAGGTATGTACTACACCATTACATAGCCACGAGCGAGGCAATACACCATTACTTAGCACCAGCGGGTCACTACACCATTACATGGCACCAGTGAGGCAATACATCATTACATATCACCAGCAAGGCACTACACCATTACTTACCACCAGCGAGGCAATACACCATTACATAGCACCAGCAAAGCAGAATATACCATTTGGACATTTTGGGGATTAGTGTTTGTTCCCTTTGCTGCAGCTGGATTGCTCCAGAATTGTAGCAGCGAGGTTGGTGAACTACGAAAACCAACTGCCCCTTAGGTAAGAAATAAAAATTCACAGGAACTTAAATGAGACGTTTAATCTCCTTGAATGTTAGGGGTATCAGATACATTGCTACTCAATGCATTGAAGACCTCTGTGGCATTCAATTGGTTCAAAGTCCTATTTAAAGGGGATCTATCACCCCTATACAAGTGTGTATTAAATATTAGTTTATATAGCGACTAGGAGGATTTCTTCATTATTATTATTTTTTTTAACACTATTTGGCTGAAAATTAATGTTTAACCCCTTAAGGACCAGCGGTCCAGGGAAGTTACCTTCCCTTAAGGACCGCTTTGATCCTTGCAGACGCGCCGGTACACGTGACCTGTTACGGGTACTGGCGCGTCGCTTTGAGGCCTAAGAGAGATCGCTCCGGTCTTGGAGCGATCAATTTTAGGCCCCGTTTTTACTTACAGCGCTCCCGGTAGAGCGCTGTAAGTAAAAAGTACGTGACGTGCTACGACCGTCACTGGTCCTTAAGGGTATAAGGACCGTGACGGTCATAGTACGTTACGTAGTCCTTAAGGGGTTAAAGACTGCACTTCCGGACAGACCGAGGTTACCTGCTCTCCTCACTCTATCCAGCCTCCTCCAATGACAGAAGCTGTCTGTCTGTAAGTTGAAGTGATCTCATTGGCTAGATATCAATCTCTGTCAATGAGAGCGCTCCAGTTTACAGACAGAAAGCCTCCATCATCGGAGGAGGTACAGAGCAGGTAACCGCAGTCTGTCCATAAGTGTACTCTTTAAACATTAATTTTCAGCCAAATAGGGTTAAAAAAATTTAATAAGGAAATCCACCTAGTCGCTGTATAACCTAACATTTAACACACACTTGTATAGGGGTGATAGATCCCCTTTAAAATCACGTGAATTTTAACCACACCACTTTTCCATAGTTCATCAGCCTCAATAAGAAGAAATCAGGTGCAGCCTGCGGAGTAAGAGGTCACTGGGAAAAGGAAGATGGGGTAAATAGATACTGGGGGAAAGACAGGGGTAAATAGACAATAGGAGAAGGCAGGGGTAACTAGACAAGGGAAGAAGGCAGGAGTAAATAGACAATGGGGAGAAAGTTAAAGGTCTCAGGTAATATGGCACAGAGGTAAATGGACTGGGGTGAAATGAGAACACGATACAGTGTGATCACCTAAAAAGAGGGATACCAGGGTGGAAAGGGGGGACAGAGGGATTGGGGTCTCACATGAGGAATGTCACTACTAAAGAGGGACACTTGGAAGGTATGTAGTATGGGTAAATAGACGTTAGCAAACGGTGCAGGGATAGGAACAGAATTAGAATTGTAGTGCCGTTGTAGTCGCTGAGGTAAAACGGCGAGAGGTGCACTAGCAAATAAGGAGTAGCGCAAAAATGATATGACTCAGGGGTGATTATCAGTCAGAGAAGGAAGACCGAGCCCAAACTCTTATAAAATCTGGTAATATATTATTCCATTGCTGGATAACATGGCTCCCACGAGAAGCTGAGATCTACAAGTGGACAATAGGTCAGAGGCACAGAGCGCCATTCACCTCATACAGCATCAGCCCCACGTGGTGTCTGTGCAAGACTCCACTCTAGGACCTTCCCCCGTTGCTAAGGTCTGGTGGACTCCTCCTACTTATTGCCACATTCCAAGGTCTCACCCCCCACTTTCATTTGCAGAGTGATTGGTGAATTTGTCAATCATGTCCTGCAGTCCCACCTTCAATCCTTATGAACAGTGAAAAGAAAAGCTTTAAAGAGGAGGAGCTAAGGAATAGCGTGGGCGGAGTCTTCTCTTCACTGTTCTAAAGTTCGTTATTTTTCCTCGTAGTGGGTGTGGCGTGGTTTCTATTGTGTTATGAGTGCTAGTATGTGGCGGGTGAGATTGCTCCCTTCCCCACAGTGATTGGGGATCGCTTGTATTCTTCACTCCTCCTACTAACCATCTTATTGGTTGTATGTGCTTCTAAGGGCGTGGTCGAAGCGCCGCTCGCCCGGCTCTGTACTCCCCTTGCTCAGAGTGGCTCAGTCAGCCTGGTAGTTTGCAAGTCCGGGACTGGAAAGGTCCCCCGGGGAGAACAACATGGGGCGACCGGGGCTGTACGGACTCATTTGGATCACTGCCGTCTTACTGAGTCGGAGAGGAATCCATGGTATGTCAGAGCTGATTGATAATAAACACATGGGCGGGCAGCATGTGGCTCTCCAGCTGTTGTTGGACTACAGCGCAATCACATTTAAGTGATCAGAGGCTTACTAAGGACGATGGAAACTGGTAATACAACAACAGCAACTGGAGAGCCACAAAATACTCACTTCTGAACACAAGATGGGATAATTATAAATACATGTTGACTTAAATTTGTATATGTGTATGACTGAGAGTAAATGTATTGTATATACTTGTTATGGGATACCTAGTAAGTGTATGAGTATCTGTATGTTTATTGCTTAGCTTCTGTATAAATATACACACAATAGTATGTCATTGTATGGTGCATTGGGGTGTGTGTATGATATATTATTAGTATTATAGATTAATATATGCAGTAAACTGCATTATGCAATATTTGTACACACACACCCTTTCTACATATATTATGGACACTGGAAAGGTCTAATTTACTGTTGCATATTTTAAAACGATTTTATTATTCACTAATAATAACTTTGTTTCTCATAGTATAACAATTATTTACAAAGACTCAACGTATTCTGCAACACTGTTGTTGGAGAATAATATATATATCACTGCATTGTGACAGACTCATACAGACATGGTTGAGTGCCTCCCTACAATCTGTTATATGTAATAATAACTTTGAATTGTTTCCTCTCTCTCTCTCAGATGAACTGTGTATATAGGGTATCGTTGTGTGTGTGTGTTCTGTTCCATGTTGTAAATCTGTTTTTAATTCTTTGTATTACAATATTTTGGGTTTAATGGTGTCCTGTACAGGTTGTAAGATGATCTGTTCAGTGACACATAGGGAATTATTAGTGGCTCTACATGGCATACTGTAAGTCAAATAACTCAATCTGGGATAGAGTGAGGCTGGTCTAGATTGTTCAGTGAGTCATAAATAATATATATTTCCCTTCAGTGCCAGAGGTGTCAGTGCATTGCTTTGCAATGTGTTGCACACTCGTCTATCTTTCAAAGTGCTGAAGCAAGCCATACCTGTGGGGAAATTATTTAGGATTGTATAGTTTGGGTTGGATTGAGTTGAGTGCTCTTGTTGCATGAGTATTTATGATGACTTTGAGGCTGAACGGAATCAATTCTGGAGCAATGTGTACTTGTTCTTGTTGCTTTACAATTGTTGCAATTCTCTTGGTACATCCTACTCTTTGTGTGGGAAAACTGGTTTATATGGGCTGATTGTAAACTGAAATGACATTTGATATGTCTGTGGTGCCTTTTGGGACAGTTAAAGTGTTTTCTAATAGGGATATGTATAAAAATTGTTGTTGTTTTTTTTTTTTTTCTCTTTGGCAACATGTTCCATAGCATCATACAATCTCATAAATGACATCCTTCTTTACTAGTCCTGGTCAGTGGTTCCATGGGTTGGACCAGAACCCCTCCCCCCCCCCCCCCCCCCCGATTTTACAAATAAATGTTAGGGACGCGTAAATGCTTTTGTGGGCTCAATCTGGCCCATGGGCCTCTAGTTGGACAATCCCACTTCAGGCTGGATCAGAAATGTCTAAATGTAGAAAATACTCATACATCTACAAATCCATATCTGACACCGTTTCATACTCTCTATCTGTCTGAATATACTGATTTATAGAACCTTTCTATGGACATTCTATATGGTTCCTTACAATCTTGTCCTTGCAGAATTTTCTGTAGGGCAACATGCAACCCTCCAGCTCTTGTACTACAACTCCCAACATCCTTATCCAGCCACTGAATATGATCAGTGTTGTAGTCATGGAGAGCCACAGGTTGTCCATCTCTGCTTTATGTTCACTTTACAAACTGTAGTAAGTAACTTTAACCCTTTGAGTGCCAGAGAGGTTACCCCTCTGGAACTTAAAGGGTTAAGACTGATGTACTAAGAAGAACTGGAGCAAACCAACTGCACCGTAGGGGACAAGTATTCCCATTGAGTATCTGTTTATAACCCCTTTTATGCTAGACAGTTCTAAACTCACTGCTTCCCAATGCAGTGGAGACCTCTCTAGCATTCAAGGGGTTAATCTCCCCATTTAAATCAATGGGAAAGTTTTTGTCCCATAATGTGTTTGCAGTTGGTTTGCCCTCCAGTCCGTCTTAGTAAATGAGCCTCAGTGTGTAGGAGGTTTGCTGTGGGATGGGATACTCTGAAACACAAGTTCAGTTCACAGCTGTCTATAGGATTTGTACTTTTACTAAGTAGATACATGGAATTTTTGTTTTTATTGGGATTCCAGAAAAATCCTTTCATTTTTAATACTTATTTACAAACCGATTTCTGTTTGGAATACCATAGGATTTGTTGCTGTTGCTTTAAATACTTCTCTTATGCAATTTTTCTTTTTGTACAAATAAGCCACATATTTCCTGAGCACTTAATCTTATCTGACGGGCTAAAATCCTCCTTCATATTTTCATATGTCATCTTGTTAAGTTGAGTTCGTACAATGTTCTTTAATTGTCACAAATTTGTCCCAAAAACGTTGGCAAAATGTCAGGGATTCCTGTCATACTTGGTGTCTAAAAGTTGGTGTAATGATTACTAGCTTTATCCTACGTACAAGTTATTACGCTTTTAACCCTTTGAGTGCCAGAGTGGTACGGAATGCATTGCAAAGCAATGCATTCCGCACCACTTTGGCACTCAAAGGGTTAAAGAGTCGGTGCAAATTGCTTTGTCATCACAAATCAACAATACATTCAACTATTTTTAACTGATCCTAAAATGGCATCACCGCCTCTTCATCTGTGTTCCAGATTGCACCCACTCTTTGAACTTGGAAAATGATATGTCTTTGGATAGAAACGTTTACACTAACTTGGCATATTAAACCTGTAAATATCATAATGCTGAGCAATGCTTGTATACCCCCCTTAGCTCAGAAAGGGTTAAAACTAGTGTTTAAGACATTCTGGATCAGACCAACTTTACCATAGTGGACACAACATTCACATGTTATTTAAATGGTTCCTTTAATCCTTTGAAAGTCATATAGGTATTCGCTCCGTAATACTGAATTGCATATAGTTCTGAAATTTGGGTGTCATCTAATATTTATGAAAAACACATTCCGTAGTTCTGTATTAAGGTTTACTTGTAACCTTTACTGTAATCTTGTTTTAAGAAAAAAGTATTGCATTCTTAACCCCTTGAGTGCCAGAGGCATGTGCGATGCATTGCACACTTCACTTGCACTCATAGGGTTAGAACTGTTTCTGACTGACTACTTCTTAGGATTGGTGGGTATGTGGAATTGTTTCCCCAGTGGAAGCGGTAGGAACAAAGTGAAGAATTTTTAAGATTTCATGGGATAGATGTAATAATATTCTGAGGATTAAGTACATTTGAACATTTATTATCTCGAATAATGGTTCTCAACCAGTTTGTTCTGGACAAAAGTTTAGGGTGACCCCTGTTTTTCTATAAAGACTTTTTCAAAAATGTGAATGTTGAGTTTGAAATATAATTTTATAAACACCATATGCTCATTTTTTATCAGATCTAAGAGTAAATATATATAATGTCCCTTCTTTACGTCCTTGATAAGGATCTATAAAATGTTAGGGTTACACAAATAAAATTCCAGATTCCATATTAGGCGTGCTTGGAGCAAAATAAGATTTAGAACCATTGATAAAGAAAAGGGACCAATTGGTTTTTATTGTGATTTTACATGTTCAGTTTATTGAGGGGGGTGTAGAAATCCACCAATTAAGCTCATTTTCTGGGAACAGACTTAGGGGGAGATGCTCTAAGGTGTGAAAAAATAGGTGATAAAGTGGATATCACTTCTCCATGTCTTATGTTATTCTATGGACCCAATGCAATAAGATTTCTCCAGCGTTAGAGATCTTAGTGTATTGGTTCCATTGAACTAGATAAGAATTGGAGAAGCCATCTGCACAATATCACCTCTTTATCATACCTTAGCACATAACCCCCATTGCCCCCTACAGCACTTTGGGGTATGAACTAGACCAGGGTATTGCCATTCTCGTTTTTTTCACGTGATCAGAACTCTTTATAAGGGCCATGTTAATTGTATTAATTTATAATAAGTGGGAATTATAATCTAGCTATGGACATTTTTTTTTCTTAGAAACATACAATTACATTGCTAGTGCTAATCCGTGATCCATTGTGATATAGTCATTGAGTCTCATGTACTAATAAACTGTGGATCAAATCTGGTGCCTATTACCTTAAGGAGTAAATAATCATTTTCAAAATGTCTTTTATTTTTAAATGGAACTTTTAACTTCTTGAATGCTTTTGCGTTGGAGACCTCTTTAGCATTCAAGAGGTTAAAATTCCCATTTAAATCAGAATATTTATTTGTTCCCTATGGTGTAATAAGTTTGCACTTTAAATTTACACTTTCCTTAGTTACATCAACCTCACTGAGAATACTGATATTTAACCAGTGCGTAGATACGCTGGCACGTTAAGGGTAAACCAATGCATAGATATTCCTCTGACACTCAGAAAGTTAACAAACGAAACTATTACCGAGATCTATATGGTGCAAGTTACACAGGTGGTTAAGACCTAATGACGTATTAATCCATTATTGCTTGCTAATTTGCTTAAAATATTTTTGATAAAACCACATTTGGCCCGCGGGCCCCATGTTGGTCTGCCATGCACTAGAGCGTATGATCAGATTAATGCATAAAAGCATACACCCTCCATTATGCTAGCACCTTCAGGACCAGAGATGTGTGAAATATTTTGCAATACATTCATTCAACATCCTTCTGGCACTCAAAGGGTTAAAGCAATCACTGAACACCTCTCTTATAGTGCGTGCAGGGAGATGTACGGTTATGGTGATTTCATGTGGGTCTTGTGGAGTACATTGTGTTAAAGCAGCGTAATGGAACACCCAGGAACGATTGCACACTACTGTTCTCCTGACACACGCAATGCTACAGTGAAACATTTTTGGTGTTTAAAAAAAACAAACAAACAAAAAGGGTTAGAAAGGTTAGTAAATGAGACTTGCCAGGCAAATCACCATCAGCTTGATTCTGGCTTCTGATTTAGAGAAAATCCTTTTAGAACATCCTCCCTTATGAGTTTTTGTAAGGTGGTTTCAGTCCCTAATAATCTGGAAGATTCTGATGGGCTGTTTCAAGATGACATGGGGTTTATGCACTATGGTGTGATAAACGGGTGATAAAGCGGAGATGACTCCTCCATTAATATCACTTCTCCAGTTCCTATGTTGTTGTATAGAGCCTATGCACTCAGATCTCTATAGTTGGAGAAATGTTAGCGCATTGGCTCCATAGAAGAATAGAGACTGGAGAAGTTATCTCCGCTTTATCACGCCTTAGTGCATCTCCTTACTGGTCTATGCTTTTATGTTTTAGGGACTAATCCTATATAATAATTCGCTAATGTATGTTTGTCAGAAGCTGTCATTCGCAGTACAGATGGCTGCTCATGCTGCAGTCGTACGCAGTAGACACTGCCCGCTCCGCGGCTGATAACGGAGTGGGAAGCTCTGAATTCAGACTGTAGTCCTCTCTATTATCAGCCGTGATGCGGGCAGCGTCTACTGTGCATGACTGCACCGCGGTCTTTGCTGTCTGGCACTGTGGCCCGTGTACACGGGCTGTTCAGCTAGTAAATATATTAGATTTTAGTGCCTGTCAGGTCACTGTTACGGTAGGAGATCAGGATGGAATTCTGTTGAGGGGACAGATTTTCGGCACTGTAAAAGTTTATTATTTCTATAAGATTTAATTCAAGTAATAATGGATGTTTAACCCATTGAGTGTCAGAGGTGTACACAATGCATGCGTTGCGTACCCCTCTGGCGCACAAAAGGTTATAGAATAATTCAGAATAGAAACTAGGATTTATATTAGATGTGGAATAATATTTAATGCCTTTATGCCGTAGGTGTGTCCAACACATTGTTGCGCAATGTGGCTCACTAAGGGTTAAAGAATGGCCTTTTTTTTTCCCATGTCATCATTCTGATAAAAGGACTATAGACGTTTTGCTAGCCAGTGTGAAATCCCATTGATGTAGGTAGGATTGATGACCTAAAACCTCCCTTTTTATGTGTGATTTTGTAGGGTTCCCTATAAGATGCCCTGCTTTTATGTGGGATTTTTTTTCTGTTTGTAAGATGCCCCGTTACTCTATGGGATTCGGCAGGCTGCAAATGATTCTCTCTTTGTGTGCTTATTACATGCGCTCTTCCTCCTTAGTCTGTGCTGCTGGGTTTTTTCCCTCTAACAATCCCTTTTTCCAAATTTTCCCACCCATCCCCCTCTTCTTCTCTCCCCCTCCTCTCCCACCCTCAGGACAGAGAGAAGGAGAGGGGGAGGTGGAGCGAGGGGAGGGAGAGAGAGAGCCCTTTCTTGTGTGATAACAATTGGGATGGGTGGGGGGAGGGAGATGCTTTGCAAACTGCCCCACAAATCTGTCTGCTACCTCCTGCAGCTCTCGCTCTCTCTCTCTCTCTCTCACCTATTTGTTTTCTCTCAGCTGCTGTCTGACTGTCTCTCTTTATTTCTGTCTTTCTCCTGCTGTAATGTTTTTGCCTACCTCAGTCTCTTGCCTGTTCCATGCTACCCACCTGTTGTGGTTAGACCACTCTCTCTCACTGTCCCTTTTCCAAAGCCTGCTTATCCCTTAACCCTTTGAGTGCCAGAGGGATATCCAACGCAGTGCTTTGGGTTAACCCCCCCCCCCCCGTCTTTAATTCTCTCTCCCATGCATTCTCCCCCAGTCTCTCTTGGTCAGATTTGCCCCTACACCCCCCCAACCTTTGTTGCCTACTCTCTCATTTGTACGTCTGTCTTCCTCTTAGTCTCCTGCCTGATTTCTCCCTCTTTCCCTCTCATTCTTCCTTGCTTGGTGTTTTCTCTGTCTGTTTGCAAATGTGCTCTTTCTCTCCCACTCTCTCCTCTTTCTGTGAATATCTGCGCCCCGCTCACTTGTGCCAGCACGCTCTCTGCCCCCCGCTCACTCTCACTAGCATGCCCTCTGCGATCTTGGCATGTTCTTTTCAACCTTTTATCTTTGCGCTGTTCTCCTGTAGGCACAGTCTCTGCAGTGTTTTGAGTCACTCATTGACATGCATTCCTAGCAATTCCTGGCCCCTCTCATGCTCCATTCTTTTTCTCTTATCAGCACACTCTGAACCATTTGTGCTTCCCCTGCCTATGTGGGCAAGCACACACACATGACCCAGCCATTGGTGTTTGGCACAGAAAATACCCTTCGCATCTTACATACTGACATTAATTTCTCAGTATAGTGCCTAAATTGGTAAATCAGCGAAGCTGACCACACAACCCCCCCCCCACCAAAAAACAAAAAACAAAACATTGATTCCTGCAGAATCCCACAGAAAGATATATTCATAAATGTCCCTGATTTATAGGGATATGTGGTCACCTTAAACTAAATAAATCAGCTGGATGTTACAGTGCTATGTAAACTCGGAAATAAATCAGACAGACATAACTGGACATTATAGTAATCTGTCAATTGATAAATAAATTATTTATTTTAGTGTTGTTGTTCTGAATAATTTCTTGCTTAAGGCACCACAAACATGGAGTCTGGGATTTTTGGGAGACACCTAACATTTATTTTAAGCCATTTGTCAAGTAGTAGTGAATGGTAAAAATGCATAAATACATAGTTATTTTAGGTCTTGCCATCAGAATATCAAAAAGCAAACATATTGTGGTATAACTGTTACTGCAATTATACATTTGACATTCAGCATTCCAATATTTGTCAGCGGTTTTATAGAAAAGAAGGGGGCACCATATAGTACTAAGGGCACTGTGCTGTTGACGACAACAGAGCACTGAGACTTGGTAATTATTTCTCGTGACTTAGGGTAGGCAGGCAGTGTAACAAAGCAGTGGGGAATGCAAGCAGGGTGCTGGGTTGTATACCTAGGGGCATTAGTAGCCGAATGGGGCAAATTATCATGCCACTCTACAGATCTCTGGTTAGATCTCACCTACAGTATTGTGTACAGTACTGGAGACCCCATCTCCAGAAGGATATAGATATTCTAGAGAGAATTCAGAGAAGGGCTACTAAAATGGCGAATGGTTGACTGATTAAAAAAGTATCAGAATAGACTAAAGGATCTTTTGACACAGGAGCACTCAGTGGGCCTAGCCTAAGAACAGCATACCAGCCAATGCATAAAAAAGTATACATTTTATTTGAAGAATCTGTAAAAACGGCAAACGGAGCTAAAGATAACCATGGATGCTCAAAAGAAACACACGACACACCTAATGCGTTTCGTGAAAACACACTTAATCATAGGCCTGTGATTAAGTGTGTTTTCATGAAACTGGTTAGGCGTGTCATGTGTTTCTTTCGAGCATCCATGGTTATCTTTAGCTCCGTTTGCTGTTTTTACTGATTCTTCAAATAAAGTTTATCCTTTTTATGCATTGGCTGGTATGCTGTTCTTAGACTAGGCACGTTGAGCGGAGCCTCCTGTGTCATGAAGTCTGTTGAACTCCTGCTGTGGTCTGGCCTGCACCGGACCAAACGTCGATACATACCTGCCTGAGTTACTATATTCCTATGAAATTTTAAGTAATTTGCGCAACGGTTTGTACTTTTTATGTGATTTCAGATAAAGGGTTTGAGCAAGCTTCGAAGAGAGAAGAGAGGGGATATGATAGGAACTTTCAAATTCATGAAGGGATTCAAAGTGCAGGAGGGAAGTACACTTCAAAGGAGTAAAAATGTAGGACAAGAGGCCATAGTCTAAAACTAGAGGGACACAAGTTTACATGTAATGTAAGAAAGTTTTACGTCACTGAGAGGGTATTAGGTAAGTGGAATAGCCTACCAGCAGAAGTGGTAGAGGTTAATACAGTGATGGAATGTAAGCATACATGGTATAGGCATAAGGCAAGACCAAGGACCAAATGAGGTTTGAGGTTTTTAACCCTTTGAGTGCCAGAGGGTTATGGAAAGCATTGCAATGCATTCCGTACCCCTCTGGCACTCAAAGGGTTAAAGTAGGAAAATGGGAAGACTACATGGGCCGAATGGTTCTTCTCTGCCGTCAGATTTTATGTTTCTACAGTTCCATGGATTCTAGTTGGGAACCACTGGTTTAGTATGCACACTGGATGTAACTGCAGTATAAAAAATGATTGCACCCACCACTATAAACCAGTAGCAGGTGTCTGGTGCATGGAGTTGGGATAGTGCTGGTTTCTCCCATAGCTGAACATGAGTATGGCTGGATGGCTACACGTCCCTCAAAATCCAGTTTGTCTAATGGGGAACTGACTGCAGACCTGTATTCTGATTTCAGTATATGAGACTAGTGCACATCAGTCTCCCATCCAATGCTGATATGCCTGGTATCGTTTTATCCTCACGTTAGTATAAAATGAAGCATTCTGCTGTCTTGGCGTGTGGAGCCATGAAATCGGCCCTGAGGCTGATACTAGAGTTTACTGAATAAGTGCCACTGTCTCTGTCCCAGAGGGCCATATGTACTAAACCAAGATGGAGCAGTTACTAATGTTCACACCATAGGAGAATTTCTATTATTTATAATGGTGTTGACGCATTGCATACCCCTCTGATCCTCGGTGAATTAAATTTGACTGCCAGGCACATGTGTGAAACAGGATACTTTCCCTCAATTTTCAGGCAATATATGAATTTACTACTTTGGCTGTTATGTCTATAATGTGCAGATTGGGCAGAATTACATGTACAGAGCCATGATATAGCTGGAACAGCTGGCGTGATAGGGGTTTACAGGGAATCGCTCCTGCTGTTTTGTTCTCCTGCTGTCTGTCCTTTCCCCCGCTAGCTCTCTCGCTGTCTGTCTGTCCTTTCCCCCGCTAGCTCTCTCGCTGAGGTTCAAAAGGGACTGACAGCGCAGGCGCACAGACGTCACTGTGAAGAGACGTCCTTGCTTCCTGCTCCTGTCACCATCGGTAAAACGCCGATATCTGCAGAACCGGGTAATATTTCTGGCGACTAGCGCTACTAAGCAGCTAGTCGCCAGATGAGCAATCAGTCAAGCTTAAGTTATTGCGGGGTGGTAGTTCCCCTTTAAGTCCTTGGGTTTGATGTTTGATGCATGTTTTGGGGTAAGCCAAGTTCGCAATTGTGAATTTTTTTTCTCGTCTGCTAAGTTCCCATTAATTTAAATGAAACATTTTTAACCCCTTGAATGCTGAAGGGGTCTGCAATGCAGTGCAGACCACTCTAGGATTTACTTTGATAGGAAATTAAATTTTTCCCCTATTGTAGTTTTATTGAGTACTCTGCTTTTATAGATCTGGCCTGTTCTTTAAATTGTTTTTTTTTTTTTTTTTTTTTTTTAACATACAAATTTACAGCAGATAAGAACCACTTTACTAAGCTTCAATAGTTCAGGCAGACTTCTGAAGAAGAGGCTCTTGCACAATGAACCTATTGGATGGTAGTGATGTTTCCAATACATTGTGATGAATGGCGCTTCCTTCTGTTACACAGATGGGTAAGGGGTTAAAAAGTATATTTGATAACTTTCTTTTAACCCCTTGGGTATCAAGAAGAGGAAACAAATGCATATATGTTGCACCAGCAATTTGTTTGTAATTTACATAGTGTTTGGTGGTATGTCATGTTAATCAGCTTCTGTGCTGGGGCGATATTACCATGCAGGGCTCTAAGAATGAATCTAGGCTGAGTCCACACACTGGGGGGGTTTCTAATAGTGCAGCAAGGGAAAAGCTTGTCCTCTAACATAAACAATTACCTTAGTCTACAGGAAATTATCATAATGTGCCGCACTGTGCCGCCAACACAAGAAGGTTCTTTTCCCAAAAATGCCTTGGGTAAGCGAAAAATGAAATAAAACAACCTGAACTGGTATAAGGAAGACAGGTCGACTTGAACTATAGATTGATAGAGAGATTTGGTTTGTGTTTTGCCAACTGGCGTGCTAGGCAAATGTTCTGTATTCTGCTTCACGTCTGGTTCATGTAAGGAACTTAAAGGGATAGTAATGTTTCACAAAAAAGCAGCTTCGATTAATCTTCATAGTATTTTGCCGTGGAGAGTGTTTTTTCGATACTGTCATAGTTGTAGTTCAAGAGTAATCGAATGATAAAGTGTCCCCCTCCCACCCTTTTTACTGATGTAACACTGCTCACCTCTGAGCAGCAGCAAGAATGTGTGGATGGATCACAGAGAGGGACAATGTTCAGTGATCATAAGGAAAAACCTGTCAAGGGGGGCAGGGTTTTCCTTATACTCACAGTAAGTAGATTGGCCCTTGCTGTGAGCTGTCTGGTCTTAAGACCAGATTCCACATCTGAGGGGAGGAGGCTTATACTAGGTAAAAGGGGTGGGAGGGGTATACTTTATCATTCAACTAGTGTAAAAGCTCGTTTACATGGGCATATCTTATAATATATAAGGCCAGCACAGTACAAACTGGCTGAACGCAGCACTACACCTCCCAGCATACTGTGTGTTCGAGCAGTCTCTACTGCGCATGACTGCATCTGACAAACCTACATCTGGCCTTTTATGTTATAGGAGGATTACTCCTGATCTACAGCTCTGACAGAATTGAAATAACACTCTCCATGGCCCAAATACTATGAAGATTAACTGTAATTGCTTTTATTTCGAAACATTACTATCCCTTTAAATGGCGAAGGAAGAAAATGGATAAGAAATTTTGGCACGGTGGAAGTCTTATGAAGGGTATCGTGTGCTAGGAAGCTCTCCATGCATGGCACCCTGGCAAAAACTGGGTCAATGGGCTTCTTAATTGAATTAAGTAGCATGGATGTCAATAGGAGACAATGAGACTTGTAAGAAGAATTGAAGTAATTGTAGAGTAAATCATCTGCATCATGGGAAAAAATAGTTCCCTAAAGTCCCATTAATTTAAATGGGGCATTTAACCTCATGAATGCAAAGCAATGCGTTGGGGACCTCTCTAGCATTAAAAGGGTTAAAAGTCCCATTTAAATCAATGGGAATCTTTGTTCCCAGGGACTTGTTCTAGAATTGCTCAAATTCTGTTTAGTACATCAGCCTCTTTGTGTGGTTTATATGGACTGATGTTAATGCTTATGAAATGGATATGTGTGTGGGAAATTTAAATGTCTAGTAACGCTTAATATTGAAATAAATACTTATTGATGGGTTTTATCCTACTGAGTAAAACAAGGGTTATTCCAATGCTGAGAGATATTGTACTCAAGTTATTTCAGCTTGCATTGTTTGGGTGCAGTACCACCTTGGCCTGAGATTTTATTGGGGTGCTGTTGTTGCAGCATCCTATTATGGTTTGTGGTCAACTGACCATAGCTGCTCATAAACTGCTGTAGAAACAGCGCCACCATAAAATATCAGGCCATGGAAGTACAGCACCTAAGAAATTTAAGAGGTACTATTCCTTTAATTTGTCCCCTATGGTACAGTTGGTTTGCGCCAGTTATCCATAGTATATCAAACTCAGAGACATGTGTCTGTGTATTTGTTAGTAAATACTGAAGAGAATGCAAGTGAATTTTGTCCCCTTCTTGGGCTGTTTGTCTCAGGGGTAGGCAACCCGTTTCTCTCCAGCTGTTATTGGACAATAAATAGTTCTAATAAAAGTCTGGCTGAGGATGATGGGAGACTGGAAGGCTGTAGGGTGCTCATCCCTGATCTATAAATACGTATATAGTCGTCTGGTTGGATGACAGCACTCACAGGAAGCCTTTTGAAGTGCACTGAATGGTGTAGTTTCGGTCCCTTGTGTTGTATAGAATAGTAACAGAGATGTCCTGGAGATTCCAGGGGGGTCTATATAACACATGCTGTTATACACAGACACCCCACAGTGTTTACCTCATTGTATTATCTCATTCCTTCACTGTCTCATATTCCCAGTAGCCCTCACTGGTATGGTCTGTGTCTCTGTCCATTTCTTTTTTACTTTCTTGCCTCTCTCTCTTCTCTTGTAATGTGCTGTGGGCTCCCCCCCCCCCTTGCCTGAGCGTGCAAGCTTTTAAAGGGATAGTAATACTTAAAATGTAAAAAAAATATGTTGTAGGGTTTATCCCCCTGAGTAAAACAAGAGTACTCCCACTGTTGAGAGGTGTTTCATTCAAAAGTTATTAATTTTCAAAGTTGAATTTTTTAAGTGCAATATCACAGTGGCCTGAAATTGTACAGTGGCGCTGTTGCTACACCATCCTATGGAGATTTATGGTCAACTGACCAGAGCTGTCCATAGGATAGTGTAGCAACAGCGCCACTGTACAATTTCAGGCCACTGTGATATTGCACCTAAAAATTCAACTTTGAAAATTAATAACTTTTGAATGAAACACCTTTCAGCAGTGGGAGTACCCTTGTTTTACTCAGGGGGATAAACCCTATAACATATATTTTTTTACATTTTAAGTATTACTATCCCTTTAAGACAACTTAGGTCTCTGTAAGGCCCATATTTATAAAGGCAAACTGGCATTATTTTGGATTAAACCAACTGCACTACAGGGGACAAATAAAATTTCCTTTTGGATTAAATTGGGTTTTTAACCCTTTAATGCTAGACAGTGGAGGCCTCTCTAGCATTCAACGGGTTAAAAAGCTCTTTACGTGCATGGAAATTTAGGAATTTTTATTTGTCCCCTATGATGCAGTTGGTCTACTCCAGAATAACTCCAGTATTCCTCTATAAATATGGGCCTAGGAGACCTAAGTTGTCCTGAAAGCTTGCACTCTAAAGCTACTCAGCCAATAAAGGTATCACTTTTACACTACAAGTCTCCTGCTTTTTGTACCACCTTTTACCTGCCTGAGGATGATGGGAGTAAATCGTGGGAATGTTACTTGGTATGCTGTGTTTTAGGACTATTCCTGAATAAAACTATTGTACTGTAAGTGGCAGCAAATGCTTCATTCAAAACTTATTACAGAGCAAACTACTTTATTATGTATGCAATATTTCCACAGCCGTGTGGTGCTGTTGCAATTGTAGTCTATGCAGTGAGCTGTTATCAGTCAATAAGCCCCTACAGACTGCTATAGCAACAATGCCCCTATAAAACAGATTGGCCATTGAAAAACTCCTGAAAATATAGTTTTGCTGTGTAATAACTTTTTGAATGAGGTATCTCCAGCGCCATAAATAACCTTGTTATACTTTTGGAAGGGGGGGGTGTCCTCCATAATGTATGTATGTGTATGGGCCATGCCGGTGAGATAGTCTTTTGGTTAATGCACCAGCTGTAGAATCCTCAGGGTAACAGGTTCTAGTCTCGGCAACGTCAACTCGGCTTTTCACCCTTTTGAGCTAGATACAGTGAGTATCCAAAACACACATGAAAACAAGAGACCATTTCCTGGTGAAATACTTTCATTTAAAAATTAAATAAAACATTTTTTTCCCCCCAAATTATTGACCCTGTGTTCTAAAGAGAAGTGGAAAATTTTGGGATAACCCAACTGTGTTATAGTTGATGCACACAAATTATCAAGATTTCCATTGATTTTAAAGTGGTCTTTTAATGATTTGCATACCCCTCAGACACTCAAAAGGTTAAAGGGATAGTAATGTTTCAGAAAAACAATCTACATACTATTTGAGCCATAGAGAGTGTTATTTCAATACTGTGAGAGTTGTGGTTCAAGAGTAATTGAATGATAAAGTATCCCCCTCCCACCCCTTTTACCTAGTGTAACACTGCTCACCTCAGATGTGGAATCTAGTTGCTTGATCGGACAGGTAACAGCAGGGAATAATCTTCTTGCTGTGAGAACAATGAAAACCCTGCCCCCTTGACATCTTACTTGAAGATTGTCCCTCTCTGCAGCCTACCTGGGCACCTCCCTGCTGCTCTGAGCTGAGCAGTGTTATATCAGTAAAAGGGGCTGGAGGGGGATACTTTATCATTCAATTACTCTTGAACTACAACTCTGACAGTACTGAAATAACACTCTCCATGGTCCAAATACTATGATGATTAATTAGAGCTGCTTTAATTATGAAACATTACTATCACTTTAAATCAACCGGGATGTTAGTTTGCCCCAGAATGACTCCATTTTCTTTTGAAGCATTACTTTCCCTTTTACTTTAACCCCTTAAGGACTCCTAACGGTCCTGAACCGTCATGGGATTTAGGAATCCCCGTGCAGCTGCATGCCATTTGGGAAGTCCGGAATCGGATAGTGTGTGTGTGGGGGGGAAATGTCCCTGGTCCTTAAGTGACCGCACCGTGCGTGCAGGGCCGGTCCTTAAGGGGTTAAAATCCCAGAAATCTCCTCATCTGGCCATTTGGATTTGCTTCCAAGACAAGATAGCCCATAATAATAGTGCCACCTATCAGTGGGGTCAGTGTAACCAGATCCAGGGAACTAATTGCCAAGGACATAACACTGTAAGTAAATAAATATATTAACCCTTTGAGTGCCAGAGGGGTATGTAACTCATTGCAGTGTGTTGTGTCCCCCTCTTGCACTCAAAGGGTTAAAAAAAAATGGCCTCACATATTCAACATGTGTAAGAAAAGGGTTAAAAGGTAATTTTTTTATCTTACAGATGTTGTGAGGCCATTTTTTTTTTTAACTCTTTGAGTGCCAGAGGGGTACGCAATGCAGTGCATACCTCTCTGGCACTGAAAGGGTTAAAGAAATGTGTGACAACTTAAAAAAAAAAAAAAAAAAAAAAAAAGGCTGGGAAGCACTGTAATACCGGATATATAAACTTTCATAAGTCTAAGCAACACAGGCCATAAATTGAGTTAACTATGAGAAATCCTCACATCTGAAGTCACTTAACTCAAAATGCTTTTCCCACTATCCCCCACAGAGCACAAAATAAACATTGTGGAAGGGACGACCTGTAATGGTTTATAAAGGAAGGGGAATGGGGAAATCTGACAGTTCTCTCTGGGAAGCTGGGAAAATTTACAGAGCCGCGTACTGAGGCTGATCTACAGAAAACTGAGTCATTCCTGAGGATGCCAACTGCAGCATTGAAGACAAATTCCAGTCGATTATAATGGGGATTTTAACTTAATTTAAAACATTACTATCCATTTAAGGAATAAAAGAAACAAACTAGCTGCACTGCATTAAAAATCTAAAAATTCCAAAATGAATTTTGATTTCAATGGATCCCCCCCTGCCCTGTGAACACTAGACAGGTCCCAACACAATTCTCTGAAACGTTAGATGTCTCCAATGCGTTTCAGAGAATTGTGCTGGGACCTTTTCTAGTGTTCACAGGGCAGGGGGAATCCATTGTTCCTTAAAGTGATAGTAATGTTTTATATTAAGTATATCACTGAGTCTTCTTTATAGTAAATAGAACAGTTTGCACTATATTTAGTACCTTACTTTTACGTAGTTCTCAAGATATTCAAAATAGAAATATCCCCTTCTGGCCACGTCACTGCTGCATCTCTGTCTGGACGGATGTGGTGAGGGACAATCTTCAGTAAGCAAAGGAAAATCCTGCGCTCCTTCGTCAAGGAGGACAAGGTTTTCCTGTGCCTCTCTGCATCCGTTCGTCCGGTCCCGGGACCAGAATGAAGTTTCAGTGGGAGGTGGCCAGAAGGGGCAGACGGGGGATCCTTCTATATTGAATAACTTGAGAGCTACATAAAATTAAGGTAATAAATTCAGAGTAAACTATTCTATTCTCAATAAAAAAGAATGGCCAATATACTTAATTTAAAACATTACTATCCCTTTAAGCCTTTGAGTGCCAGAGAATTATCCAATGCAATTGGAGACCTATGTCACTCAAAGAGTTAAAACTCTACCACCACCCTTGTGGGCAGTGTTGACTTTCCCTTCTTCCCTGTCTGAACCTCCCCCCCCCGCACATTGTTCTGATGGAAAATGGCCACTCTCTCAGGGACTGTCCCTGGTACATTTAGCCAACCCAGTTGCAATGAGCTTGTGATGGTGGGATCTGTGATCATGGATACTGGTCAGGGATCACTGCTTACATGAGGTTATCCATTCTTAGCATATTGTAACAAATGAAAATTATATTCGCTTGAACAAAATTGCTCCACTTCTGTTTTTTTTTTTTTTTTTTATAACACAAAAAAGAGATGTACCTGGATATGGGAATTACTAGCAGGGTTTATTGAATAGATATCCTGACTGGCAGGACACCTGGATTGACCTTTTATTTATTTGGTGCCCTGTCAGCTTGGCCTTCCTGGTGTTGACACTCTATCCGTGCTGAATCTAATGAATGTGGGTGGAGGTCCAAATAAGGTTTTGGCCTGCAATTCATTGCTAACAACTAAATCAACCTAAATGTTTTCTATTTTTAGAATTCAATGGGCC
Source organism: Rhinophrynus dorsalis (assembly GCA_037306005.1). Classification (NCBI taxonomy): domain Eukaryota; kingdom Metazoa; phylum Chordata; class Amphibia; order Anura; family Rhinophrynidae; genus Rhinophrynus; species Rhinophrynus dorsalis. The sequence goes on along the minus strand of CM074721.1, from coordinate 502,111,719 downwards.
CTTAAAGTTGTCTGGGCCCCTGCTACACAAATGGTAGTTCTGTCCGTGTTGCTCTTCACCTCTGTGACCTTTTGCTACTTCTGCCTTCCCTGTGACCTTTTTTGCTCCTCATCCCTGCTGCTCTGTGACCTTTTTTGCACCTAGTCACTGCACTTAATAGGGAGTTTCCAGAGATGGGTGTAAAAATAAATAAATAAGTATGAAATAATACCTAAATTTAATTTTGTGTAGTTCTGCATCCGAACTCCACTGCCGTTACCTGACTATACAACAGGCATGTGCCACCTGTGGCCCTCCACTTGCTTTTGGTCTAAAACTCCCATAATCCTCAGTTGTCCAACAACAGTTGGAGAGGTGTACAGATTGCTCACTCTTGGCATAATCATATACACAAGATTAGGGCTGCAATTATTTAAACTAATGATTTGGACTATTCGATTAAATATATTAGGTCGATTAATAGTTTATTATATTGAATAATTGTCACCTTCAAGATGGTAGGGTTATGCTCATGTGCATTCCCTGTTATGTGTGTGTGTGTAATTGCACATTCACGGTTATGTGAGCATGCAATATTGTGCACGTGTGAAGTTTATAATTCTGCTGTATAATTATTTATCTTGTGTAATCGATGCAATAATCTACAGACTATTTAAAACATTCTTGTTATTGGAGTGCTAAAGTCCTATCTTGCTGAATTCATGTGGGCAACGAAGTGCAAGGCTAAGGGTTTTCCAGTTTTCCAGAACCCCCCCCTCTTGGTTTGTCTTTTCTAAGGGGAAGTCTGTTGAGGATTATGACAGCTGAAATTCATTAATTAATGAACTAAGGAGAAGTGGAGCAATTCAGGGGCAAACCAACTGCGCTATAGGGGAAAATAAAAATTCCCATTGATCAATATGTGGCTGCTAAGCCTATGAATGTTAGGGAGACCTCTAATGCTTTGTGAAACGTTTCTTTGGAGACCTCAGTAGCATTCAGTGGCTTAAAAGTCACATTCAAATAACAGGAATTGTGGGAACGTTTCTGTCTCCCCGTATCTGGGGCAGTTAACCCTTTGTCTTCATCATACTGCGTTCGATGTGCCCTTTTAGTCTTTGTCCTTGTCCCTCTGTGACCTTTCCACTCCCACCCTGACCTTGCTATAACCTAATTGCTTTTTGACCCATACCCATAACCCCTTTCCTTATGCCAGAAACCGTATGTCCTCCCCATTATACCCTTTGCACAGCCTCTTACCCGCTCTTTTGCTTAGCTGTGCTCCCCCCACTCTCCTCTCTTGCCCTCTCCCTGAGGCTGATGTACCAAGTAAAACTAGAGTAAACCAACTATACCATATGGAATAAATAAAGATTCCCGAATTCCTATTGCCTTTTAAATTATGCTATCTAGCGTTCAAGTGGTTAGAAGTTTGATTTAAATAAAATTTGTCCCTTGTGGTGTGGTTGATGTAATCCGGAATTACTGCAGGAGATCTATAATATCAAAAAGCGCTCAACTACCACAAATTAAACATATTTCAATTAACAGTTATTACCAAAGCTTACAAAAAAAGGAGTTCTTACAAATATCAGATGCATAACGATGGCCAAATATGTGTATAACTCTATAGTCTTTCCTAGAACGGTCCTGCTCGTCTTCCATAGGTTGTCCTGCCTGTTCCTCGCTCAACGTAACTCCAAACACAAAACTACGAGAAAAGAGTGCACACTCCGAGAGTAAAAGTGTTCCTGATAGTTCAAACACCTTCACGGTAGCTTCCAATAGAATCTTGCATGGTGAAGAGCATCTTCTTAACACACAGGTTTAAACCATCCCTGTCAGTAAGCATTCATGTGCTGCAGTCCTTAGAAGGTATTGATGTCCAAAAGGCAAACAGGAATGGAAGAGATGGTCCCTCAAAACATAGACCTAACACAACTAGAACTTCTCTAAGTACAGTATACAAAACTCTTCTTTAATCCACCATGAAAGTACCTTTAAGAGCAATATTCACTTTGGTCTGAGGCACATATAGCCTCTTGTAATTGCATATATTAGTATAAACTCAAGATGAACTCCTTCAGAAACAGGTGGTTCTTCATTGTTTATCCCAAAGGAACAAATGGGTCTAGTCTCCAGGGAAACTGCTTCTTCACTATGTGAGTAAGATTCTCTTGAGCGTTACGGGTAAGACAATTACTAAAAGAGGATTTACAGAAATGTGATAAAGAGGAGATGAATTCTCCAGTGTGATAATGTCTCAAAGGCAGGTAAGTCAACCCCAAGTACTCGAGGGCTGCATTCTCAACATTTCCCTCCAAGGAGGTCCGCAACAGTGGCTCTTGGGGTCCAGGTATATATGTGTATGTGTGTGTGTCTATATATAATGAATTTAAATCGCTATGTGTGAATTTTGCGCCCCATCCTGGTCTACTGGTAGCAGACTCGCCCATACACGGTTCTCTCTGCCAGAGAAGTGTAAAGCGTTAGAAAAAAAATCCTCTTTATTGAGAGCTGCACACTTTCAGCCTGAGTCACTGACTGTACTAAGTTCTCTTCAATTTGATAGATCATAGTGCATAGGCTTCATAGAATTACATACTGGAGAGTTTATCATATTGTGGAAGTGACCTCCTCTTTATCCCACCATTATTATACCTCAGTCCAAACCCCTCCCAGGGAGGAGATAAAGTCTCCAGTGTGATAAACTACCGGGTCCCATGTTATTCTATGGAGCCTATGCACTAAGACTTTTTTGAAATTGGAACGATCTTTGTGGACAGGCTGCATAGAATGACATAGGAATTGGAGGTTTGATATCACTGGAGACATTCTCTCCTCTTCAAGGGATTGTAATGTGTTAGATATATAAAGAGTAATATTGTAGAAAATAAAAAAAGAAATCCATCGATGCCATTCTTTCATCTCACACCTTTATGGTTTGAGAGAGAGAACGTTTTAAAGTTCCCCCTCCCTCCCCTTTCCCTGACGTCAGCTGTAAGCTGACAGCAGGAGATCCTGGTCCCAGGACCGACAGGCGGCTCTTCAGCAGAGCCGAAATAGCGATATTTAAAAAGAGCTGTTGCATTGGAATGGTCTATATAGTGTGCTTGGTTTGCAAGCACACTTTGTAGACCGTTCCAATGAAGTAGTTCTTTTTAAAGCGGAACTTTCACCTAAAACCAAAGTTTTACCATGCGTTTTAATGTTTAACCCGACATTAGTGCAGTGTGTGTGTGTGTGTGTGTGTGTGTGTGTGTGTGTTCAAGTCGCCTGCTAGTGGAGATATTTGCCCTGCAAAATTGGGCACTTTCGCGTTCTACGGGACCCTGTACCGTCTCAGGACTTCCCAGCTGCCCCAGGGAGCGTGTTCACTCTCCCCTTCGAAGCTGAATTTCTGTGATGTAGCGTTACAGCAAACTCTGTTTACAATGCTACTGAGGTTGCAACTGGGAAGTCTTGAGACGTCATGGAGTTCCGCAGAACGCGGAAGTGCCCGATTTTGCACTACCAGGCGACTTGAAGAACACACACACACACACACAGCACTAATGTGGGGTTAAACATTAAAACTCATGGTAAAACTTTGGTTTTAGGTGATAGTTCCGCTTTAAAGGGATAGTAAACCCCAAGAAAAACTGTAAGCCAAATGATAGGAATAATAAAAACAGATATCCCAATGTCAGCACTCCTGAAGAGCCGCCTACAGTCGGGCGACCGGATTCTGCCTCTGACAGCTTTACAGCTCGTCAGGCAGAAAGGGGAGGGAGCGGAGGTCTTTATTTTCTTACATCTCTCAAACCATAATGGCTTGAGAGATGGGAATGAGGGCGTTAAGTATTTTTTTATTATTCCTATCAGTTTACACTTTTTTGGGGGGTTTAATATCCCTTTAAATATCGATATTTCGGCTCTGCTGAAGAGTCTCCTTGAGTCGGCCTAAACTGATCTCTTTCTGTCAGCTTTACGGCTGACATCAGGGAGGGGAGAACTTTAAAACATTATATCTCTCAAACCATAAAGGTTTGAGAGATAGGAATGACATTGATGGATTTTTTTAATTCTCTACAATATTACTTTATAATCTATATCTAAGACATTACTATCCCTTTCATAATTTCTTTATCACACGCTAATGCATAACCCCCCAGGTCTTCTTATTACTCAGCCTCCCTTTCTCTTTTGCACCTGTTAGCTGATTTGTTAGGGCAGATAAAAGTGTATCGTGCTGATCTCCTAATCTGATGCCTGTGAGTTCAGCCCTCACTAGGGGCAACAGCAGTTTGATGACTTAGTGGATTTTTATCAGAATGGGAAACATTTTGTAAAGAAAGTGTGATGTTTGAACAAGCATTATTGTTCTGACGTATGTGAGTGGAATCAAGATAGAATACAATTTAGCTGGAAAAAAATAAAAACCTTTCATTTTGATCACGTATAATCTGCAAATCCGTCATCTTCACTTATTTATTTATACTTTTAATGTTGCTGACAGTGACTCCCTCGATGCATTTGCAGAGAATTTTCTGTCAGGGTTTGTGAAAGCAATGAGTGATGCAATGTAAAAAAAAAATAGCATACAGAGCACTCGGCACTGCAAGGATAGTGTTACATCGCTTTGATGGTCAACTGACTTGATGCAGGTCTGGAAACGGGCATCCAGGGAGCTCACTGTCAGGTACATGATAATTAACCCTTTGAGTGCCAGATGGGTACTAAACGCATTGCTTTGCGTATCCCTCTGGCACTCAGAGGGTTAAAATGAAGATGAAAAAATATATGTGGTATTTAATAAAAACTGGACAATTAGACGACTTATTCTGCACTTACACAGTAATAAAGTAAAATGAAGGCTTTCTGTGGTTTGAAGATGCTGATTAATGGAATTGCACCAAGGAAGTAGTGGCAGAGACTAATGCAGGCCTACACACCACACTGCAGTGTAATATTAGGCTGGTTTTATCTCACAGATTCTTATTGTCTGAAGAAATCTGTAGCTAAAACCAGGGAGAAGCTTCTGTCCTGTAATGAATCCCAACCCAGATAAGGGCTCATCCACAAGGGTGTCAGAACTGTAACAGCCCATTGTGAATCTGGAAGTAGTTATCAAAAATGTTTAAAAATATATTTGAGTCTGTGTATGTGGGGTGGCTATATTTAAGTCTCTATATTTTAATCCTGTGAATGCCAGAGAGGTGTCTGTTTTTAACCATTTGCATACCATTCATTTACAGTAAAATGTGTTACATAACAAATACATTTTGAAATTTACCTCCATAAATTATTATTATTTTTTATTTATATAGCGCCAACTAATTCCGCAGCGCTGAACAATAGGATCCCCCTATTTCCCCATGAGCTGTGGGACCTGCAGGCACAGAGTTAAAGGGACATAAACACCTAAAAATTATTGTTATACATTTAAATACTCTGTATATTAGCATATGTAAAGAGAAAAAAGATTTTGTTTTCTAAAGACTTAAATCTAAGTGTTACTTATGTTCCGAGGGAGCAGCCATTCCTGTCTTTTTGCAGGGTTCCATGTACCACAGCAAGGTGATTATCCGGGTTTGTATGTAAATGGGATGAGCTAAGGTAACAGTCTTTCCAAAACAAAAGCAGTAAGCACTAATCACACTCAATTAAAAGAATAGTAATGCTTAATACTGAGAAAAATACAATTGCAGGGTTTATCTTTGTGAGTAAAACAAGTTATTGCAGCTCAAACTTGCATTGTTTGGGTGCAGTACCTCAATAGCCAGAAAATTTACAGAGGCGCTGTTGCTGCATCATCCTTTGGAAGTTTATGGTCAGCTGACCACAGCTCTCCATAGATTGTATCAGCAGTACCACCATTAAATTTCAGGCCATGGAGGAACTGCTTACAAAAAAATGTGAGTTTGAGCTGCAGTCGTGTTTGAATAAAATTTATCACACCAGTGGGAATGCCTTTGTTTTTACTCTGTTTAAAAGTATAGTACCACTTACTATGGAAAAAAAATTATATTACATATTACAGGGTTTATCCTACTAACTTCAACTCCTATCTCTCTTAACTTCTTACCGATCGCCAGATCTGCCTCGTACGCGGCTGTTAAGGACCGCAGAGGTGTTTTTTTTTGTTTGTTTGTTTTTTTCCAAACTTAACCCTTTGAGTGCCAGAGGGGGACGTAACGCATTGCTCTGCAATGCGTTATGTACCGCTCTGGCACTCAAAGGGTTAATTCTGGGATGGCAGAGCGGCGTGCATACGTGCTGCCATCCCAGAATTCCATGGCATGTCGAAACTGTCACTAGTCTTTAAAGGGGATGTTTACCCCTTCATAACTTTGCCTAAATAAAGGAAAGTGGAAAAAAAATTTTTTTTCTCGTTTGGAGAAATTAACAGATTAGATGTAGCTCTGTACCTAGTTCTGGCAGACAGTGTTGTCCGGATCTGTACCGCAGTCTGAGCTTCTATCCAGCCTCCTCCAATGACTGAGGCTGTCTGTCTGTAAGTTGGAGCGATCTCATTGGCAGAGATCGATTTCTGGCCAATGAGAACGCTCCAACTTACAGACAGACAGCCTCAGTCATTGCAGGAGGCTGGATAGAAGCTCAGACTGCGGTACAGATCCGGACAACACTGTCTGCCGGAACTAGGTACAGAGCTACATTTAATCTTTTAATTTATCCAAATGAGCGGATTTTTTTTTTCAAAAGAATACACTTTCCTTTATTTATCATTTATAAGGAAATGATTTAGGCAAAGATGTGAAGGAGGTAAACATCCCCTTTAACAACTGATGTGATGGTCCTGGAACGTCATGGGTCCCTAAGGGTTAAAACATCACTAACAATTTAAATAAATACTCTCAGAATAGTTTACGTGTCAAAAAGAAAAATCAAGTTTAGCATCATATTTTAGGGATAGAGCATATGAATAATACATTTTTACATATTATAGCTATAAGAACGTGATGTTTAATGCTTTCTATAAATGAATTTAACGTTTAGATGTTGTTGTTCCTTTTAACCATTTGAGTGCAAAGGAGTGTGCAATGCATAGCACCGTAATGTTTCATACCCTCTGGCACTCAAAGGGTTAAAGCTATGGCAAAGACAATTCCCTTATTAATTCCACAACTCCCCCCCCCATAGTCTGATGGGGAACAATACACACGTCCCTTTTCTATGGGAATGTTCCCCTCCCCTATAAAAGCCTGTCTGGGAAAGGAGGAGGAGGGGTGGAGAGAGAGTAGAATTTCTCAGGGAGACAACTTTTTTTTTTTTTTTTTTTTTTTAAAGTCCCCTTTCTCCCCTTCTGGCATTTTAATGAGGGACTTGGGTACAGGGGTAAGGGGCTGGGAGAAAAAGAAAGAGCTCTATTGAACAAGATGTAGGAGAGCGAGAAAAAAAAAAATTGAATCTGAACATGGAAAAGGAATTTTCTAAGGCCGTGTGTGTCTGTGAGATGCGGCGGCAGAGGCAATAGAAAACGCATAAAGAGGAAAGTCTACTGCAGTTCTTTAAAGCAGTGGTTCCCAAACTTTTCACTGTGACGGAAACCTTTAGTCTCAACTGAATCTCCCGTGAAACCATAACAATTAAACCTTTTACCCTGTGAGTGCCCGTGAGCTATCAGCACGTTGCTATGAAATGCGTTGTTAGACTTTCCTATATAGATACAATTTGGTTTAATTATTTGTGTGCAGCTAATGCGGTTAACTCTTTGAGTGCCAGAAGGGTATCCAAAGAATTGCAATGTGTTGGATACCCCTCTGGCACTCCAGGAGTTAATGTATTGAGATTAGTACTCACTACTTTTCTCTGTTTTTGGGGGGAGGCTGATATCTCAGCGCTGTTAACAAACAATCGAAAACCATCGCTATCAAGATTGTTGCTGTAATGGGAACCCTGCAGAAGTCTGTAATGGAAGTGCCCCCACCCCCACAGAGCATAGATAAAAGTAGATTTTTGGCTTCAGAATACAAACAGATAATATTGTAAAGAAGCTAGCATGAAGTACAGGGTAGTTCAGAGTGTATAACCCAAGATCGTTTTAAGCAGAACTATCACCTCAAATAAAGTCCCCCCCCCCCAATAATTGTCCATATAGTGATAAGCTTAGAAATAGTAGTATTATCCAGCACAAGTCCAGCGTTATTAAGAAATCCTACTTCATCTGAGACTGATGGCCAGGTGTCTTGCTTTAGAGGCATCTGTGCTCCTGCGCCGCCAGTCCCTTCTGTTACCTCAAGGTACCATGCAACGCCTCCTAGAGACTAGGACGGGTAGAGTCAGCACTGTCTCTAAGCCAAGATGTCTGCCCTGATGCCTGCCTGTTCGTCTTGCTCAAGTGGGATTTCTAAATAACGCTGTACAGCTCTGCAGTCAGTGCTGGCAGGGGATGATGGGAGTTGTAGTCCTGAACATCTTGAGGGCCTCAGGTTGCCCGCTATTGCTTTTAATGAGAAAAAGTTTTTAAAAGTGGTGATTCTTAAATTTTTTTTAATAATTTTTTGTGTTGGTGGAACCCTTTAGCCTCAGTTGAAACTCTCATGGAACCCTAACAATCACCATATTAACTGCTTAGATGCTAGGCAACATTCAAGAGATAAAGCCTCAGCTTAATCGGTGAAAATTTGGAGAATTTTTATTTATCCCTTTTTAATGAGTTTCTTTGCAAAGTATGGCCCTTGATTTTTGATATTATGTTAACTCTTTAAATGCTAGAAAGGTTGAAACATTTTGAAAAAATTCCCATTGATTTTGAAGCAATGTGTTGTGGCCTTCTATAGCACTCTAGGGATTTAAAGCTCTATACAATAGTTAAGACAACAGAAGAACAGTGTACTAAGGAGCGCAATAAGTAAGCATGTTTACAATCAACAGTAAAAGGCATTAGAAACAGAAGCATAAGCAGGCTTGATTGCTGGAGATTATACTATACTAGTGTAAAAGCAAGTGTACACGGGCCAAGGTCTGGATAATGTTAAGCGTCTTCTACCTCACTTCTACACGTGCTTGCATCGCCTCACTCACGCGATACAATCATGCGCATTAGAGACTGCCTGAACGTGTGCAGTCTCTACTGCGCATGACGGCTTCTGACAAACATCCTAGTGAATTATTATATAGCATAGGAAGGCTGGAACAGATACAAAAGGTGCAAGAGCTTGGAGTTGCTGAGTGGTCCAAGCACAGTATATGACCCAGTAAGAGGACAGTGACAATTTCTACAAAGAACTGTAGTTCAGTACATTCATCTGATTATTATCGCTGAGCAATTCTGAGGGGTGAGCTGGAAATAGTGTGAGTGGGTTGCAGTAGGGGCTGGTAAAGGAGTAAAATGAGGTCCAGCCTTATAGCAGTATGGCCTGAGATGGGGATAACGTTACAGGTTAGCTGTGGTGGAGGTCATGAGGGTGATGTTATGTTATCTGATGGGTTTCCCTGACGATGTGAGTTTAAAGGGACCATTTTAAAAATCTGTAATCTAGGCGAGAGTCAGTCAGAGCAAGGTGAAAAGGCCCAAATTTATAAATGTAAACTTGAGTTATTCTGGAGTAAACCAACTAAATGCGGCCCAGATCTCCATAGGGTAGTACACGGGCCTAGTAGAGTCTTTTTTATGGGAAGGAGAGGTGGTAATTAGAGGGGGGTGAACAGCGTTTCCTCCCCCCCCCCCCCACACACACACAGGTTGGCCAGAGGATTATGGGAGTTGTAGTCCTGAACAGCAGGTTACCCTTCCCTGGTGTAGGCACTGCCAGATCTTCCACAGAATTGCAATCCATAATATAATAGAATATAGTGCACGTCCCATAGCAAATAATAGTCTTTATTTTATATCTGCCTTCAGCTCTCCGATAGCCTGGAATAACCTTCTCCCATTCTTAAATCCCTACAAATAACTGCTTTGTATGTAAATATAATATGTAACGGTGTATACATTTTATATTGTTTCTCTATTTTGTGTAAATATGTAATTTCTTACTGTAAAATCTCTCCAGGACATGCTTGAAAGCAAGAGAATATTCTTCCTGGTACAACATTTTCTAAAGAAGAAAAAATTAAAATAAATAATATCTACACACATATACACTCCCATTCATTTCCATTTATTCCATATATACACACTGTAGTTTCCATTACACACCAGCGAACTGTACTTTCCATTTGCCCCACACAATCCTGTTCTCTCTCTCCCATGCCCTGTTCCTCTGTGTACATATTTATATGCGAGGTGTTACATGGCTGAATGCTCTCAGGCCTTTTAGTGCTTAGTGAAGCCTCTTTGTTGCCGTGGCGACTGGTAGTGATAATAGAGGTCTGGGGTACTGTCCCGGGATGTATGATTAGGTGGAGTGACCCCAGGGCAGTGTGTGAAGGTATCGGTGTCTGGGAGTCCCTTGTCCTGGGCTGAGGTCAAGGGGCACAGTGTGCTGTGTGGGAGAGAGTGGGGAAGGAGCTCTAACGACAGGAGGCTGAATGGCTCATTCAGTTTCTCTTTCTATTCACCCCCCCTCCTCCTCCTCCCCTTCTTCACATCTTACTTTCTATTCATCCTGCTGTTCCCTCCATCATTATTTTGTCCTTTATTCCCGCCTTAGCCTTCAATTTTTCCCTTGCCCCAGACATAACCTTCATCTTTTTTTTACCCACCTCTGTCTATATCAGGGGAGGGCGGGCAACATTGGCTGTCCAGGACTACAGTTCCCATGATCCCCAACCCGACTGCCTGGAAGGGCCTTGGGTCCCTGATCTATCTTCTCTCACCCTATGGGTACCACTTTTCATCTTGCTCCATCTCGCCCCAAACACCCCTCACACATCCTTTCTCTCTCCCTCTCACACCCTGTCTCTCTCTCCCTCTCACACCCTGTCTCTCTCTCCCTCTCATACCCTGTCTCTCTCTCCCTCTCATACCCTGTCTCTCTCTCCCTCTCACACCATGTCTCTCTCTCCCTCTCACACCATGTATCTCTCTCTCCCTCACACCCTGTCTGTCTCTCTCTCTCTCTCTCACACCCTGTCTCTCTCTCTCTCTCTCACACCCTGTCTCTCTCTCTCCCCCTCACACCCTGTCTCTCTCTCTCCCTCACACCCTGTCTCTCTCTCTCCCTCACACCCTGTCTCTCTCTCCCCCTCACACCCTGTCTCTCTCTCTCCCTCACACCATGTCTCTCCCTCTCACCCCTCACACCCTGTCTCTCCCTCCATCTCACACATCCTCTCTGCCTACCAAACACCCATTTACTAAGCTATCTACATCAACATTCCTTCCCTTAAAGCCACTGCAATCTGAGTGTTTTGGGGCACTCCTTTCACCTACACAATGTTAACAGCGCCAGAGGGCTATGCAACACACTGCAGAGCAATGTGTTGCGTACTTCTCTGACACTGAAAGGGTTAATGCATTGTGTTAACAAAGCATGTAGTAAATGGAGTAATGTAATGCAATTTCCCTGCACATGCAATAGGACACGCTTAAAGGGATAGTGATGTCTCTTTAAAAGTTGTTCGCTGAGTCCAAGACCTTACTTGTGTGTAGTTCAAAAGTTAAGAAGCCATAAAGATCCCCCGCCTGCCCCTTTCTGGCCACCTTCCACTGATTCCGAAATCGTGGAACTAGACTGCTGCAGAGAGGGCCAAACTTCAGTAAGTATAAGGACAATCCTGCCACCCCTGATGAAGGAGGTCAGGATTTCCCTTTGCTTACTGAAGATTGTCCCTCATTGCAGCCGTCCAGACCAGAGAGAGCTGCAGCTTCTGCGTGACATGGCCAGAAGGGGCGGGAGGGGGAACATTATCACTTCATAAATTTTGAACTACACAAAAGTAAGGTCTTAGACATGGCTCAGTCTGTTACTTTTGATACACAGAAGACTCAGCGAATGACTTTAAAGATACGTTACTATCCCTTTAAGGGGTATGCTGGCAATAAAGTCTTAACACTGGTGGACATTGTTCCCTTGTGTGTAATGCAGCGATAATACACTGCAGCACGCCCCCTGAGGCTGATGTACTATGGAATAGCTGTGAAATTCTTGTCCAAAACAACTGCTCTGTAGGGAAAAATATACAAATTGCCATTAATTCAAATGATCACCAAAAAACATGAAATTGATATAACTTTAAATATCTCTTATATCCATTATAAAAATTAGTTATTCATATATTACATCCCTGTTCAGAGAGCATTTATTTAGTGATGGTTGTGGTGTTTGTGAGATGATAGCAGTCAGTTAATTGACTGTGATTAGTGCTTTTGTATTCAGAAAGGCTGTTATTTTCTCACAGTCCATTCACAGATAATCCTGGACAATCAGTGGAAGCCCTGGGAAAAAAAAACAGAAATGTCTGCTTCCTCAGCACCTTATGTAGGACTGGATTTTAGGCCTCAAAAAACAAATTGAGAATTTTTACAGGTATTAGAATGAACATACCTGTCAACTCTTAGGGCCGTATGTTCAAGGGATAATGACAAAAAATTGTAGTATGAAAGACAAAAATAAGTAATTGTATGTATGAACGAATTATTTTCTATAAAGTATACGACTATAAGCTAGCCATGTCCGTTGTGTACGACACAACTCCAGAACTGACGGGCAAAGGGGCTTGGCAAGGGTGTGGCTGAACTATTCTCCAGTATCATATAGAGGAAAAGAAAATTTGTCGTAAGTAACGACAAAAAAAGTCTTGCAAAAGACAAAATTTGTACGTTAAGAAAAAAGTGGAGGGAGTGAGAATTTTTGTCTTTAGTTAAGACATTTGTAAAGACATTTTTGTCTTTAGTTAAGACATTTTTTGTCGTTCCATACAACAATTTCAGTCAGGACAAACAACATATTTCCTATCACAACCGACACTCTCTGAAAATATTAATGATCCCAACGACACTGTACTTTGAAAAGTCGTTACAAATGACAAAAGCTATTTCACTACTTCTTTGAACATATGGCCCTTAGTGTTTTGACCCAAATCTCAGGGTGAACAGCCATATTCTTATAGTAAAAGAGTCCAGACTTGACTTCTATTACGCCTAACCTGGAGACTCTGGTTTTTTTTTTTTTTTTTTTTTCATTTTCAGACCGAAGCTCCTTCTCAGCTCTGTGAGAATTATAACTCCACCCACTTCATAGCCAGTTTCAGTCACTTTCCTCCATGTTCTCCCCACTCTCCAGCCATTTTAAGGGAGTAGTAACCTTTTTTGTTTTCTTGGTGAAACCATCTGTTTGAATACATTTACAGATGACTTAAAAAAAAAAAAAAAAAAAAATCCCATTGCTCTCAATTTTTATTCAAAATTGAAATGTTATAACCATTCAAGAAAGGAATTGCAGCATGATTACTTCCTGAAAACACAAACTGACAGCATCATCAATATATATAATTTGGTAGAATGCATCACTCCCCGTGTGAATGCGCAGTAGAGACTGCTTGAATGATGCAGTCATGTGAAGTAGAGAGTGGCTGAACGTGCCAGCATCCATCCGAACGACCCACCGCCTGTCTCCGTTCCTGGCTCTGGGGCAGCAGCCGAGGCCGCTGGGTGGCACTTTGGCTCGTGTACAGGACATTTATACTAGTTACTTAGAAGTTCATATCACATTGTATAGAATGCAACATAATAGAGAGAACACTGGTAATGTAAAAAACCAAAAAAAAGCATTTAATTCATTTTGGGAACAAGTCTCATTTTTTGTGGGATATGAGGCAAATGTTAACTTAATGGACTTGTTTCTTTTCAACCTAATTTAATATATTACTATGATTTATAGGTGCCATTATGATTTTTTCCCCCTAATTAAGGTAAGTGGGAATTATTAGGAATGGTTTGTGATCCTGTAAATGGAGCAATGACTTAGTAACACGCCAGCGATTTTGAAAGAGCTTTAAAAATTACCTATATGTGTTCAATTTTTTACATTTCTTTTTTTTAATTCAAGCAATAGTTTGAGATGCTTAGCTCATTTGCAAGTCTGACAAATAAAGCTACTTCTTGTTGGCAGGAAGTGGCAGATGGGGGAGAGAGAGAGAGCAGTGTGGAATGTTCGAATCTGGATGACAGGGTGTGGCAGTTGGGGGGGAGAGAGCAGTGTGGAATGTTAGAATCTGGATGACAGGGTGTGGCAGTTGGGGGAGAGAGCAGCAGTGTGGAATGTTAGAATCTGGCTGGCAGGAAGTGGCAGTTGGGGGGGAGAGAGAGCAGTGTGGAATGTTAGAATCTGGATGGCAGGATGTGGCAGGTGGGAGAGAGAGAGAGAGAGCAGTGTGGAATGTTAGAATCTGGCTGGCAGGAAGTGGTAGGTGGGAGAGAGAGCAATGTCAAATGTTACTCTCTGCTGGCATGTCGGCCAGTTCTGTATAATGTGCATAAAATTATAAATAATACTAAATATCTCAAACTATTGTTTTAAATTAAACAAAAAACATAAAAATGCTATTTTTAACCCCTTAACGACCAGCAGTCACGGGTTGTGTGGTCCTTTAAGGACCCGATAGGGAATTTCGGCGTGCCACCCCACGTGACTGATCACGTGGGGCGGCACGCTGAACTGAGGGACTGAAAGAGATCGCTCCGGTCTTGGAGCGATCAAATTCAGTCCCCGGTATTGCTCACCGCTCTCCTGCAGGAGCGCGGTGAGTAATAGTACGTGATGTACCAGGACCGTCGCTGGTCTTTAACTGCCGGACCAGCGTGACGGTCCGGGAACGTCACCGGATGCGAAGGGGTTAAAGAATTTTCATTCGCCCACATTTACAACGAAGGGGCAATTCCAGTTTAATCCTTTTGCATTCCAGAGTGTTGGTCAATGCATTGCAGAGCAGACCTCTCTGTCGCTCAAAGAGTTATTCAAAACTTCCTTTTGGTAATATAATCTTTGCTAATTGGTTAATGAAGTGTAGAAATTCTGAAAATCTTGCCTTTTGGCAGATCTTAAGGAATCCTTTCTCTAAGGCCTGTACTTGGCATAGCCTTTATAAGGAACTCTATGGTTCTAGTAACGCCACCTCCACTTTAATAGGATAACAATAGGGCTGACGCAGTCAATGTCCCATTTCAAAAGCAAGTATGTGTCTAGGATTTCAGGTTAACACAAAACCACAAAATGAAACCCCACCCGTAATTTTTTTTGTATCCCCGTAAATAAATCCGGGGAGGTGTGACATTCCCACGCCTCCCCACCCTAAAACAAAATAGAAAGCCCTGAAATATTATTGTCCCATTAACCCTGTCCTATCATGGGCTAGTAGTTTTTCTGCTTTGACATTTTGAGTTCCAGAGAGGTGCAAAGCAATGCTCTGGCATGCAAAGGGTCAGTGATCAATAATGTATCAAAGTATGGGTGTGTTTAAAATGCCAAGTACAATGGGAATTGGAGAGCAGCAATGACTTGAGAACCACATGTTGACCATTGCTAAACTATATACTTTCCCTGTGGCTAGAATTACAGTAATCCTCTTTAATTAAAGGAGCTTTTGGGATACTGTAAGATGACCAGATTTAAAGGATGACCCTTCAACAAAAGCTGTGCCTTAAAGGAAAAGTTGCACTTAAAAGTGTAAAAGGCTTATATAACCTTAAAAATAAAAGCCTGCATCTCTGTCAAAGTTCTTTTTTTGATGCTGCAATCTTAAAGGGATAGTAACGTTTCACAAAAACAGCAGCTCCAATTAATCTTCATAGTATTTGTGCCATAGAGAGTGTTATTTCAATACTGTCAGAGTTGTAGTTCAAGAGTGATTGAATGATAATGTATCCCCGTCACGCCCCTTTTACCTAGTGTAAGCCACCTACCCTCATATGTGGAATCTGGTCCTGGGACCAGACAGACAACAGTAAGGGACAAACTTCTTACTGTGATAATAAGGAAAACCGTGACCCCCCCCCTTGACAGGTTTTTCAGATTTTTCCTTATGCTCACTGAAGATTTTCCCTCTCTGTGATCCATCCGGACAGTCTTGCTGCTCTGAGGTGAGCAGTGTTACATCGGTAAAAGGGGCGGGAGGGGGATACTTTATCATTCAATTACTCTTGAACTAGAACTCTGACAGTATTGAAATAACACTCTCCGTGGCCCAAATACTATGAAGATTAACTGGAAATGCTTTTATTGTGAAACATTACTATCTCTTTAAAATTTTCCTGGAAACCTTTCCTTTACTATAGACCGCTATATAGTGTAATTTTTTATGTCTGTTCAAGCTTGCAATTTGTGTCCATTCTATTATCCTCAATCCATGTTGCAAAAAGGTCAAAGAGGATCTCTCTCTCTCATATATATATATATATATATATATATATATATATATATATATATATATATATATATATATATATATATATATATATATATATATATATATGAGTGGAGATTGTAGCCGTATTAGTCCAGTGATGCAGATGTAAAATAACAAACAAAATAAGTATTATTATTATTATTATTATTCTTTATTTATATAGCGCCAACTAATTCCGCAGCGCTGTACAATTGGGGAATAGACATACAGAGGTATTAAATAGTACAATCAGATGTGTAGAACAGGAGGATCAGAGGGCCCTGCTCGTGAGAGCTTACTTGTAATACCTTTTTTATTCAGAAATGCTTTAGACTTGAGAAAGGGAGGTTCTCCCGAAAGCTTGTCAATCCAAAATTCTGTTAGTCCAATAAAAAAGGTATTACAAGATACTTATTTTGTTTGTTATTTTACATATATATATATATATATATATATATATATATATATATATATATATATATATATACACATACATACATACACACACCAATACGTATAGACAGTGTTTTAATAAGGAAAATGTAAGTACTTTAGATGTTATTACTTGGATGACACTTGTTAAAAGCATGAATACAGAAATAGGAACATGTTTATGTATTCTTGACAAAAGCATAGTTTTTTTCATGTCAGATTGTAGCGATGTTTATAGAGGTTGACTGAGAATATAGGTGAATAAGCTCTTAACCTTTTGTGTGCCAGAGGGGTACGGAACACATTGCTTTATAAACACTGGTACTCAATGTAGTGGAGATCTCTCTAGTATACAACAGGTTAACAGTCAAGGAAGTTTGTTTAAAGACACGCATGAAGGAAGAGAATGTAAATAAAGTGTTGATAAAAGGCACTGGCTTCTGAAGGCGAGTACAATTGATAACAAAGGTATTATCTTACACAAGCATGTAACTGCAACTCTGCAGTGCTGGTAAAAGGCGGATATCCTTGATGTAGTGAAGTTGGGACATTCTGCGGTTCGGCCATTTTGATGTCCCTAAGACTGATGATAATGGTCAATTCTGGGCCAAACCAAGGTGGATAAATGAAATTTCCTCATTCCCATGGAGTTAAATTTATTGTTTAACCTCCTGAATTGTAGAGACGTCCCACCACGTTGTGAATCCCCATTTGACGATTTGAGGGCCAGAGAGGTAGCATACTTCTCTGGCACTCAAAGGGTTAAATGAATGGGAAGTTGTATTTGTCACTTACAGTAAGCTGATTTACTGTATAATTGCTTTTCTGTATCTTCTGGAATACAACCCTAAGACCACAAAGAAAAAGAGCAATTCTGGAGTAAACCATTTGCACCGTAGGGGAGAAATCATATTTCACATTAGTTTTATATGGGGCCTTTTAACCCCTTGAATGCTGTGCAATGCTTTGGGGACATCATTAGCATTCGAGGGGTTAAATGCCCCATTGAAATCAGTGGTGATTTGAAGATTTTTGTCACTCATGGTACAGTTGGTATGCTCCATAATTCCCGAATACAGCCCTTAATCTCCAGAAAATATCCCTTACTCTAGGTGAGTTCTAACCATTGATTTATAAAGTGTCATTTGAACATCCCTTTTCCTGCTGCTAATACTTCTTCCCAAACAACCTAGTTTCCTGCTGGCTTTTCTCAAAGCGTTGCTGCATTGCTTGCCTTCCTTTTATATTATCACATAGAACTACTCAAGTCTATTTCCTATGCTGGAATTTTTTTCCACTTAACAGAATTTAGCTGAACCATTGCCAAAATATATGTTCTTTGCATAGATGAGAATCAGACTGGAGAGGCTCTGTTACCTTGCCAGTTGATACTTTTTTATCTCTAAATATTTACACGTAAAGTGCTATGATTTGAGTGTGTGTTTATTTTTATTTTTCTTTCCTCTTCTGTTGGGTGTCATGCTCCTCTCAATGGCTCTTTGATGAGCTGTCATGTCAAGTAGCTGGAGGGAGATCTTATTGTCCTCAGAAAGAATTGCAACAGGAGCAATGTCTCCCTGATAGCTCAGTTTCCTTTTATCCTATCTGCCTTACCATGGCAGGACAATTAAAGCTATGGTTTTTAATTCCAGCCCTCAGGATAAATGAACACAGTGCAGGCTTTCAGTGTCTCCTGCAATGAGTGCAGGTGAATATCATTGGCACAGGTGATTTTTTTTTTTTTTTTTTTTTTTTTTTTAATTAGTATATCTGCTCTCATAGACACAGGCACAGTACATTTTGTCTTAAAGCGGAACGATCACCCTAAATAACCCCCCCAAATAATTAGCCACATAGCAATAAGCTTAAAAATAGTAATATTATTCAGCATAAGGGTTATTCAGAAATCCTACTTCTTCTGAGACGGATGGCCAGGCATCAGCGCAGACACCATGGCTTAGACATCTGCACGCCTGCACTGTCCATTCCAGTCTCTAGGAGGCAATGCATTGTACCTTAAGGTAACAGGAAGGGACTGACGGCACAGGTGCACAGATGCCTCTAAAGAAAGACGCCTGACTGTCAGTCTCAGATCAAGTAGGATTTCTTAATAAAGCTGTACTTGTGCTGAATAATAATACAATTTTAATCGTATCGCTATATGGCTAATTATTGGGGGGGGCTTTATTTGGGGTGATAGTTCCCCTTTAATAAGTGTGTGTGTGTGTGTGTGTGTGTGTGTGTGTGTGTGTGTGTGTGAGAGAGAGGGAGAGAGAGAGAGACTGAAATTAACCATTTGAATGCCAGAGGGATGTCAAACGCATTGTTCGCAGTGCGTTCGACATCCCTCTGGCATTCAAAGGGTTACAATGGTGATTTGGTCACATTAACATACTGCCTGAGGTATGAAAAAAACACAAATGAATGAGGCTTTTTAGGGTCCTTTTGAAAAAGTAGAATATAGTTGTGCATGTCTAAGGTAATGAGATATCCCTTTACATGCAGGACTCTTATCAAGACTTGATTTGTGCAGGATTGCACCAGAACCAGAGCCAACCCTACAGCTTTTGGTTTTTCATGTGTCCTACACTGAAAGGGATATCGGTGTAATGTACATAGAAAAATACACTGTTTCAAAAGCAAAGTACAGATAGACAAAAGTATAAAGAACTCTGGCGCTGGACAAAATTCTTAGGCTCCAATGAGGCTTGACTTGAGCTATTCTGGGGCAAACCAACTGCTCCATTTGGGACGAATAAATATTGCTGTTGAGTTCAATGGGTTTTTTAACCCCTTGAATGCTAGAGAGGTCTCTAATGGATTGTAGACATCTCTAATATTCAAGGGGTTAAAAGTCCTATTTAATCCTTTAAGGACCCATGACCATGACTTACAGATCCGTCTCAATGGTCACGGCACATCATGGAATTCTGGTATGGCAGCGCTGCTGCACGCTGCTCTGCCATCCCAGAATAATATGCCCAACAAAAAAAGCTCCATGGTCTTTAACAGCCACCTGTGTGCTGGATCAGGCCGTCATTAAGGGGTTAAAGCAAATGTGCGTTTTTTTTTTTTGTCCCCTATAGAAGATTTGGTTTGACCCACTGCTTCTTAGTAAATCAGCTTTGCTGTTTCAAAAGGGAAAAAAATGTCACCCTAAGACGAGTTTTTAGTTGGTTTTCCAGAGAATAAAAATCTGCCAATATGATGTATTAGCCATTTTTCTGTAAAATAAATAGTTTTCGAGAAATTAAGCTTTTGCACAATGTGACACATTAGGCTAATTCCCCACACAGTTTGCTAATTTGTTCTGTTAGTGGCCAATCTTGTCTGAGCTAGTAGCACTGTCTCTGCATGGCATTCATAGCAATAGTGTCCAACATATCAACACGCTTCCTACACATTATTTAGAAGGAGCTCTCTGAATCTGTTTTCAGTCAGGGAATGTAAAAGCATTTATAGTGCAACAATGTAAAAAGATAAGTAATACAATGTAGAAAGGCTTGCCTCTACTGCATACAGAGCACTCATTGATCCAGGGATAGTGTTAAATTGTTGCACTTTTAAAGCTTTCACAGTCCCTATAGAAAGCTCTCTGGAAACAGAGACTGAGGGAGTGCAATGACAGGAACAGAAGTATAGAAATAAGGGTCGTGTCTAAAATATATGTATATATCAGGGCTCAAAATTTCCACTAGCCAATGGCGAGTGAAAATTTAGCCCTGGCGAGTAGAAATTCAGCCCTGGTGGGTATGTTATGTATTGCAGTGGCGAGTAACTTTTCAGATCTGGCTAGTAGCAAAGGACTTCAAATTTTAAGCCCTGTATATATCATATGTTGAGGGAATGAACCATAATTAATAATAAACAATGTGGAGGAATCGGATTCTTGATTAACAACAGACTGACAGACTCAGTCGTAAAAGTAGGAAGTATTTCTGAAAGAATTGCTTCCTGTGCTGTGAATCTAAACAGTCGCTCTGCTCTTTTCAAATCATTCAAGTTTATGCACCTACACTGTGATGATGAAGTTAAAGAATTTTATGATGATTTATTACACCTCTACAAACAGGACAATTACCACTACAAATTTGTAATGGGAGATATTTTGCTGCGAGAATTGGTAAGAACCAAAATCGTGATCGCGACCTCATTGAAAGGGTAATGCACCTGAAATGGAAATGGGCAGGCCACATAGCAAGAAGACATGATGGTAGATGGACCAAATGAATTTTAGAATGGAAGAAGACCAAAGACAAGATGGGTAGATGAAATTACCAAATTGGTTGGTACACAGTGTCTTCAAAAGGCACAGGACTGAAGTTGTTGGAGGCTTGCCGAGTAAGTCTTTATCTTACAGTGGATCAACAACTGCTGCTGCAGATAGTTTATATAAAGATAAAAACAAAGTATACTTGAAGTATACGTATAGATGAAACGGAGGTTGACTCTTGAAAATCAACAACTTTAATTAGTCTGACAGGTCCGGTTAAATTATAATTTTTAGATGCAACTGACATTTTTAAATTTATAGGACCCTTTCACATGCACAACACCAACACAGCAATGGTGTGTTGGAGCTGTCTCCTTTGGTGAGACTATGATCACTTTTACATGGGCAGTTATCTCCTGAGTGAATGCTTCATAGGCTAGCATGTTGAGTGTTCACTCAAAAATGCAATTAAGCTGAAGTTGGCAAGGTCTGCCTTGATTCCTATGGAGCCACCAGCAGACCTTTCCCACTACCTGCAATGGATGTTGCAATACTTGTGGCATTTTTCCAATGAATGCTGGAGCGCCAGTTTTCCACCGTTGGCAGACACCTACTTGGGCCGGCCAGAAGACACCCCCCTCCCTGGCAGCTGAACGCAGGAGGAAGGCGAATGAGCGTCTCAGGCAGAAGAACTTTTGCAGGGGGCTGTGACATTTTTGTTACCCATCTGAATTAAGATCAACACAAGAAGAACATATATTGAATTCTTTTTTATGACTTCTATTTACTACTAGATTAAGCTGACATTATTAGGCAAACAACTTCAAAGAGGAGATAAATTACCTCACTGATTATAAACCTCTTTGCACACAATTCCATCACAGAGGTGTCTAAATGATTTAACTTCTCTGCTGAGGAAACGCCCATTGTGGCACTGTTAACCCACTGCAAGCTGGAGGTCACAAACGCATTGTAAAACATTTATAGTGCAGCCAAGCAGCAATTTAACCTTTTGAGTGCCAGAGGGGTACGCGACGCATTGGGTTAATAAACAAAAAAAAAAACAAACCAAAACAAAACAAAAAAAAAGGTCCAGAAAAATTGCAATGACTTAAATGGGGACTTTAACCCTTTAAATACCCTACAGGCCTCCAGTGCCTTGCGAAGCGGTGGACTGGAAACCTCTCAAGAAGTCAGGGGGTTAACAGCCCCATTTAAACCATTTTGGGAATGTTTTTTCCCTGTAGTTCAGTTGTTTAGCTTTGAAATAGCATGTCTAATAAGTGAGACGGTGTGAGCCGCCATAAGGCTATTACCTGTTAGGGCTGTCTCTTTCAGTGCCTTTTGCAATGTTGGTTACCACTCTGGCGCTGAAAAGGTTGAAGAAAAGGAATGTAACTTCATTACAGGTAAAAATATTAATTCCTATCAATTTAAAAGGGCACTGACACATAAAAATGAAATTGGTCAATACCTTTTTAAGGTGATCACTTATCCCTTTAAAACAGGGACACTTTTGAAAGTGTTATTCTGCAGATCTGAACAAGAATAAGTGAAAACCTGTAGTGTGATTGTTTTTTTTGTCCATACGTACCACTGATTTACATCCTATATAATAATTTGCTAAGGATGTTTGACAGGAGCCATCATGCTCAGCAGAGACGGCCGAGTCAGCTGCATTCATGCATAGTAGAGACTGCGCAGAGAGGACTACGGTCTGAATTCGGAGCGCCCCATTCCGTATCAGCCGCGGCGCGTTCGGCCAGTCAGGATCCGGCCTGTTGCTGGGTGGCACTGTGGCCCGTGTAAACGTGCTTTTCAACTAGTAATTATATAATTGTAGATGGCATCTGTGAAATATATTTATTACATGTTAGATTCCTACAATATAATCTTAGACTGGACTTTTTTATTTAGAGAGCATTTCATTAATCGATTTAACCTTTGTGTGTCGGAGGGGTACAGAGAGAAGAGAAATGGAGGTCTTTCAAATCTCCATTAAAATCAGGGGGAAATGGAGGGTTTTTGATTGTCCCTTGTGGTGCACTTGGTGTGCTCCAAAATGGCATCTCTTTAACCCTTTGAGCGCCAGAGGGGTATGCAACGCATACAAAGGGCACTCAAAGGGTTAATGTCCTGAAGACAGAGCCTGGTAGCATTTACAGTCACTGATTTATAAGAAACATGCATCAGGGTTGATATTTTTGACAGGAAAAAATCATCCAAAAGATGTGGCCATTGTTCATACTGCTGTACATGCTGCTTGTGGCCAGGTCCTGCTGTATTGATGTAATGGCTAACATGCAGTAGACAGTATGTAAATTTACAGCTGTTGTTGACCATAACTCCCATCATCCTCAGCTGGAATGGGAGTTGCAGTCTAACAACAGCTGGACCTTGTTTTGAAAACTGTTCAGCTATTGGCGCAGACATGAAGGTTATGATGGTGAATGCATAGAGACTTTCTTGGGTTGCATTTAACCCTTTGAGTGGCAGAGGGGCACAGAATGCATTGCGAAGCAATGCATTCCGTACCCTTCTGGCACTCAAAGGTTTAGCAGTGGCTAGTCAATTAATGATACCAGGACTGTAAGTATTGGCTTTAGCCTGATTGCTTGCATCTCTCATCCATTTGGTTTATAGGGAAAGCAAAATCACAGTGCTTATTGCACAGTTTCTGAACTACCCTTTCCCAAGCTGCTGTTGGATGTAGCTGCTTCATTATGCAGTCCCAGTTAAATGATCAAGTTTGTTTGCCCAGGAGCAGACTACATTCACAGTGATTATCCTTCTTGAAGGTGAAATTATAAAGAGAGCGTAACGTATATATCAAGTGGAACCTTTTCTGCTGTGTTCAAACATCCGGTTTCCTGCAAAGCATCATAGAAGCATTTTCCACCATATACAGTGGGGCATACATATCAATCATGTGTTAATGTGAGCTTACCTCTCCTTTAATCCAGGCCACTTATTAAAATATCAGTCTGCAGGTTTGCACATTAAAGGGACAGAAGTGTTTAGGTAGTACAGGAAGATCAAGTCTTCTATATACATTTGTATAACTGTGTGTAACTTTATAACCATGCATAACTTTTTTTTGTTTTATTTTATAAAGTTTCCACCTCCCGCCCCTTTTACATACTAAATGAATCTTCCGGTCCGGACAGATCATGACGAGGGACAATCTTCTTTCAGCATAAGGAAAAACCTGCCCTACTTCGCCAAGGGGCAGGGTTTTCCTTGTACTAAAAGAAAGAAGATTGTCCCTCGCTGCAATCTGTCTGGTCCGACGACCAGATTTCAGATCTGAGGGGAGGCTGCTTGACGTCTGTAAAAGGGGCGGGAGGGGGAAACTTTATTCTAAAATAAAACAAAAATGGCAGAGTTATGCTTAGAGATGCACCAATACCAAATTTTTAAGACAGAGTACGAGTACCGATACTTTTTTCAAGTACTCACCGATACCAATTACGATACTTTTTATTTTTAAACTGGCAAATGACCGTAAAAAAAGTATCGGTAATTGGTATCGGTTATACACACACACACACACACACAACCTCTTGATTCTCCCCTTTTGCCTCTTCCTCCCCCTGTTGATTCCCACCTTTTGCTTCATTCTCCACCTCTTGAGCCCCCTCCTTTTGCCTTGGCTTTTTCCCTCCCTTTTGATCCCCCTTTCTCCCCTCCTTGACTCTTGATCCCACCCTTTTGCCTGTCCCCCCCTCTCTCCCCCCCCCTCCTTTTGCTTCTTCTTGGCCCCCCTCCTTTTGTCTCCTGATCCTCCCTCTTTTTTTTTTTCTTCCTTAGTCGCTTTTGCCTCTTTTTCTCCCTCTTGACCCCCCTCTCTGCCTCTTTCACCACCCGCTCTTGATGCCTCATCTTGCCATCTCTTTGCCTGCCTTACCCTCCTCTGCCAGGTGCTCGCTGTTCTCTCGCGAGCCCTGGCAAAGGTCAGCGTCCGATCGTTGCCATGGTAATCTGCGGCAGCGCTCAGACGCTGCAGGAGGGAGAGAGGCGACTGGGGAGCATTGTGAGCAGCTTCCCGGGCTCCCTCTCTGCAGCACCGACCCTGACACAGGGTATCGGTGCTGGCATTGGCCGCATTTGTGCGAGGACGAGTTCTCGCGCAAATGCCGGTATCTGCACCGATACCAGTATCGGCATCGGTGCAACCCTAGGTATGCTTGGTTATAAAGTTACACATGATTTTACCAATGTGTACTACTAACATTACTATCCCTTTAATCAGTGTTTTTCATGAATGTTCAGCATTAAAGTGGTTATCTGCTCATAACCTTTTCTGTGGCAGAGGAGTTCAACAAGCCAGTCATTAAAGCAGTCATTGTTTTATTAACCGTACGGGCAACGCTGTGCCAATATTGCTAGTCCTATATATGCCGTAAGTGGGCTTTTATTACCACAGTGATCTTGATTGATGTCTTAAAGTGATTGTGTGTTATTGTCTGCGTAAAAACTGAGATAAAGTACTAGCATTTATGAACAGAAAATGAGTGGGTACTAATTTAAATAAATTAGCATTAGCTCTGCGCAAACACAACTAACCAAATGGTGTTTATATATCAGAAATGCAAGTTTAGGAATAGATTGTAGGGATTTTATGTAAAATAACTATATATTAAAGCTGAATTCCTTTCAATGAACTCTTGCACCTCCATAATACACTGCTGTTTATTGCCTTTATCCTATGTAATAATTCGCTAAAACGTGTGTAACGATGAAGCCATGTGCTGTAGAGACTTCTGCGTGTGCTGCAGTCATGCACAGTAGAGACTGCCTGCTGATACAGAGCTGGACGCTCTGCGCATGACTGCCCTGCGACCGGCTGGCAGTGGCACTGTGGCCCGTGTAACGGGCTCTTCAACTAGTCAAATTATAAACTGATACAATTCGCAGTAGACCAGGGCTCAAAAATTCCACTCGCCACTAGCCAATGGCGAGTGAAAATTTAGCCCTGGTGGGTATGTTATGACTTGCAGTGGTGAGTAACTTTTCAGGTCTGGCTAGTAGCAAAGGACTTCAACTTTTAAGGCCTGCAGTAGACAACAACAAAGATCAGATGCTAATTAAAAACTATATACGTATTAGAACTCTTTGAAGAACACCTACTTAGGAAAGTCCTTCTGTTAACAGATTAACCCTTTGAGGCCCTCGGTAGTTAACAGTACATTACGTTGCGATATGTTGCTCTTCTCTCTGGTCATCAAACCTTTAAGAATCACTTATTCCTAGGTTATACTTCCCCTTTTTCTTCAAAGATTGTCTCATATGTCTGTCTCAGTGATAGTATTTCTTCATTTTGATATGTTGTCATTAAAAGCAGGGTCAGGCAACTTGAG
Source organism: Rhinophrynus dorsalis (assembly GCA_037306005.1). NCBI lineage: Eukaryota > Metazoa > Chordata > Amphibia > Anura > Rhinophrynidae > Rhinophrynus > Rhinophrynus dorsalis. Next base: position 502,085,463 of record CM074721.1, on the reverse strand, counting down.
ACTACAGCACCATCTGGATGATGGGAAGGAATTGTAGTCCTCAGTCTTAGGTCCCTGATCCAAAGGCTGTTCTAACACAATCTCCTTGTGTCTTTCCAGGGTTTCAGTGTGTGGATTCCTACAGACCTTGCCAGAATGGAGGCAGATGCACCATGTATTCAAACGGAGAGGCCTTCTGTGTGTAAGTAATGAAGGGGAGGCTGGCACTGCTCTGACCTGACTTAACCCTTTGAGTGCCAGAGAAGTATCCAATGCATTGCATTGGATACCTGTCATTCTAAGTGTTAATACATGTGCCTTGCTGCTTTATAAGGTCATACATATGTTTGATACATTCCATATGGGCCATATTTATTAAGTAAAAAGGGGAGTAGTTCTGGGGTGAACCAACTATGGGGTGTGGGGGGGGGAATACAGATTGTCACTTTGTAACAAATAGGTATGCAGCCACATGGGGAACCCTGAAATCCATGAATTGCCAGGACCAACACTGGTTTTTTTAGGGAAAGTTTCTCATGACGGTCCCAGCATGTCATGGGTCCTCAAGGGGTTAAAAGAGCTTTCAAAATCACATTTATGTTTACCATTTTTTACTTCATACAAAATATCTTTTTTATTTCTTTGTCCATTTCTATGCAAATGAGCAGTTGGGATGGAGAGCGGTGTGGAATGTTAGACAGCACTGGCAGACATGCCAGACAGATACTAATAAATGGACAAAATTTAAATTTCTCTTATGTCCAATGTAGAAAACAGGGACCATGGGGTAAATTCCCCTCCTATGGAGGGCAGTGTACTTCAAAAAAAGGCAGGGCCCTTCAAAAAAAGTGGAGAGCCCCCACCACTCAGGTTCAAGTTGGCACTGTTCAAAGATATAAACCTCTTTTTTAATTTTTTATCCTTAGATAATGGGCTGTATGATCCCCCCCATTAGGCAGGCTCCCTTTAATGATTGACCAGTCCACGTGGGTATATCTGGACCATTTCAATTTGGAGGTTGACTTTATTATGAGTCTGTGCGTCACCTGCTGAACCTCTCTGAGGTTCTCTATTTAAAGGGATAGTAATACTTAAAATGTAAAAAATATGTTGTGGGATTTATTCCCCAGAGTAAAACAAGGGTACTCACACTGCTGAAAGGTGTTTTTTGAATTAAAAAAAATAAAAATAAAATTATTGCGGCTCAAACTAGAATTTTTTAGGTGCACTATCACAGTGGCCTTAAATTGTACAGTGGCATTGTTTCTACACCACCCTATGGAGATTTATGGTTTATTGATCAGAGCTGTCTGTAGGATGGTGTAGCAACAGCGCCACTGTACAATTTCAGACCACTGTGATATTGCACCTGAAAAATTCTAGTTTGAGCCAAAATAACTTTTGAATAAAACACCTTTCAGCAGTGGGAGTACCCTTGTTTCACTCAGGGGGATAAAACCTACATATTAAGTATTACTATCCCTTTAAAGTGGAAGTCGGAGATGGTTAACTTACCAGTCTTGAGTTCTATGGTCCTTCCTCTTATGTCCCTTTTATTACTTGGCACCCACTTGGATGGGTTGTTCTTGCCTATTTTGCACTCAGTCCTTCTCAAATTCTTTGCATTCTATGTATCTAAACCTGGCTGTTGATGTTTTATGGGCTTTTAACTCTTTCTTGTACTTGGGATGTTATTACATTGTTCTAACTGGGCTTTCTCCTTCTGTTAGAGCAGGCAGACTTATCCGGTTATATTTTAGTAGTTGAAGAGCCTGTGTACACGGGCCACAGTGCCACCCAGCAATGGCCGTGGTGCAGACATGCACAGTAGAGACTGCCAGTGCCGCAGCTGATACGGAGCAGGGCGCTCCGAATTAGAGGACTACAGTCTGAATTTGGAGCCATCTTTGTTTCATATAACTTTCATATAACTGCATGGACAAATCTGTGCACCCATTTCACTTAGAAAAGTCAGAGTGAGCACAAAGTCAATCACTGGACCTGCTCTATTGTACAGTCAGCATGGGGACAATGTTCAGACCACTTCAATTTTTATGTGATTAGAGAGCCATCATTTGCTGTGTATGTGCAATTAGTAACTACATTCCCAGAATCCTCCATTTCCCAGGCTTTCTGGGTTTGGCAAGATGGAGCTTTGGTAGCCATCTTACTCTACTCCTCGCATAAGCTAGGCAGAGACTGGTCTCTCTACCTTACTAGTTTAACCCCTTGCAATCAGATAAGTATCTTTTGGGGCATTTCTGTGCTTTTCTCATACCTGTCTTCTACTTGGGGGGGGGGGGATGTGTGTATGCTTCAGTCTCTAGCTATGGCTATCTGGGGTAAACAGCTATGCCATCTTGGGTGATATTCTCAATACTGGAACTGTTGGTTATGCTGACCAATATTATGTAGGCCAGTGCATATCTTACCGAGGTGACCTTCAATGCTGCTTTTCTGGTAAAGTCTCATTCTTCTTGCTAGCAGCTCATCACACTTTGCGGTTCACGATTTTGTTGGCTGACCAATCTTCCAAAAAGTCATTGATGTCTCTTTCCTTTTGTAGGAAGACATCTTTCACTGTCGTCCAATACAGGTCACTGGTACCATGGGATGTGTAGTCCCCTTTAATAGGCAGGAACAATTATGCAAATAATCTGCAAGGGGCGGAGCCTCCCCTCTTACTTAAGCCACCTTCTGGCCAGAGCCACTCATATTGATTTGTTCCTGGTGTGCTTGCACACCAGGCAGAGAACAGCTATGCTTCTTAGAGTTTTATTATTTTTTCTTCAAATATGGAATACCACCATTAGGAGGGTGACCATGGCTGTGAATGCCCTCACCCGAAGTGGCTAGTGCAGCTTCCAGGGATTTCTGTGGACCTATACCTGAAGAGGGGACAGCTTGTGTTAAGCAGCTCCCCTGTTGGGGAATTTACCTCTGGTTCTTTCCCTACCTATCATGGTCACCTGAAGACAGAAGTCAGCGAGAAAGGTGAGTCACCCATTGAGTGCTGAAGGTCCACTTGTCCCCACAGTGTCCCTTTGCTGGGCTTGTATTTGGGAGTTTGTAATTCACTCCAGCACTCATAGGGTGTTTTTATTGCATTACTAAAAAGTTTATGCAATTTCTGTGTTATTCTCTGAGTTTTGGAGCATTGGGTATTCATTTATTTATGATTCTCATGTGTTTCATGCTTGTTTGGGCACTTTTTAATGTTTTACTGAACTTTATTAAAAATTGTGTACTGCGCCTTTAAGCGCAGCGTTCCCGCTCAGACGCATGGCTCCTTTACTCTCTATGGGAAATCACAGTGTGGGACATATCTCTGAAACCGCTTGTCACAGCAACTTCAGAGAGGGCTCATTTTAATGCTAGGCTCCTGCTCTATCATCCGGTTGGTGTTTTATTAATATTGGGGGTTCAGGGGGGCTTCGGGCACTGTTTAGGTACTTGTATTGGGAAAGACTACATTTCCCATGAGCGCTTGCTTCGCGCCCGTTTTTGATTGGCAGCCATGTCGGCAGCCATTTTATTGCACTTTTCCTATGCGAGTACACTACGCAGGGACCGAGCCTTCTCTCTCCTCAACAGATTAACCCTTCGCTGGCCAGATAAGTCAGTTTTTAGACATTTTTCTGGGGTGAAACTTTAATCTTTAACACCTTTCTGGGTGATAGTGTTCTTGGTGGGGTATATTGACGCTGTGAGCATGTCTACTTCACTGGAGCTGGGGGCTAGACCCAAGACTAAGGAGGATGGGGGGTCCGCTACCCCCATGGCGTTTTGCTCCTCTTGCCACATTGGGCTGGATAGCGATAATGTGGGGGATCTATGCCCTGTTTGTACTTGTCAAAATAGCAACCCTGGGCCTTCCAGCCATGCTATTGAGCCATCTTGGGTGAGGGAGTTCAAAGCTGCCACTAGGGATCTCAGATCCACGCTTCAACTCTTTCCCTCTCAGGTACAGGGGGCTCTCCAGGTTTGGCAGACCCCCTCTACCATCAGGACCTCCCTGCCTAAGCCACAGGGAGCTCCTGATATCACTGATTCTTCTGAAGAAGAACTTTTACAGGATTCTGATGCTGAGGAACGTACTGTTATTGAATCTAACAGGTCCATTGGGGACCCCTATGAGTGTGACCCTGAAGTTTCGGCTGAGGGTCTGATCAGAGCGGTTCTAAATACGCTCAACCTTCCTCTGACTCAGGAATCCACTTATGATCCTACTGATGTTTTTCAGAAAAAGCCATCTAAACCAGTTGTTTGTTTTCCAACTAACCCTACTCTTGCCCGTCTGGTCTCTGAGGCATGGAGGAATCCAGATAGATCTTCCTCTGTCTCCAAAAAGTTTGCCAAGCTTTACCCTTTTCCTGAGGCGGAGTTGGCAAAATGGGTTCATCCTCCCAAAGTGGATGCTCCCGTGTCTAGACTATCCAAATCTACTGCTTTGGCTGTCTCAGATGCCTCTGCCTTGCAGGACTGGACGGATAAGAAATTAGAGCTCTCTCTTAAGTCTATTTTTGCTTCTATTGGCACTGCCATGCGCCCCACCTTTGCTGTGGCATGGGTTAATAGAGCTATTGCAGCCTGGACTGAACGACTGACTGAAGCGGTTCGCCAGGATGCGCCTGTGTCTGAACAGTTGCAGCTTCTTGCTAATATCACTGAAGCTCAGAACTATATTGCTGACGCTGCCTTTGATGCTGTGCGCATGATGGCGAGGGCCTCCACTTCTTCTGTGGTGGCCAGACGCGCTCTTTGGCTGAAAATTTGGTTTGCTGATACAGCCTCTAAGAAAGCTTTACTTTCTTTGCCCTTTCAGGGAAATTTGCTTTTTGGGTCTGAACTCAAAGAAATGATCAGTGAGGCTACTGGAGGTAAAAGTACTCTTCTACCCTCAGTCTTTAAGAAAAAGTTTCCAGCCAAACGCAATCGGTCCTTTCGTTCCTTTCAGACTGAGACACGTTCCTCGGCCCAGACGGGTCTTCCCACTACGCGCTCCTCCTCCAAGCCCAAACAGTCCTGGAAGCCCAAAGTTGCCCCCAAGGCCAAGACCTCCAAGACTGCTTCGGCATGACTCGCCGAACCCGGGTCCGCATCCGGCTGTAGGCGGTCGTCTCCGCATCTTTCGCCGGATTTGGGAGGAGTCAGTGGCGGACCCATGGGTTCTTCAGGTGGTGTCAGAGGGATACAGGATCCCTTTCTCTTCCCTTCCTCCTTTTCGGTTCCATTTTACTCGTCCTTCTCAGGAACCCACAAAACGGCGTCTGTTAGACGACGCTATTCAGGATCTCTTGGACAAAGAGGTTCTGGAGGCGGTTCCTCAGGGGGACACAGGTTCAGGATTTTTCTCCAACCTGTTTGTGGTAGCCAAAAGGGATGGAGGAGCCCGTCCTATCTTGGATCTCAAAGATCTCAATGCTTATGTGGTGACTTCCCACTTCCGCCAGGAATCCCTGCGTTCTGTGATTGCAGCAATGTCTCCAGGGGAGTTTCTTGCCTCCCTGGACCTTCAGGATGCTTATCTTCACATCCCTATTCATCCAGAGAGCAGGCGGTATCTCAGGATTGCCTGTCTCAGGGGACACTTTCAGTTTGCAGCGCTCCCCTTTGGGCTGACTTCAGCCCCTCAGGTCTTCCAGAGGGTGTTGGGCTCATTGATAGCGGCGCTCCATCAGGATGGGATCAGAGTGACCCCCTACATGGACGATCTCCTTCTGAAGGCCTCCTCAGCGGAGCTTCTCCTTCAGCAGTTACAGATGTGCATGCACACCCTGAACCGTCATGGCTGGATCCTGAATCTGGACAAGTCGGACTTGTTTCCATCTCAGAGGCTTCTGTTCCTGGGTCTCCTGTTCGACACTCGCCAATGCATGGTGTTTCTTCCAGAGGACGTGGCTCACCAGATAGCTGTCAGAGTGGCTGGACTTCTGGACCTGGACGTGATTCCAGTTCCGAAGTTGTCGTCCTTAGTGGGGAAGTTCATTTCCACAATCGAAGCAGTACCATTTGCCATGGCCCACTCCAGGGATCTTCAGAGATTCGCGATCCAGACGTGCGAGAATCATCCAGATCATCAACATCTGTCTGTTTCTCTTCCTCCTCATGTCGAGTCGAGTCTGCACTGGTGGTTAGATCTCTCTCATCTCCTGAAAGGGAAATCCTTTCTAGTTCCTCCTTGGACCACAGTCACTACGGATGCCAGCCTTCGGGGCTGGGGTGCAGTCTGGGGTCGTTTCAGTGCTCAGGGGAAATGGGGTCTGAAGGAATCCATGCTCTCCATCACTGTTCTGGAACTTCGAGCTGTCCGGCTGGCCTGAGGCACTGGGAGTCTCAATTGACCGGTCTTCCAGTCAGAGTGGAGTCAGACAACGCCACGGCAGTGGCTTACATCAACAGGCAAGGCGGCACAGGAAGCGGTTCCGCCTGGTGGGAGGTCAAGGATATTTTGTCTTGGGCAGAAGATCACGTGCCTGTCATCTCTGCGGTTCATTTTCCAGGCGTGGACAACGTCATGGCAGACTTCCTCAGTCGTCATACCGTCGACAGCGGAGAATGGGCTCTGCACCCAGAGGTGTTTCACATGCTCACTCAACGGTGGGGAATGCCTGTGGTGGATCTGACGGCTGCCAGACACAACAGGAAGGTTCCGGTGTTTTGCTCCCGGCTGAGGGACTCCCTTGCGCTAGCAGTGGATGCCTTGTCGATCCCTTGGGACTTCTCCCTGGCTTACATCTTCCTTCCTCTTCCTCTATTGATCAGAGTCTTTCAGAAGTTGAAGAGAGAACGTTGTCCTGTCTTCCTGATTGCTCCAAACTGGCCTCGCCAGTCCTGGTTTCCGGAATTGATGGCCATGTCTGTGAAGGATCCAATCCCACTTCCTGCCCGTCCGGACCTGCTTCTCCAGGAGTATCTGTGGAAAGAGGATGTTCACTCTCTCCGTTTGATGGCATGGCGGTTGAATCCTCGATTCTAGCTAAGAAAGGCTTTTCTCCTTCTGTGGTATCGACGATGCTCAGTGCTCGTAAGCCTGTGTCTTCCAAGATCTATCATCGCATATGGTCAACTTTCGTGACATGGTGCTCTGACAAGAAGTTGCCTCTTGACTTCCATCTTCCCACTGTCCTGGCATTCTTGCAGGACGGTGTGGATAAGGGGCTCAGTCTGAGTTCCCTCAAAGTTCAGACTTCTGCCTTGTCTGTGTTTTTCCAGGAAAGGATTGCTATCCTTCCTGATGTGAAAGTTTTCTTCCAAGGTGTGACTCATGTTCGACCTGCCTTCAAGAGTCCTGCTCCCCAGTGGGACCTCAACTTGGTGCTGGGAGTTCTCCAGCGACCACCGTTTGAATCCTTGGCTTCCATTCCATTACGTCTCTTGACTTGGAAGATGGCCTTCCTTTTGGCTATTGTTTCAGTTCGCCGGGTAGCAGAGTTACAAGCTCTGTCTTGTAAACCTCCTTACCTGGTGTTCCACAAGGATAAGGCTGTGCTTCGCACTACCAAGGAATTCTTACCAAAGGTTGTGTCCGAATTTCACATCAATCAAGAGATTGTGGTTCCCTCTTTCTGCCCTAATCCTTCATCTGACAAGGAACGGGATCTCCATTTGTTGGATGTGGTGCGTTGCCTCAAGTTTTATGTTCATCGCACCGAGTCTCTCAGGAAGTCTGACGCTCTATTCGTCATTCCTGAGGGGCCTAGGGCAGGGAGACCGGCCTCCAAAGTTACCATTGCTTCTTGGATTAAGGCTACCATCCGTGAAGCCTATAAGTTGAGGAATAAGCATGTTCCCTTCCGGGTAACTGCCCATTCCACCAGATCTATTGGGGCCTCTTGGGCCTACAAGAATCAAGCTTCTGCTGATCAACTGTGCAGAGCGGCCACTTGGTCCTCTGTGCACACATTTTCTAAGCACTATCGAGTTGATGTACTGGCTTCGGCTGATGCCAGTTTTGGAAGGAAGGTCCTGGAGGCAGTCTTGCCTGTGTAGGTCTTCCGCTCTGTGATCCTTAGTGCTTCTTTACTGTTGAGCCCTGTTGGCTCTAGTTCCGTGTGCTGTGCTAGTTCAAGGTTTGTTTCCTTGGTTGGTGTCCGTTGACACTTACAGTTTGGGCTGGGTTTCAACTGGTTATCAGTTCTAGTGACTTGGGCCTCGCGCCTGGTCCTTGCCTTACTTCCCGCCTCTGGATCAGCTCAATGTTTGTACATCCCATGGTACCAGTGACCTGTATTGGACGACAGTGAAAATAGGATTTTAGTCTTACCTGTTAAATCCTTTTCACTTAGTCCATACAGGTCACTGGTCTCCCACCCTGTCAAGGGACCAGTCTTGGCTCTCCTGTGGCATTCAGTGGGAGACCGTTCGGGCATGCTCACAGGAGTCTTTCTTTTTGCTTACCTGAGGTCAGTTCTTGGGGTCTCAAATCAATATGAGTGGCTCTGGCCAGAAGGTGGCTTAAGTAAGAGGGGAGGCTCCGCCCCTTGCAGATTATTTGCATAATTGTTCCTGCCTATTAAAGGGGACTACACATCCCATGGTACCAGTGACCTGTATGGACTAAGTGAAAAGGATTTAACAGGTAAGACTAAAATCCTATTTTTTCGAATTGACCTGGGGAAGGTCATTAGTGACGCTAATAGAGGCAAAAGCATACTCTTGCCTCAGGCTGCACCTAAATATGCCTTTTTTCTCCTAAGAAGACTTATGATTATCATTATCCCCATCAGTTTGTGGTGTCAAGGGTTCAACCCCCTCAGACCTGCGCTGCCCCAAAGCCCAAACCAGCTTGGAAGAACAAAAAATCTGCTCCTAAGGCTGACAAGCCCACTTTTGCATGCATGAGGTCCTGGCCCATCTCTGCTTGTAGGGGGCACCTCCTGTCTTTTGCAAGATGTGTAGTAGTCTTCAGTGAGTTTTGATTGTTCTTTGGAAGGGTATCGCATACATCGAAAATCCCTTCCACCTCATTATTTCTTTTTGTCCAGTTACTTGAGATCTGGTTCAGGGTGTCTATTCATAGACTGAGTATACTCCTGGCTGGAAAAGCAGGTGTTTGTTCCCATTCCAGCTCTGTAATGTGCATATTGGGAAGCAGTTATGAGGAAGATGCTGGCACTGACATTGGTCGTGCTCTACCTGGGGTATTTAGATGTTTGTGAAAAGAGAGTCTGAAGCTGTAACAGTCTACACTGTACCTGTGTCATTCCATGGTATATGTGATTGACAGACTGGTGCTGCTGTTGCCCACACTCTACATGGGCTGTTTAGTTTTTTGTACAAGAAGAATACTTTGGCACTGCCCACGCTGTACCAGTGCTATTATCTGTGTATGTGAGAGACGCTGTCACTGCCCTTGCCCACACTGTACATGTGCTGTTTAGCTGTGTATGAGAGGAAGAGACTGGTTCTGCTGCTGCACACACTGTACCTGTGCTGTTTTAAATATATGTGTAAGTGTAGAAGAGAATGGCATTACCACTGCCCCACTGATTATGTGCTGTTTAGCTCTGTATATGAGGAAGAGTCAGTACTACTGTTTGTGTGTATGTGAGGAAGAGACTGGCACTACCACTGTCCTCAGTAAATCTGCACTGTTTAGCTGTTTATGTGAGTAATAAGCTGGTACTGCTGCTGCCCACATCATACCATGCCTGTACTACTTATCAGTATGTGTACCCGTGGCTGACACTGTGGCTACCCTCACCAGTACTAGTACCAGTGTTTCAGTTGTGTGCATGTGGCAGTCATACCACTGTAGCCTTGCTGTTCCTGTTGCACTTGGCATATATATGTGCTGATGGTTGGCACGCTGTGCCTGTGTGTGTGCGTGTACATGGAGGATGCTTCTCACACCCCAGGCACAACGCGGCAGAGGGAGTAGGACAGGTTGTAGTCACAGGGTGTGTTTGTGTGGAGGGGAGAGGCGGCAGGAGGGAGAGTTCGACAGGTGCAGAGAGAGCAGTGTGTGGAGAATAAATGTATATTACAGAGAGACGTGTGTGTGTGTAAAATGATTTATTAATACACAGAGATGTAGTTGCTTGCTTATAAGCAATGATTCTGTAATACGAGTGTAATCAATTGTTGGACATACAGCTGTTGGGGACTACAAATCCTATCATCCCTAACAAGCCACAACAGCTGGCCGGGGGTGATGTGAGCTCTAGTTCCCAGCAGCTGGAGGTCCAGCAATTGACTAGTCCTGCTAATATATAAAGATTAAACAAAATCAATAGCCGAGGTTGTAATTACCACTCTGTCTGTGTGTCTGTCTGTCTGTCTGTGTGTCACACACACATTTTCTCTGTGTCTAACTCTAGGTCTCTCATAGATCTATACAGAGATATAGAGAGGGGAGATAATGGGACAACAAGATCTGACCCTCTAGGGTTGGTTAACTGTGGTTCCAGATGTTGTTCTACAATGCCTCTTATCCACAACTGACCTCCATCTGTTGTTTGCGTACAATTCCCATCATCCTCAGCCAGTCATTGGCCGACTGGGGATGGTAGTAGTTCAACATTATCTGGAGAGCCACCTGTTGGCACTGTGATGCATATACATGCAGACAGCTCTGAACATAAGCCCTAAGGATCCTATGCACACAGGTTAAAACACCCTATCGTGGGAACCAGCGTCTCCCAGAACTTGTCTAACGGGTCTGTCCAGTGGCTGAGGGTGCGGGTGAGATTGTGTGTGAGTAAAGGGGAGGGGGGTTGTTTTCCAGCCAACGCTGTTAAATGCATCTTTATATATCGTAATCTGTGCACCTCTCTGTATGGGGTCTGCCTCCCCCTCCTTTGTAGGGTTATAGAGATCTATATCATTTAATGTGATGTCTTTCATCAGACTCCAGGACAGGGGGGGAAAGATTTTCTTCTTCTCTTTGAGGTTTTTAGTTTAACCCCTAGAGCAACAGAGCGGTGTCTGACACATTTTTTTTAAACACATTACACATCCCTTTGATCCTCAAGACGTAAAATACTGCCACTGTTGGGTAATGCTTCTGTGAAGTTCTCAGCTCTCCCCCATTCATGATGCAGGTGTCAGCTGGTGGCATCCCAAAGCATCATAGATCTGTAGATAAACATATAGTACAGTAAATATAAATGGTGATATTTACTCTCATAGGTTCTGAATGCTTGGCACTTTTTTGTTTGTCCTATGATTGGTGCTGTATATGTGAATTAAGCTAGGCATACATGTTCATTCACACTGTTTGCATTAGTCCTGAGGAAGGTCTTACATAGGACCAAAAATGTTTGGCTGATGGATTAAATCACCTTCATTCCTGCTACATATGTGATGTATCATTCTTAATATTGAACTCTCAGGGTGGTGTGTGTGTTTTATTTATATACTGTTCTAAAAGCCGGTGTACACGGGCCAAGGTCTGGGTGATGTTAACCCTTTGAGTGCAAGAGGGGTACTCGACTTATTGCAATGCGTTGCGTACCCCTCTGGCACTCAGAGGGTTAAGAGGCTGGTCCTGCTCTGCACCCTGCCGCCAACGCAGTCTTGCATTGTAGAGACTGCCCGAAAGCACAAAATGCTGCCAGCACAGAACTCCCAGCATTCTGTGCTCCCAACATTCTGTGCATTCGGGCAGTCTCTACTGTGCATGATGGCCTCTGACAAACATCCTAGCGAATTATTATACAGGATATATTACATACACACTTTCTAAGAGGGTTCCTGATTCGTTGTCAGCCACACCCTGGGGCGTTAAAAAGGCGGAGTTATACAAAACTCCCTGTGACATGAGTCCTGGTACCGAAGGTCTGTACCTCCGTCACAATGGACCTACTTCTTCTCCAGACATCCCAATCACCAAGATAGACCATGCCCTCCCAATAACTAGACAGGACCAGTTGGAGGGCAAAACTAGCACACTTTATTGTACAAACCAACAGACTTATATATAGAACAGTGGGGTCCTCGAACCATGGGTTAGACATGAGTGTATTAACTTGTACAAAGGATCTGAGTGGAGAGCAAACATTTAAACACAAGGGTAGGGTTGGATACAATAGGCAGACATGGGGTAAAATACACATTCACAGCATGAACCTTTGTGACCGAGCATCTTTTGCATGATTTGATTTAGCCGCCTCGAGAGGCAACCAATCCGTGGACCGGAATGGCCTGCCCAATCCTGGCCAATTTCGCCATGGCCGCCTTGGCCTATCCGAACTGTTGGGCGGGCAGCTAACCGACCAATCCCTGGGCCACCTACTTTCCCCCATGTTAACTCTATGGGGAGCCTTTAGACTTGTCACCCAGTGCTTTGGCCAATCTGGAAGCCGCCTACTTCCCAAACAACATGTATTACAGTTCAGTCACTTGAAACCTTGTGGCCAATCTGAGAGGCGCCTACTTTTCCCATGCAAAGTCAATGGAGGCTCTTTAACTTGGATTGACCAGTCAGAAGTTGGCCGGCGCTTAAAGTCATGGCGGCTTGCAATAGTCCTGCCGGCTGTCGCCGGTCCAGTGGACTCCAGTCTTTTGGGTAGAACAGTTAAATCCCATACTCATAACACAAAACAACTCCCATATTCACAACACTCCCTTTTGACGAATTCAGCCAAACAGAATACACACTGCAACTTGCCCCAGGAGGAGCCCCCTGCCTGCTCAGCCAAACGCAATGATATATTGCACACTGCCACCCCCACAAACCTTCGCCTCATCGCCTGCCCCTCTCCACCACATCTTTCACCACAGCAAAAGGGAGGGGCCATCCGGTTCGCCCTGGAAAAGGGGAGGGGCCACCGATGCACATTCCCTTTTGCTGTGGCAAAGGGGACATGGTGGCCCCTCTCTCCTTCACCAGGGGGAAAAGGCTCACCCCTTTTCTTTTCCATAGCGAACAATGTTGCCCCTCCCCTTTGCGATGGCACTTCATGGCTGGGGCATCAGGATAGATAAGGGGAGGTCAGTGTCATGGCAAGAATCCCCTTTAGATGTGAAATATGGGACATATTGTGAATTCTTATATTTTATCCAGGATTTAAAGGAAAACTGCGCCATAAACTGACTTCCTTATTACACCATCGAAGCCGACTAGCACTGCTGCTCATAGTGACATGATTTATTTTCTGCTCTATTGACTTATAGAGCCACAGACTTAACTGCACAGCAATTTCACTGCTTGATAAATACTGTCCATTAGGTGTCTTGCCATTTGGATACAGGCAGACTGGTGTGGGCTAAAGAGCGATACTGTTTTTTCATAAGCATTCAAGGGACTTGACCTTTTGCGTACGAGAGCGGTATCCAATGCATTACCTCTCTGGCACTCCAAGGGTTAAAAACCATTAGCATTTAAGACAGATGACAAATCTGAAGCACCTTTTGGGTAATAGGGAAAGATTGGGTAGCATAGATAGAAGGAGGGATTGTATTCAGAGTGCTATAAAGAGGTCAAGAAAGACTTACAACATTTGATGACATATTGGACAGCCTCTAAGAAGTTAATAGGTTATTAAATTACCTCTTAGGGCCTAATTGAGGCTGATGTACTAAAAAGAACTGGGACAAACCAACTGCACTACTTGGGGGGGGGGGATAAAAATTCAGTAACTTCCCAGTGATTTAAGCCTCTGAATGTGAGAGGAGTATGCAAAGCATTGCATTCCCCTCTGGCACTCAAAGGGTTAAAATTGCCTTTTAACCCTTTGAGTGCCAGAGGGGTACGCAACGCATTGCAAAGCAATGCGTTGCGTACCCCTCTGGCGCTCAAAGGGTTAACCCCTTGAGTGTTTGAGGGGTCCAGATTGTAAATAGTTGCTTCATTTCTTTAGTACATCAGCCTCGCAGCAATGGTAGGCAAGCTGTGGCTTTCCAGCTGTTGAACGATAACGCCCATCATCCACAGGCTGAGGATGATGGGAATTCTTCGAACATCAGCTGGAGAGCCACAGCGTGCCCATCTCAGCCTGGCAGGATGAGTCAGATTTATTTTAATGGGAATACTTAGGGTGACTGATGATGAATCATCCATTACCATCCCACACTGTGGTTCAGTCAGTAGACGGCAGGCTGCTTTTGTTCAAGTGACAGAGGAGCCACAGAGCAGTTGAAGGGATGTTTATAATTTAATATGGGATTTTTACTTCACATATTTATTTATTTTAATTTTTTTCCCTTCCGGATGTGAATGGTCCCTGGAGAGGAGGAGGAAGGAGGAGAGAGGGGCGAAACTAAAATATTTATCCCCTATGCGTAGAGTTCTGCTTTTAGCCCAGCTGTCTCACGAGGGGGGGCACGCTGTTGGAGAGTGGGGGGATCGTGGGAAATTGGAAGTGAACATGAACATCTGGTTTTCATCTGGACTGATTTATCCACCTGTCCTTGCCAGTCTGGAGTCTGTCAGAATTACATGCTTGGTCCTGTAGTCTCTCTCTCTCTCCAGGTCTCTGTGTGAAGTTTATTTTGGATTGTATAATCATTATTTTTATCTGATTCTAGTATTTCAGTGCAGTCTAGTCTGTGCTGTTGCGTTCTCTCACTCACTGTGGTTTGGGGTTTGCAGTGCACTGTGGGCAGTGATATCCACATTCTCATTCTCTGTAATTTGGGTTTTGCAGTGCACTGTGGGCATTGATATCCTAACATAGTAGATAAGGCTGAAAAAAGACATGCGTCCATCAAGTCCAGCCCATGCCAATAACACTTCTGTTGATCCAGAGGAAGGCATCCTGATCTCTCACTCGCTGTGGTTTGGGTTTTGCAGTGCACTGTGGGCAGTGATATCCAGATCTCTCATTCTCTGTGGTTTGGGTTTTGCAGTGCACTGTGGGCAGTGATATCCTGATCTCTCACTCGCTGTGGTTTGGGTTTTGCAGTGCACTGTGGGCAGTGATATCCAGATCTCTCATTCTCTGTAGTTTGGGTTTTGCAGTGCACTGTGGGCAGTGATATCCAGATCTCTCATTCTCTGTAGTTTGGGTTTTGCAGTGCACTGTGGGCAGTGATATCCTGATCTCTCATTCTCTGTAGTTTAGGTTTTGCAGTGCACTGTGGGCAGTGATATCCTGATCTCTCATTCTCTGTAGTTTAGGTTTTGCAGTGCATTTTGGGCAATGATATCCTGATCTCTCACTCTCTGTGGTTTTGGTTTTGCAGTGCACTGTGGGCAGTGATATCCTGATCTCTCATTCTCTGTAGTTTAGGTTTTGCAGTGCATTTTGGGCAATGATATCCTGATTTCTCACTGTCTTTGGTTTGGGTTTTGCAGTGCACTGTGAACAGTGATATCCAGATCTCTCATTCTCTATAGTTTGGGTTTTGCAGTGCATTGTGGGCAGTGATATCCAGATCTCTCACACTCTGTAGTTTGGGTTTTGCAGTGCACTGTGGGCAGTGATATCCAGATCTCTCATTCTCTATAGTTTGGGTTTTGCAGTGCACTGTGGGCAGTGATATCCATATCTCTCATTCTCTGTGGTTTGGGTTTTGCAGTGCACTGTGGGCAGTGATATCCTGATCTCTCACTCGCTGTGGTTTGGGTTTTGCAGTGCACTGTGGGCAGTGATGTCCTGATCGCTCACTCTCTGGGGTATGGGTTTTGCAGTGCACTGTGAACAGTGATATCCTGATCTCTCACTCTCTGTGGTTTCGGCTTTGCAGTGCACTGTGGGCAATGATATCCTGATCTCTCACTCTCTGTGGTTTGGGCTTTGCAGTGCACTGTGGGCAATGATATCCTGATCTCTCACTCTCTGTGGTTTTGGTTTTGCAGTACACTTTGGGCAGTGATATCCTCATCTCTCACGCTGTGGTCTGGGTTTTGCAGTGCATTGTGGGCAGGGATATCCAATCTATTACTCTCCCATTGGTTCTGCACTTGTAGTGGATTTTGGTCTTTGCTCTCCTAATATCTTTTTTTTTTTCTCAGTGGTTCTGGTTTGTCAGTGCATTGTGGCCTGTGCTATCCTGATCCCTTCCTCTCTGGGAAGCCCTAGGTTTGCAGTGCCCTTTGCGCAGAGCTGTCCTAATCTCTTCCCTTCTTAGTTGTTGTGTTTTTGGAGTACATTTTGGGCAGCTGTGCCCTAATCTGTCTCTTGGTGTTGTGGGTTTATTGCACATGCTGGGCAGATCTTAATTCTCTCACTCTTTCAGTGGTTCTTGTTTTGGAGCACATTCCTCTCTGTGGTGTCCTGGTCTCTCAGCCGATCTCGGTTTACTGTGCATTCTGAGCAGTGTTGTCTTAACCCTTTGAGTACCAGAGGAGTACGCAAAGCATTTGCGTACCCCTCTGGCACTCAAAAGGTTAATGTTTCGCTGTCTCAGTGGTTCCGGTTCTTCATACTTGCCGGATCTCTCACTTTGTGGTTCTGGATTTTCAGTGCATTCTTGGCTCCATCTTCCTGTTCTCCCCCCTTGTTCTGAATGTCCGTGTAGCCTAACGTAAGATATTTGGCATGTGTTCCTCTCACGGACCCTGGGACTTCCTCCATAGATGAAATAATGGGATAATATTCCTTTCTGAGCCAAGAAAGGGTTACTGGTGTGTTGTGGTAACTTATCCCAGCTGTTCCCTATCTGTCTCTCTTTTTTTGGCAGTCTGTCTCTCCATCATCCCCCACCCTGGGGCTCTCTTTCCTGTTTAGTTTAATTTGTCTTTTTTCACACTCTTTCTTTATTCATTTTCTCGACATTTTTCTTTTTTTTTTTTTTTTTTCTTTTTTTTTATTTATACATTAACGAAAAGCAATGCATTGCGCACCCCTCTGATCGTATGTTCACTGGGAAAGTAAAGTATTGCTGGGGTAATCCATCTGCACCCTAAGGGTGAAATAAAATAAATATTTCATTTGGGCTTTTAACCCCTTGAATGCTAGAGAACTCTTGCATTGGAGACCTCGCTAGCATTTAAAGGGTTAAAATCCCCATTTAAATCGATGGGAATTTACAAATTATTTATCCCCTATGGTGTAAATGGTTTGCCCACAATTTCTCTGCCTTTCTTTGGAACATAAGTCATAAATAAGATTCATTCACCCAAAATGGCCATTTTTCCTAGAAACCCTCAGATCAGGCCAGGCATCCTTTAGTACTCCAGCTGTTGGGAACTACAACTCTTATCATCACTAAGCAGCCAGCCTAGGGATGATGGGAGTTGTAGCGCCCGATAGCAGAAGTTCCAGATGTTACCTACAGCTGCCTCTGGTCCTTACACTTTAGCATCCCTTCTCTGTAGTGGCCTCCTACTTCAGGAATTGTCAGCCTTCAGCTGTTAGTGGCTACAACTGCCATCTTCTTCCAACCGGTCAGAGGTCCAGAGATTGACTACCCTGGCTCTACTGGGGGTCTGTGCTGTGAATCCACCCTCCTTTCTGTAATAAAGCATTCCCTTGAGCCTGACACGCTGAGAGAAAGCGAGGCGCCAGACTGAGAGATCGTGCACAGAATCTGGAATCACTTTCTACTCTGCACATTGATGAACGCCCAAGAAAGTCCTTTTACTCTCTTTTCTTCTCCCAGACGGGCCTTTCACACACACACACACACACACACACACACACACACACACACACACACACACACACACACACACACACACACACACACACACACACACACACACACACACACACACACACACACACACACTCATGAGTGGTTCATATTGTTAACCCCTTGTGGTCTCCAACTCACTGTGCAAAAAAACTCATACACACAAATGCATCATCTAAACACACACACCCCAATCAGATTGCCTACATTTGGTACATGTGTTTACTGGGTACATTTTAGTGCAGGGACACCCACACTAAGGCCTTGTGGCCATTTACATTCCTTCTATGGGATCAGTTTGACCCACCATACAGACTTTAATTCACTGTGGCCTGTTGTGATATAGAATAATGATTCCCATTTGATCTTAAAGGGATAGTAATACTTCGTTTTAACTTTATTTTATTTTGTAGGCATTAAAAAAACATGAAGAATGATATGTCTTATCTCTCAAACCTTTATGGTTTAAGAGATATTCACAAGCAAAGTGTCCCCCTCCCGCCCCTTTTACTGATGTAACACTTCTCAGTCAGGGCAGAAGGGAGCTGCCCAGGTAGACTGCAGAGAGGGACAATCTTCAATTAAGATAACGGAAAAACCTGAAAAGCTTGTCAAGGGGGGCAGGGATTTCATTGTTTTCATAGGAATAAGAGTGTCCCCTTCTGTTATCTGTCTGGTCTATGGACTGCATTCCACATCTGAGAAGAGATTGTTTACAGTAGGTAAAAGGGCAGGAGGGGGAAACTTTACTTGCGAATATCACATAAACCATAAAGGTTTGAGAGATAAGACATAACATTCTTCATGTTTTTTAATGCCTACAAAATAAAATAAAGTTAAAACGAACTATTACTATCCCTTTAAGCAATGATACAAACATGCAATGTGTATGTAAATATATATAATGTAATGTATATAGTAAAATATATAACGTAGCTTCTTTGAGGAGTTGTGAATTATGTCGGGGGTGGATAAAATCTTTAGATAACTTTGGAACCAGATAATATTTTTAGGAGCCAGCGGAGTTTTTGAGGAGCCAGTATAGCGGTATATGTACACTTGCATAAAAAGATCCCAAATTTAGGAGCTAACAATGAACCTTTGGATTTCGGATTTTTTTCACCCCGGTTTACGTACGAATGTCAAAAGGCAACTAACCTTTGGCTTTCCAATAACTGGAGATGACTGCTTATAGGCAATACAGGCAACTCAGGGATGATTTTCTCTACCAGCTCATCTTTTTCCCTAGATAAAAGATGCCTAAGAAGATCTTGCTACATTATATAAGTTTATGCAAAGTCAATGCATTTTCTTTAATGAGTTTGCCATTCCAAGAACTGATCAAGTGAACAGAAACCACCCCTTACAAGTAAACAAAAGGAGTCTCAACTTCAGCAGAGGAAGGGGCTCTTTACAGTATGGGCTGTTTAAATTGTGGACTTCTTTGCCCAGGGATGGGGCAATGCCAGATACCATGGATTCTTTTAAGAGAAGACTAGATTCATTTCCAGCAGAAGGGAACATAAGCAGTTATGCTAAGGATAAAAAGGTCTGTTAAATAGATTATCCCCCATCTTTGAGTCGGGAAGGATTATATAATTTTCATTTTCTGGGGTTTACTGTGGCAAAGGATGTACTTGATGAACTTTACCTTTTTTTTTTTTCCTTTTCTTTTTTTTCCATCCAGATTTAGTACGTAGCAATATATGGCCAAGCTGTTAGCATGTACTAGTGTATTGCTCTGTTGGGTGTTATGTCATATTCTTGATCTGGCATGGCCTGATTGAAAATCACCATTGGTACAAGCATAGCTCCCAACTGTCAGCATACCACAGCTGTAAAATGAGACTGCTGGATAAAGGATAAGTAATATCTTCTAATAATAACGCCCAATTTAGCTTACTATGACCAGGAAATCCTAATGACCCTTATGAATCTTGCTCTTATGACCTTTTCAGTCGGTCTTGGATATCCTTTGCATGGAGGCAGATATGACAGTTAGCAGTGCCAGAGGCACAATCTCAGCCCACTGCACATGGTAATCTTAACTCTTTAACCCTTTGAACCACTCTGACGCTCAAAGGGTTTAACCCTTTGAACCACTCTGGCGCTCAGAGTTAGCAGTGACAGAGGCACAATCTCAGCCCACTGCACATGGTAATCTTAACTCTTTAACCCTTTGAACCACTCTGGCGCTCAAAGGGTTAACCCTTTGAGTGCCAGAGGGGTAAGGAACTCTCTGGCACTCAAAGGGTTAAGGAACAGAGGGGTGCGCAATGCATTTCACCTTGTTAAAGAGGCTCGAGCTCTCTGTTTGTGTCAGTTTAAAAATAAATAAATTGTCTGCAGCTGTCATGTCCACCTCTATGGACCTAACAGTCAGGAATGATTGAAGAGGTTATCTCTTGAACAAATGTACAAGGACAAAATCTCATAGGGTCCATTAGGATTTGCTGGCCATGGAAAGGCAAGTGGGTGTGTATGAGGATTATTATTAGGTGGCGTTACTTCTCCTTTAACAGCAGGAAGTTGGGCTTTGCATTGAGAGGCACAAACCGTGAACCAGTTAGTTTTTACTTGAAGTGGTTTATTTTTTTACAGTCTGAGTACTAAGAGGAACTGGATCAGGTCTGGACTAAACCAGCAGCCCCATAGGGGGCAACATTGCTCATTGATTTAAATGGGTTTATTAACCCTTTGAGTGCCAGAGGGGTATGCAAAGCATTGCTTTGTTATGCGTTGTGTACCACTCTGGCACTCAAAAGGGTTAACCCTTGGATGCTGGGAACGTTTCCAATTAAATCAAAGGTTTTTTTTTTTTTTTAATTTGTCCCCTATGGTGCAATTGGTTCGCTCCAGAATGGCTCCAGTTCCCGTTAGTACATAAGCCTGTGTCACTACATCCTGGACACGGATTTGTTACGGGAAATAGGAATGCTAAATTACACAAACCAGCTTCACCATAGGAAAGAACTAAAATGGGGGACTTTAACCTGTTGAATGCTAGAGAGATCTTGCTACACTCTTATGGACAGCTCTGGTCCGTTGAGCATGAACCTCCATAGGATGGTGTAGCAACAGCGCCACTGTAACATTTCCCGCCACTGAGATACTGCATCTAAAAAAAAAAAAAAAAAGTTTGACCTGCAATAACTTTATAATAAACCCCCTCTTGGGAGTGGGAGTTGATCATAGAACAAAGCTGTTGATCTATGTTTACTGTATAAATGACCCCTTTGGTATATTTCGTTCCAGAATTGGCATAGGTTTTCTTTATAGATACCGACCACTGTAGCATTCAAAGGGTAATAAGCTTTATTTAAATAAATGGAAATTTTAAACCCCCTCCCACCCCTTCTTTGAATTTACCAAAATATAGATCCATGTGTTCCAAAGAAAGGTGGAGTCATGTGAGGGCAAACCAGCTGCACCATGGGGGAGGGGTAAAATCCCCTTTTGATATAATTTTGGATTTTAACCTCTTAAATGCTTGAGAGGTCTCCAACGGATTGCGTTCTACCTGCCTCCTGTGTCTTACCTACCTCCTAGGTTGTACCTGCATCCTACGTGCTTCTTGCATCCTACCTGCCTTCTAGGTTCTACCTGCGTCCCAGTGTCCCACCTGCCTCTTTGGTCCCACTGGGCCTCATAGGTCCTACCTGCCAGCTGTCCCAGAACTCCAGGGACAGTTCAGGGTTTGGTTCTCTGTCCCTGGACCCTGTTGTCCCAGATTTTGTCTGTATTATGGTCTATGTGCATGTCTTTAAAAAGTTAATACATTATGAGCTTTCCATATTAATAAAGCATATTTATATAATTTAATATAGTATTTACGTGTGTGTTTTTTTTTTTTTTTCTGCTGGCATCGCATTCCAGGATACTGTGGAGCACTAGTGACGCTCTGTAACGTGATTGCCCAGGGGAAAAACTGTTTCTCAAGTTTATTTGTGTATTTGTTTTTATCGAGCGTTGGCAAGTAATGCTTTCTATTCTGTGGAATTGTAACACTTGGTGAGAGCAAGCGGAACTAAGGTTCCGATGTGTGAACATGTCCGTCATTACCTAGAACAGTACAGGACATAACTAGGCCCTATGTGCTGGACCCAGGAGTTTTCCAACACCCTAAAATATGAAACCATACAGAAACATGAATCCGCATCACAAGATCCAATAGTCCATTGAGTTAAAGACAAACTATCTTTCTTCAGAACATTTTAAAAATCCATAAAGATGACTCCCCATATGGTTGATAGATACACAAGTGACCTATCCACCTGATTCAAGTTTTCATATTTGAAAACTTCATTCAAAACTGCCTCTATGTCTCGTTAACTAAAAGTCCAGCAGATGTATAGTTTAGGAGATATTCACACTTTTATTTGTGGGAAATGTGAAAGAGAAAATATCCTAGATCAGCCAATGTTTCATTAGCATATGGGATGTCACTGAAAACCTTCATTAACGTATTAAACATCACCTGTACAGCAGGAAACCACAACTGGCTTACTCCTACTTGGCATCGTATGCTACTGTATCTCCTTTACCATACATTTGTTGCTCTTTTGGCTAATATGACATATAGGCAGTTTTTAATGACGTTTTCAAATACACAAACTTGAATTGACGTGACAGGTTCACTTTAATTGGTTCCAACTTGTTTTTCATGTGGTGAGTCTTTATTGTGGATTTTTGTAAATAATGATGGTTTGTCTTTAAATCACTGTACATTTGTATACTGTGGTCCGCATTATTACATATTCTAGAGTATTGGGAGAACTCCTGGGTATAGCACATAGTGGCTAGTTATGTCCTGTACTGATCTAGGTAATGACTGACATGTTCACACATCGGAAGCTGAATTCTGCTTCAGCTTGACCAAATGCTGCATTGCTGTAGAATAGTAAAGCATTACATGGCACCATTCAAAATAACAAATAACTGCACATAGGGGCAAAGAAAAAACAATTCTCAAATTAGTTAAAAAGGGGTGGAGCCTTGAATGCACGAGAGGTCCCACTTCATGAAGCAATGTGTAAGTCCTTTCTAGAAGGGGCGGGCAGGGGATCCTTCTATATTGAACAATTTGAGAACTACAGAAAAGTAAGGCACTAAATATAGAGCAAACTGTTCTATTTTCAATAAAGAAGGGTCGGTGATATACTTCATTTTAGACATTACGATCTCTTTAAAGGGTAAAAGCAAAGGACTTCAATATATGGTCTCAAAACAACTGCATGTGTCTAATCTTTGGGGCTTTATATGTTCTGCTTCAAACCTCTCCCTCCAATTCGAAATATACTACAGTCAAAAAGAAGTGCACTAATATATATATATATATATATATATAAAAACCCTTAAGAAATGCAGTCTAATTAAAAAAAAAACAAAAAAAAACTTCTTTAGTATACAGTAATAAAAAAAAATGAAAGGTACTTCACGCGTTTCGTGCAAAATGCACTTACTCTGATCATAAGGAAGTGTGGTTTGCATGAAACGCGTTGATTGAGATAGATGACATACAACGTCCTTTCACCACTTTTGGAATACTATTTCTGAGTGTAGTGTCTTTTGGAAAGAGATGTCATTTCGGTCACACGTTAAGTACCTTTCATTTTTTTTATTACTGCATAATAAAGATGCATTGTTTTGGATTCAACTGTATTTCTTAAGGGGTTGTTTTTATAGAATGCACTTCTTTTTGATGAATCCCCATTTAACCCCTTGAGAACAACACATTGCACAAACGTGTTAATCCTTTGAGTGCCACAGAGGTATCCAACGCATTGTGTTGCAATGTGTTGGATACCTCTGTGGCACTCAAAGGGTTACATCATTGGGGGGGCTTTCAGTTGTCCCCTGTGGAGCAGTTGGTTTGTTCCAGAATTTCCCTTCTGTGGCCCCAGTGGTGCGAAAATTCTGGGAGCCAGGGCTCTTAAAATTTCCCTGCCTGCTCCTAAAGTTTTGAGGTATTTTCTGTACACCTGTGTGCATGCACCTCTTTTCTGGCTCCTAAAAATCCCAGCTGGATCCTAAAAATACATCTGAATATATTGTCCCCCTCCCTTGTCCTATGTGAGCTAGCACTCTATATTTCTCTTACTGTGTTCACACAGATGGTTTCCTTATCCGTGTATGTTCTTAAAGGGATAGTAATACTTCGTTTTATCTTTATTTTATTTTGTAGGCATTAAAAAACATGAAGAACGATAAAAGTCTTATCTCTCAAACCTTTATGGTTTGAGAGATATTCACAAAGTTTCCCCTCCCGCCCCTTTTACCTAGTGTAAGCCATCTCTTCTCAGATGTGGAATGCAGTCCATAGACCAGACAGATAACAGAAGAGGACAATCTTCTTCCTATGAGAACAATGAAAGCCCTGCCCCCCTTGACAAGTTTTTCAGGTTTTTCCCTTATCTTAGTTGAAGATTGTCCCTCTCTTCAGTCTACCTGGGCATCTCCGTTCTGCTCTGGCTGAACAGTGTTATATCAGTAAAAGGGGCGGGAGGGGGATACTTTATCATTGAATTACTCTTGAACTACACATCTGACAGAATTTAAATAACACTCTCCAAAGTCCAAATACTATGATGATTAATTGGAGCTGCTTTTATTATGAAATATTACTATCCCTTTAAGTGTCTGCTCTCCTGTTTTATTTGCCTTGTAGTAATAACATTGATTTTGCTATTTGCATTTATCTGGTCTCTATGTATAATAATGTTTATAAACTCTGAGTGGGAACGTCTCTCGGCTTTCTTTTTTTAACTCTTTAATAACTTTCCTCTTTCCCATAATTTTTTCCCACAATGGACCTTAACTGTACTGAATTTAGGGTCTTTTGCGAAAAGCAAAACATGAAAAATTCTGGGACATACCAACTACTCCATGGGAGCGAACAAAAATTCACGAAATGCCTATTAATTTAAACAAGGCTTTTAACCCCATGAATGCTAACGAGATCTCCAAAAACAAAACTATTTGTTGGAGACCTCTAGCATTCAAGAGGTTTAATCTCTATTTAAATCAGTGGGACGTTGTATTCCCCCCTTATGGTGCAGATGGTTTGCTTCAGAATTTCTTGT